>CM049372.1:24015112-24394112 GCA_026937815.1 Etheostoma perlongum | reverse complement strand
TATGCAAATTATTTTCATAATATTAACTTCAAAATAAAATGTGCTGCTAACTTGCGGCCACACTATGTGCTAGTTGATGGGATGATATGTTAACAGTATTACAACATGTGTCATTCATGTTTAAAACATGTTGCCTGCAAACATCAATTTATTAAAATAATTGGGAAACTCTACCGGTACTATATATCCATACACCAGTGCAGTCCATTACTGCTGTAAGGAACCCAGTTTGTGTAACAGTTTAGCTCATTGGCTGTGGACGACTGAGACACAGTGCCACGTGGCTCACAGCGGGCTAATTAAAGTCTCGGAGGAGGCACCATTACTCATTCAGTTTTTGTGTTCATTTCTTTTTAAATCAGTAAGTCACAATGAGCATGATACAATTAGTCACACTATTCAAATACAATCTCTGCAGCTATTCATCTTTTTCCAAAGTGCCCTTTTTTCCAAAGATAAGTTTGCATTGGGAGTGATGGCTTTATGTTGTTTGTTGTCATCAGCACATCATACATACTCATACATTATTAATTTGTTATGGTTTTTGAAATTGCATTTGGCAGCATGTGTTTGAAGGGTTTTGTGGATTAGAGAAGTACTATTTTATTAAATGGGTTAGGTGTTAAAAAAAACAATTGTATCTCATAGTTTTTATTTATGCCTGCTGTCACACAATTATGTAATAATGTATGTAAACTTTTCCAGGAAGTGAACGTAATGTAAATGATAATATGCCAAAACGATTAGTTATTTAAAATGTTGTTGTGAATTTTTACAATTTACTGCTTTATTTCTATGACATTCAACAATAAATGATCATATAGTTTGACTCACTCACACTCTCATTCTTTTCACATTTCAAAAAACAATAAGATAAAATGAATGTTTTGTCATTATGTAAGCTTACACTTTTTAAATTTTTGATTGTGGGTTCTCTTTTTAGTGTTCAGGTCATGTCAACTATTAAACGCTTTTCTTGTCATTCCTCGTTAAGCATTTTTTCAACATGATCTTTTTTTTTAATTGTTGAGGTCTCAGTTGGACTCATTGCACACTTAACTATCTCTTCCAGGGAGGAATAAAACCAAATGTGGACAAATTTTCATAGTGAGTTTGCCAGAAGAGAAGTGGACCTCCCTGAGCTCTGTTGTTCTTGCAGCTGAACTAGATTGTAGCTGCTCTTTACCATCATCGTGTGAGATCTGAGCCCTGCCTATAATCTCCTACTTTACTGTGGCTTCACGAGGAGGTGATGTACCGCAGAGCAGCCTGCTGGCTGCCTTGCACACAATCATTAGATCAACTACACAAACACAAACCACTACTGAGCAAGTAGTGGTTCCAAGTGCCAGCTCTGCCCTAGACATGGAGCAAATTTAATGTGAGGCATGGTCCAAATGAAGGAATAATCTAATGTCCCACCACAATAAAGGACTCTGGTGGTGTAGGGTGGTGAGTGTCCCAGCACCAAACACTGCATGCAGACTCACCTTCCATCACCCTCCTAACTTTAATTCAACTCAACTCAAACTGATATATCAGCACCACCTGAACAATAGTATTAGAATTGCATTTATCTACATTCATCTGGTTGAATTTATAAGCAATAAAACACACATTTTAGTCTTTTATTTTACTTGGTTTGGTAGGCCTATGACCAGTAGGGTAGCTCATGTTAGCTCATGTTAGCTCATGTTAGCTCATGTGAGCTAATGTTAGCTAACATTAATGGTAGTTTATGTTGCTGTATAATGGACATGACTGATTCGGTTTCCTGACTTTGTGACTCTTCTCCACTTGTCCCACTGTTACAATAGCAGAGCATTTTAGCTAAATGCGAGACAGTAGTTTAGCATTTAGCTAAACTGTCACTCGTAGCCTTAGAGGCAAAGCAATTTAAATAGTTCTTTATTCATAGACTTCTTTTAATATATCCACAAAGTGATAGTATAATCATAACCTTTAGGAAAACAGTAGCCAGTAACAGCCAACGTCAGCACTCTTCTGCCAATTTAACTAAAAATGTAATTTCTTTTAAAATTTCCAACATTGTTTTTGAACTTTGTATAACTAATTTGATTTCAATTTGTCCTTTTACTTTTAGAAAGTGAAAATGATATTCTTCAACTCATAAAAGGGGAAAAATAAGACCAAAGTAAGCGACTTATTTAAAGTATAGCCTATGTAATGTGACAATGGGCAGCTGTGAGAGTTTCCACAGTGCTTGTATGTGTTCATCAGTGGGAATGAGGTTGGAAACAACCATAAAATATGGTTTAGCCCAGGCTCCCTGGGAAGGGATGAGAAACCCAGGCGTTGTTGAAGCTTTAATCTTTTTTACTGTAGATCTTTATTATTTTTTATTTTTTAAATCTGATGAAGGAAGCAGTCTCCATACTGTTGTGATGAGACAATCAAAATTGCATAATGCACTGTTTAACCTGCTTGGTGCTGTTAGGGGTAACTTGTCCTTTTGTTATTTATTTTTCCTATGTAGTCAGTTAAAGTTATCGTATTCCCTACATCTTCTGCAGAAACTAACATTACCCATTATCTCTGTTCTGCATTAGAAAACTCTGCAGTCAAATAACCATGCCTCAAATAACCATAGTTTGTCAATTTGACGTTTATTCTTTAACTACCATTACCAAGTCCTGTTAAAGGCGCAATAACGTGGTACAACCACATCTCATCTGATGTTTCCGATGCTGAACAGATGAAAAACAAACAAGTGAAAATATTTGTCATCATAAAATAAACAATACATAACACAGCCACACAGGGACAAGATTCAACTCAAAAGTACATTAAATTTCTGCATAAATTATTAGATCTAAAGAACAATATTCCAGAGAGGTAATATAAAACTGTACATGACAATACATTTGCAATACATTACAATATTTATTCAAAAGGCAAAATAGCACCATGAAATAAAAAAACAATTCTCATTCAAACCAAAAACCACACAGTTGTAACAGTAAATACTGCATTAGTAATGTCAACAGTGAAAGCACAGGAAGCATGTACAGAGTTTTGTAGACAGTCTGTCAACTGGGTTGATTTTATATGAACGACAGCCTGGTGGTGTACTGTAAAAGTAAAGGATGTGTTGTTCTCATTGTGCCTTCATGTCATTACTTTCTTAACTGTGGTTAAGTTTTGATCAAGGGAATTACATTTGTTACAAAAGTCAGGTCACACTTTTAAAATTGTGAGCTACTCTAGTTTTATCATGGTGACATGATGCTTGTAATGGTTTACTTTAGTCTTTTTCTGTCAGGTTACGGGATCCTAATTAGTTATTTTGCATGAAGTCCCTCCCATATCATCCCAGTTTCCCACCCTCCTCCCTCTGACCCTCTTCTTTCTATTTACTGGCATGTCATTGTCATTCAACCTCTTTTCCCTGACATGTTGAGGTGTGGTTAGAAGTTGTACAGTTGTTCTGTCCTTAAATCTGCGTGTTCATTAATTCACAGGAAGTTGTTGGAGATCTGACGTTGGTGGTCAAACAAGTCCTCCACCTCAGCGCTGTAAGCATCACCTGATGAAAAAAAAAGACAAAAGAAGAGAAGTAGAATACATAGCAACAAGGATGTACTGAGATGTAAACATTTACTAAAAAAAAAGTCTTCACACTCTACCTGCATGGCATCCAAACATGTAAACTCGTTCTCCATCATACTTGCACCGACAGCGCATCACGTTGTTTTGGAAATCAGACTCGGCCATGTCTAAGGAAGGGTTGACCTCCACCTGTGAGAGTAAATAGACTAGAGATAAGATGCTGCAAGATTCAAGTCAGTCATCTTCCTCACAGTTAAGTACAGTTAATTTCTGATCAAACACAATTTATTAAAGGACGACATTCAACTGACGATATGCAAAGCCTGCTCAATATATGCATAATGGGAATGTATCCAGAATCTAGTGCAGTTCTTGTGCTGTTTATTGCCCTGGCAATTGAACCACTCTCACAAGTAGTTATAGCTTCCCAGTATATTTTGTTGAAAGACTCCTTTAAGCATATACTTATGATTTGTTTTTTTTTATTGGTCAAAATTCAAACAAATGCCCCTTAATACTGTCAATGATTCCTTTACCTATCTGGAAATAAAGAGCATTTCTTGGCTGGGAGCCAAAAGTACTTTTCTGTCTAGATCAGGAACACTGCAAGGAGTATTTTTAATAAAGGGAACAAGTGAGAAGTAACTTTACTTTAGACAGTTAGGAAACAACTGGTCTTCCACGAGGTCAACTGAGAAGCCACAGGATTATTGTTCTACTCTTTTCTATTCAGCTCATGATGTAAATTGGGGGTTCGCATGAACGCGATGCATGACATCACTTTCCACTGTTATCTCCATGCAGGAAAAAAGTGCCAGAGATCAGATGACAGTTTGGGATTTAGATTTAAGTAGCAGCCTATCATTAGGCTGTAGCCATGGTTGGTTGCCATGGTTTGTTGTTTTCCACCCTGTCTGCTGACGACCATATATAAGAAGAGCACACAAATGAATTTTCTGATGCACACATCAAACAGATAACCTGACCACATATTCAACAAAGCAACCCAATTTCATTTTTTAAGTACAGTATGCATTTTGTGGTTCAAATTATATTTACAGGCAACATTTAAGATGTAAACTATTCATAAATATGAGTCTTTTCATTACATTTTAAGCCAAATTTGGTTATATATATATATATATATATATATATATATATATATATATATATATATTTTAAATTGCATATTAAGAGCAGCCAATGATCTCAGCACAATGTTATAGTCCCAATGTAAAACACCATATTAACTGGGTGGCAGTTGATGCCCTCTTAAAAGATCTTGTAATAATGTGAAACAAAGGGCCCACAGGCTGTTTTACAGAAAAAAATGAAAGGTTGTCACTGTCATGTAAAAGGCTGTGAGGTTTTGCAGCTTATTTTAAATGACGGAGCAATCAGGAGCAATCAAGCGGAGGTGGACGTGACTCATCGGTTTTAATGTATAGTCCTAAAAAGGCTGCCACCCTGCGATTCTTGGTGAAGACTCAAAGAAACACCCAGTTGCATAAAAAGACAAGCGAGCATCTGCACCCTCCCTCCATCTCTCACTTCTTACACAAATTTATGAGCAGCTCAACTACTGTTGAACCACCGATCCCGACCACAAACTTTGCTGCTGGGTCACGTTGTCGTGGCAACAGTGGATCTCTGGTTTATGACATGCATGTGGTTTTATCTCTCAAGACCACTCCTGCACGTACCCTGTCTACACATGCACGAGTCACACATACACATCTAGATTTTACTTAAACACTAATGGAAACTGTAAACATCACTTTGGTGCCACTAAGCTGCCATGAAAAAATAGAACAAATGACAGAGAAGGAGGACAGCTGAGTAGGTCACCACAGCCGATTGGATGTCTAAAACAAACTATGCTTTCAAACATAAAACTAAATGTAAAGTGCTGACAGAGCTGTTGCACCACCAAAAAGCCTGCACGTTCTAAAGGGTGGACTAATAGCAGGTCTACTTTCTATATAAATTCCCTTTCCTTAAATACCCACACACCCTTACATACTGTTCACCTGAATGGTACACCAGCCAAGAGCCATTTAGCTTAAATTATGGTCTTTTATCACAGCTTTTATCTCACGTGCGCCTTCATATGTTGAAACACTGTTCTGTTTATTTCTTTTTTTCTCTCACTTTAATGCCCGATCTAAGAGGTTGTTTATGCTACTAAAATGATGGATTTCACCATGAAGATTGAAAGGTGGATTATTCTTTTCCTCAGTATTTTTATTCGACTAGCAATTTCACAATTAACTGTATGGACAGCTGAGCGGATTGTGCGATAAAATCGGAAGATATTTAACAATAGTAACTTTTTGTTGTAATAAACAAGCTTCTAACCTGGAAGATGTATTCGCCAGGTCGTATGTCTGTAATGTCGATCCACTGGCAGTCAATATCGTGGCGGTAGGTGTCCCAGCAGCCAACTGAAATACCCTGCTGTCCCATGTTATAGCAAGCATACCGCTTATGGATACCTGGTAGAAAAAGAAAAAAACCGACAGTTGGAAATGAGGCGAGATAAAAAGGGAAGACTATAATGTGTAAATCTTCTTTGCTATCATTTGCTGTGGATTTAAATTTCAACCAGCCTGAAATTACAGCAAAGTGATTTAAAAACCAGTTCTTTTTTGGGAACTGTCAAATGAATAGAAAGGATCTGAGCTGCATAAAGCTGTCTGGGCTTTTTGTGAAGCCAAGATCAATTTAGGCTTGGCCTCTGATCATACAGCCTGCCACATGGCTTTGAATGCTCATTATGGTATTTCAGCGTTGCACTTTTAGGTTTTCTTGACTCTCTTGTTTGTTCCCTCGAGAAGCAGATTTATTGGACATTAATCTGTAGTCATGTCGTACCTTCAGGGCAGTAGGTGTCCTCTAGACAGAAGCTGGCCTTGTGACCCTCCGCCACCTTGGTCCCGTTGAGCGTCAGCAGGTCATAGTGGGTGAACACTTCAATGCTGTGGTAGTGCCTGAGAATGCAATCAGGATGACCTTATTAATATGTGATGGAAGTTAAAAAAAATCTTGCGGCCCAGCCGTTAGCACTGCTGTCTCACAGCAAGTAGGCTGTGCCTTTCAGGGCCTTTCTGTGTGAAGCTTGCATGTTCTCCCAGCGTTTACATGGGTTTCTCCCACTTTAAAGACATGCATTCTAGGCAACAAGGACTATAGTTTAAAATTAGCCAGCTGGCTAACACTGGAACATATACAGAAATGTTGATTTATGTGCATTGTCCTCATGAATAAATATATCTTAAATGATAGAATGTTGTCAAAGAGACAAAGAAAGATCTCCCTGTACTTGTTGCTTTTTTTGTTCACACCTACATCCTCCTGTGGAAAAACAACAACAACCCTGAGGTTTATTTGAAATATAGCAGCCATAAATCCTGTATGTACGTTGTTGCGAAGGCGTCAAACAGACACGGACAACAATTGTTAAAACACAGAGTGGGCACATAGATATCAGTTTGGTGGTGCTTGTTCTCTCATTACAGAACCATTCCCAGAACAGACTATACTAAAAGGTCAAACCATGTGTTTGCTGGTTGGGGAGGTAGTGATTGGGCTGCTGAGCTGTGCCTCTCGTTTTGGGACACAGAACCACAACCGCTGAGATAAGAGGCCAGGCTGCAGTTCTGGCTCTGACTGTAACTACTGGGCGACCAGTGAGGAGGATGTTTATTGTAAACATCCTTTTGGAGGATAAAATATTGTGTTTATTGTGCTAAATAACATACTTTTACATGTGTTTGGTTATTTATAGTCCAGATCTTACATTCATCATGTGCTGCAGTCATTACATTTATTTTAATTTTTTTTTACCTCTGGTAGCATTGTTCAACATTGTTCTTTTTAAAAGACTTCTGTTTTCTCACGCCACCTTATAATGATGCCCAGTCCTGTGCCATAGGGAAGGTTATGCAGCTTCATTTAATTTCTAACCAAACCCTGCAGCAGCTACAATCACCATATGGTCACTCCCTATCTGGCTGAAGGCGTAAAATAAGCAACTATTGGTCCAAATGAAAACCTGAAAGCTCCTCTAAGTGACACAATGACTTGAAGCAAACACTGTAAATGTTAAGGAGGAGGATGTAAACGTATAATTGGGGTCATGGGGCCCCCCGCCACCCTCAGTCTTACCTATGACACTGGTGCCATGTCCAACTTTCTCTGGTGGCTCGGGGTCGGAAGTCGGCGCGGCCCATGTTCATTATACGGGAGGAGAAGCGCAGCAGGCGGCGGTGTCCGTAGGGCCAGTTCATCCTGGCGGCAGAGGAAGACAGGCAGTTCTCCTCATTAGCACAGGACAGCAGGTGGAGGGGTCGGTCCTCCAGGTAGGCCGTCTCCTGGACGAGCTGAGCATCCAGAACAAGGTCAGGAGCAGCTGCAGGGGTCAAGGGTCAGAGTTTCATTAAAAGAGAACTCTACCAATTTATAATTGCATTCCCATTGCATTGTGAGACAGAAAATATTATCTTTTTATTCTAAGCATTTTTCTTCCTTGTCCAAACCTTATGCCTACATTACCCAAAATGCAACTCAACTGCCAACAGTTCAGTCAAGTGCTGCGATTCATTTACCTAACAAGTCACAAGTCAGAGATGGGAATGATGTCACACCGTTCCAGTTTACCGCGTTACAGTACAACAGTCGACAAAAACTATATTTCACAGTGGAGTTTGCTCCAGTGTAAGCAATACCATTGGATAACTTTCAATTATGCTGTATTTTGTGCACCAGGGCAACATGTCCACAGAGAGAAGTTGGACAGTAGCCTACTGTATGTACAATTGATTCAATGAGACACAAATAAGACAGAAGTTCTAATAATACTCCTCTCCTGACTTTCCTAGTCGGAAATCCAACTCAAGGGCTGTTCAGTTGAAATTTTCAACTACACCAAAAGATACAGGTGTGCTATGCTAGTAGTGACTAATGTAGCCTCAAGCCACTGGCCTCAGGCAGATTTGAGGAGTTACAGAGGTCTGGTGAGTTCACTTCTTTCTTCTTTTCCACACCCCAAGACTTTCTTTTTTATTAATTCAAGACTTGACTTCTTAAGCCTCAAACAAAGCTCCCCAAAGGGCTTTATACGCCTTTTTTCACAGTGCAGTACTCCCCAAGACTTTGATGTGTTGGCTCTGTGGAGTTCCCCTTTAACAAACATTGCACAACAAAACACAAATGTGTCTCTGTGGTTGCTGGTTTTGGACTCACTTTCTACACATGTGACTCCTGCAGCTCTGCCATCTCCTCCTCTGGGACAGTACACATTTGTGTTTCTGCGACACTGCTGGATAGACATCTCAGTGCCGATGCAGTGCGTTCCACTCAAAACCACCTCACCAGCATCTGAAGAACCAGGCCAGTACCAGGTCTCCTGTACAGAGACACAAAGAGAACAAATTCACACACAAAATTGTTAGATTTGTGCATTTGTGTTAAACACTTCTGGATTTGTGAAAACAGAAGTCTGAGCTGAAGACAAACTCTGCTATAAACCAAGAAACCCCTTTTTATAGGAGCTATCAGTACACATGAACATACTTTCCACTCTTTTTCACTATTTTAAAACAGCCTGTTAAATGCTCCCAGAAGCCCCCCTCAAAACACACTCAGGCTACCCTTTCCGTGCACAGTTCTATTTTCAGTCTGTTTGCTCTGTGAATTTATCCAGATTTCTCATCGCCTCACTTTGCCTCTTTTATTTTTGGTGCACTGGAAGTGGACATTTGAAAGGCCTGTAATTAACTCAGGCCTCAGTAATAACACAGCACAGACTAACAAACAGGAGGATGGAGAGAGGATAGAGAGAGAGAGAAGGAGGGAGAGAAGGAAATATAGGAGCACAGAACAAAAGCTTAGAGACAAAAGAGGAGAATGAAGCAGAAAATTGCATACAACATGATCTATTCTGTTGTTCACCTGATGAGCACTTGAAGCAAAGCCCAAACCCAGCTGTCGACAGACCACCATGGCCTCGTTGATGCCCCAGTTCTCACTGCAGATGGAGCCCCAACGCCTCACCCCTCTGACCTCCATCAGCACCTCCACACGGCCCTCTGATGGTTCTCTGCCTCCTGCCAGACGCACCTGAATGTTATGGGAGGAGAAAGAGTTTTCTTGTCAGTCTGTGAATACCGCTGAATGCCTGTCTGCATAAATGCATGCATTTGTGTGTTTCTCACCGTGGCCTGCATGCCAGTGTTAGGAACGTTGCAGCGGACCGCTACATCCTGGTTGTGTTTACAGCTGTAAAGCGGAACCTGTCTGTAGGTACACTCTGTAATCGACTTCTCCCTGCCTGTACACTGCACGCTGTTCATGTGGATGGGGCCGGTACCTACAGGAGAAGGGCGTGGTGATTGATTCACGTGTCTTACGAACCCCATGCAAAAGGACAGGCTCACACACACACACACACACACACACACACACACAAGGCTCTGCAGCCACAGATATCCACAGAGAGAGGAATTAAAAGCCCAGACATGATCGGGACCTGTGATGTGGCTCTGAAACTGAGCTTAGCCAGAGAGCTTTCTGTCTAAATTACTGTACACTCTGTACTGCACACTGCCTACCGGGGCCATGCTTTATGAACCAAAATAGATACTAAAATGGCAAAACGGAGGAAAATCTTTGAACACATCCATGTTGGTGTAGGTGTGTGAGGCCCAGGCTAAAGCCCTGTAATTTGGCCTTAAATAGCTGATGATGTCATGTCTCTCTTTGAGTCGCTCTCGTCCAACTGTGCTACCGATGAGGCTTTAATAAATAATAATAATAATAATGTATACTTTATTAGTATACTTGCTCTTGTAACACACAGAACCTTACATATTTTCCCACAACTCTGGTAAACTGGCCTAAGGCATTAAGAACCACAGTGCTCCATTTAGACATTTAACCATGTTCATTATTCAGACATAACTGCACCACAGCACCTACTTTAATAGAGTCCTAAAGCACTCAAATACATTGCCATGATTTACTTCATTAAGTTAAGCAGAGAGAAGGAAATGCAGCCACCATTATAGGACATGCTACGTGCTCGTTTGGGCAGAAAGATAATGGGAGGAAATGAATGTGATTACAGAGAGACTGCAGAGGTGCGGCAAATAACTGAGTGTGTGAAAGTGGGGTCTATTTCCTAGGAAAATGTTTAACTCTATTATTGCTGGACAACTTAGACGCTATACTCTCATGCCCACAACAAAAGCAGTGCCAAAGTAATCACAGTCTTGCTGAACGTTTGGTCCTGCTCAGCGCTGATTGCCTGACATCCTGGTTTCAAAGCTGTACTAACTTTTCACACACAGCAGGTTTATTTTGACAACAACAAATGCCATTGTTTTGGTCGCTGGAACCTCCGAACATAGTTTACACTCGTATAATTGGTCATGGGTAGAGTTCCTCAACAATCGGCTTCTGCGATAGAAGTAGAAGTCAGGCTGTAAACAATTCCTCTGGGTTTATTTGTTTGCTCTGGTTCTTGGAGTGCTTTAGCAACACACATTCAGGCTGA
This sequence comes from Etheostoma perlongum, assembly GCA_026937815.1. NCBI lineage: Eukaryota > Metazoa > Chordata > Actinopteri > Perciformes > Percidae > Etheostoma > Etheostoma perlongum. The sequence continues at coordinate 24,382,987 of CM049372.1, read as the reverse complement.
GGCGTGTTTAGTCTAATGACTCACTGAGCTCAACACTCATTCAAAGTCGGTACCCTTAAACACATAAGTGGTCATCAGATCTGTAGCCGGGACTCGTTATGATTTCATGATTCTGCTCACTATGGGACAAAATGACAAAAACCCAGTTATAGTTTCGTTCAAACAAACAATTGTTTCCCACCATGACCTCACTAGGCATGGTGAGTAAATGCATTACTGAAAAGCACCAAAAAGACTTCAAAGTGCACTTGGGATATACCATGTGTGTGGCTATGTTTATGTGTCCTATCTTACCCTGTCCCAGGTGAGCTTTGGTGAGCGCCTCTTTGGCCGTCCCAAAGCCCAGCTCTCTGCAGACCACGCTGGCTGCAGCCATGTCCCACAGGTGGTCACACACGGTGCCCCACTTCCCCTCCCTCAGCACCTCAACACGGCCCTCCCCGAGCCTGGGCCCTGCCTTGAGACGCACAATCGGCTGAAATGAAAAAGGAAGAGTTTAGATGCAAAATGGAAGTTTGTGATTTAGAACTGTCTTATACTGTCTGGGTCTGGATGATCATAGCTACATTTTCAGATTTAACAGTTAGACTGGCTAATAAACTAGATTTCAGCCAACAATATTTCAACAATATTTGGGTAGCTTCTTTGGCTAGACTGAAAACAAAAGATTACTTTCTCTACACAGTCCAATGAACTGCTTCAAGAAGAGAATATCAAAGTATCAAAGTTATAATTTTAAAGGAATAGTTTTGACAAATACACTTATTCACCTACTTGCTAATAGGTAATTGAGAAGATTGAAGACACACGCAGGACAGAGAGTGGTAGAATTGTCATCTTAACACTTGAAAGCGATTAAGCATTTCCCAACATAGAAATAAACAAATCAACTAGCCGTAGCTTCAGATTTAGCAAACAGACAAGAGAGTGGTATTGATGTGGGCAGGAAAACAAATATCAAATAAAAATAAACTATTCCATGATTTTTTATAATCTATTATTTCCAACTTCCACCTCTGCACTGACCGTCACGGCAGGCGGTGCAGGTGCTCTGCCATAACGTGTGAACTGGGACCCAGGGACACAGCGGACCACAGCGTGCATGCCACCGTGACACGGGACATCACTCCTGGGGAGGGACAGCTGGGCCTGGCACTGTGACAGAGAGACCTCCCTGCCCTGACACTGCACCTTCTCCACCCAGTAGGCCTTCTTACTGATCTGTGTCCTCAGCCTGGAAGGGGGAAAAATGGAGAAGGCAGAGAAAGCAGAGAGAGACATGAGAGGAATATTTATTACCAATGAACTTTAAAACCCAAGTTATAGCCTTCAAAAAGCATTTGTTGATTTTACCTGGAGGATGGATCAGCTAACTTGGAGTCCCACAGTTTTCTGAAAGAGAGAGAACATCCCACTCTTGTGTTATAACTGTGCTTCTTTACATCCAGTAGACTAAACAACCAGCTGTCCTATACACTCCCACAGTCTGCACATGTGCCCAATCTCATCTTTCCTCTTCAATCTTCCTTAACATGCTTATACTCTTCCATTCTGTCTTTCAAACCTTCAATAAACAAACTGAAAGCTATGAAGAAGACACAACATGCTGGGAAGGGTGTGTGTGTGTGTGTTTGGATAAACATAGCCCTTATGTAAGAGACAGGGAGGAAAAAAGAGAGAGGGAGATTTACAATAACATATCACATAACTCCCTCTTTCCTCTCAAACCACCACCTTCTTGTCATTACTTTTTTAGATCTTCCATTTCTACATACATGAGTATTTCTGTTTCAGTGTTTGTCTATATGTCTGCAGTGGATGTCTGGTTTGGAGAATCCATGTGGAAAAAAAAACATGAATAAGCCACTATACATTAATCCTCTTTTGAGAAGCCTTATTGAGGTCTGCCAACTCCAACAGGGGTTTAAACTGTGTCTAGCTTCATGGGTATTACCTGAAACTAGAGTCAAATTCTTAAGGGAAAATTTAAGCCCCCTACGCCTGGTCACACACACACACACAAACACACACGTATGCATGCACGCACGCACGCACACACACCATGATAAAACCTAAAAAAGTGAAGAAATAAAGTGATAATTCAATAAAAAGAATGATTCACAAACCAGGCTGAGTCTGGGAAGTGTCCCTCTGTGACACACACACACACACACACACACACAGACAGCTTGCATTGGCCAGTGGGACCACAGATAGGTGCAGCGTGACTGACGCCCTTCATGAATGTGCAAATCTGAGTTATATGAGTCACAATACCAAGTATAGACAGGAGGAGAGTTTACTGTACAACCAGATTCATGATGCAATTAAATATTTGGCTACCTAAAACGGGATATGGTTCCTCTCCAGGAGAACCCCAGTATCCCGGTAATCTATATGAGTTATTATGCACAGTGCCAATATTAGATGAGAAATGTGTTTGAGTCTGGAGGGGCCTAGTACCCACAATGAAAGCCCTGAGCCAGACGAGCTACTGTATGGGACAAAATATCCGGCTACTTTTTACTCTGCCTGGAGTCACTAGTTTCAAGCTCCTATTTAGTTCACATTAGATACAATATTGCAGAGAGTACAGAATCTGTCTTTTTTTCTTTGTTCTTTACTTCCTTACCAACTTTCGGTTCTTTCTTTCTGTCTTTCAGTTCTTTTTCTTTCTTTCAATCCCTCTTCTTTACCTCTGGTCTCATTTTTTCTCCTCACTGCTTGTTTTCTTTTCTCTGTCATTCTTTCCTAACTTTATTCCTTTCTTCCTTTCTTCCTGTTGCCCTTCCTTTTTCCATATTTATCTGGTCTGAAAACATGAACATCCCTAAATCTAGAGATACCCGCAAGGGAACAGGGCACATGAAATGGTATATAAAAACAACAGAATGGATCTAGAAGGAGAGATTTCTCTGTATGTTGATGAGAATGGACATGACTTTGTTGTGCATTGCAAATATGTATGTGTATATTTGCTTGTGTCTATCTGTGTGTGTCTGCACAGTATAAAATGTTTCATAACTTGGTGTTAAATCAAACTAAGAGACAGACTTTAAGGGTTCATGGTTTTGAGGAGAGGGGGGGGTGCGGGGGGGGAGCTACCCATATAATTGTCTGCTCTGCTTGGCAGTGTCTGCTGTGCGGTCGAGCAGTAGCATGTTGGTTCATACACACTAGACATGGAAATATGCACGTACATATCAACTTTCCCTGCCTTGCCTCTTTAAAAACAAAGCTCTTTAAAAACCCCAGTGTTGTTACCCAACGTTATGACTGCATGCTGGGAAACAAAGAGAGAGTGATGTAAGTCCCTGTGAATGGGGCAACTTTTATGATCATCGCCTAACTTCACAGGACGAGAGAAAGCATGCTCTTTTGGTTTTCACTCAAGACACATTTGAGATGTCCTGCTGAGAGCTAAAAGCATGGTGGATGTTGCTCTTTGTTAGGTTGAAATACAAATTGGAGCTGAGTTGAGGCTCTTACAAGGAGATTTTAAGGAAGGGTAGTGAACCAGAGCTTCAAGCCTGGGGCATAACAAACAGGTTGTGACCGCAGTACTGCTGAATCCTTTTAACCAGAAGAAGACTCTTATTTCTCAGGATCTTTAGACCGGTGCCAGGTTTTTTATGCAACTCTGACCACACAATACCATAAGCCATGTGGTAGAAGATCTGACTGTAAGGAAAGCAGAGATAACCTGTTATTATACTGCCTGAATGCAAAGCTACCTGACTGTAACAATTGGCTCATTCAGGAGACAGCAGGTTGCCACACAGGCTCCACAACAACCTCTAGACAGTCCAATCAACCTCCATGTTCCAAAACCTTAATGATGTACTTTCCATGGAATGTGGGTTTTAGCATAATTGCCACAAAAGGCATACAAAGTCTTTAAAAAAAAAAAGCTGAGGACAGGAGAAGGAGCAAGGGGTTAAAGTAAATTAGAAGAATAGTTACTGTCAGCCTCAAAGAGAGTGTGGATGTGATGAAACAAGGGAGCTGGAAAATAGCTTGAGCACTTGCCTTTTGTAAGCACAGCAAAGTGGGGAGTATTTAAACGGGCAGTAAAATGTGCTGAGTAACTTAACAGGCAGAGACAAAGGCAGTCACATCAAAAACAACAAAAAACAACCACATGGCCAGAGAGAGAAGCGCTGACACAGCAAAGGGTGTGCAGCAGGTTCAGTCAAGAGAATATTCTAGTAGATCTCTCTGACCATAATTGCAGCTGTTCCAGTGGACACAAACCCCAAGGAAGAGCAGGCATGGACCACTGCCAGCATAGTCGGTAGCACCAGGAAGATTTGATGTGACTTATGCTTGGATCAATATTAACAAGATTCTACAGTCACGCTTAACTGTGAACCATAAATGTCGGCACCAAATTTAATACATTTAAGAGATGTTGAAATGTTCGCTGGAAACTTTGACTATGCTGGTTGCGCTAGAATTATAAAAAAAACATCGAATTGATCCTCTTGGTAATATATATGTCTGTGTTCAATTTCATGGCATCTATTGCATAGTTGTTATGACCATTTAAAACCATTTCAACCTCCTTTTGGCGCTAAAAGAAAAGTCAAGGAACCACAGAGAGTGCGTCATCCTCTGAGGACCATAAATGTTTGCACCAAATTTCATGGCTATCCATCCAATGTTTGTAGGGACATATTTAAGTCTGACAGGCCGACCAACATTGCTGTCACTAGAGCCTTGCTTGCGTGGCAAAAAATGGCTGTTGTCGCTAAATATAAAAATGCATCATAATTTCTACTTTGGGAAACATTTTCAAAAGGACAATCACCAACATAAGTATCTGCTTCGAAATATGTGGACACATATTCCACCAGATGCCAGTGATCCACTTTGCTGCTTGTTAAAAAAAAGCTCCCCATCTCAGATGTTTACTGTCGGACAAAAATGGCTGCTCCATTCATCTCCCACGTAGCTGGGTGGAGGTTGACAAAAAACAAACAACATTCTCTAGCCTGAACCTGTCTTTACACAAGCTGCTGGTTGGGTTCTTGGAACAGAAATATGATGTTTCTTCAGCCAACTCTTAGGTGTTTTCAGTGTTGTTGTCCACATTGGCAATCAATTTAGAAAGTTAGCATTGTGGACAACAAGCTAACCACCATTATGGAATTGAAAGGTATATTTGACCAATCCAAAGCTTTTCATACATCTCTGCATCTGAAGAAAACATCTCTTAAGATGCCTTAAAAGAGATAAGACACTATAAGAGAGATTTATTCATTGCTAAGCTGTGGCCGTGGTGGTGAACAGGGCAGCTGAGGAGAAGCAGCCTGTCCTGCCGCAGAGCAGAGCAGGACACAAGGGCTAATTATTGGCGACATGGAGAGACAGATGGTGCAGGGCAGGCCAGCGGTCAGTACAGTCGCCCTGTTAGCCAAGCCATAAAAAGACCTCTGTGGGCAGACAGACGGACACACAGAGGGTTATGTTTGCATGTGCATGAGCTTGAGCTTGTATTTATATTTGTTTGTATGTGCGCGTGGATTCTGGACATAGTTTATGTAAAGTCTTGTAAGATGCTGTGCAACGAGGGTGGAGGCAGGGATGTATCAGCATGGGTGTGTAAGTGAGGTATTGAGGTTTTTCTACTGTACTGTACGTGTGTAAGAGCTTTGAAGGTTTGTGTAGGTGTTGAAGTGGGTATTTATGGCCAAAGTTGGAGGGGTTAGCTGGATTTATAGAGACAGATTCAACATGACAACCTGACATTATTAGTTAGGGAAATGATTCATGTTTGAGCGACAATAAACAAGTTTTAAAAAAGTACTTAATTTTGTAACTCAATGGGTTTTCTGTCTGCATCTATGACTGTGCTACTGAGTAAAATAGCACATTGTTGTGAATCAACAGCTCCCATGCAGCAACTAACTATCAAAACAGTACAGTACAGAAATAGACAGCAGGTTTAGACACCTCATCGCCATCGTTTGTGTTTTCAGTTATATGTCGAACATGTTAGCAAACAGCTAAGTTTTATATCCATCTGATGAATCCCAAGCAAATATTCAAATATGTTTTGGCCTCCACCAACTCCTGAGGGAAATATCTGGCACTCTAGGGTGACAAGATGTCCCTGGTTTTCACTGTGACTGACAAAATTGGAATGAAAGAAAGAAAACATTGACCAAACGTATAGTCATGCACCCTACAGGCGCAGGCTTAAGACAGCCAGAGCAAGCGCTGCTCAGAAATAAGAGATCTTCTAGAATGCCCATATTTCTGATGGTAATCTTTGCTCTTTGTGAGACAGCTACAGTGGGCTTCTTTCATTCATCCATTCATCCATTTATTTATTAATTAATTAATTCAGTCAGCATGCTCTGACGAGTAGTAAAATATTGCTAACTGATAAGTGTTGAGTGCTTAGCAAGCTTTTGAATAACATGCTATCAATTCATGGAAACGATATGAGTGGTATCTCATAGGAAAAGTAAACCAAAGGTGTTGTTGTAGCCTAAGTGTTATTGTTTATCATCTATGTTATGTATTATTTAACATCTAACCTATATGTGTAGGCTGTGTATGATTTACAATTTGCAACAGCTATTGCTAACATTATCAGCAGTGATACAACAAACAACTAATTAACCTGAGTAATCCGGTTTTGTTTCTACATCGTCTCCAACTTTGTGCCAACATTTTAATGTATTCTCATGTAAAATATTTATGTCATCACAGACATTTTTGTACATTGTTTAGCCAGAGTATCCCACCATAATGGTTAATATATTACCAGATTCCAGACAATCCCAGTTACAATAATGAATGTACTGTATATTTCTACTAGTTCGCTTCCTAGTGACATTAATGCACAAATATGAAGAAACAATACCTATTTCACCTGTGTGTGCATGGTTAAATAAAGTCTAACCTCCAAATATTATTTCAAAGTGCACTAGATTGATGCATTTAAACGTTAAAATAAACAACATTTTCTTACAGGGGAGCATGCCCATGGACTGTCCTAGGGGGGATTTTTTTCCCAGATTTTGTCTCAGAAATCTGGTCACCTTACTCTGCGTTCACCAGTTAGTTGCTATGTCTATCTGCTGCTGGCTAGGTAGTGTACAGACGGATTTTAGAGCTAATAATAGTGATCAAGATCAAATTGCCTCAATGGTATATCTACATAAGATAATAGAGGTGCGTCCTCAGACTTTCAGACATGCCACTCTGCTTTAGAAAGTTCTGCTGCACACAGTTTTCCTTGAGGGTTTCTTAATTATATGAGATTAGAAACCATGTAAGGGAGGTTTCATGTGAAGACACACACCATGATGATGATGATGATGATGCTGATGATAATCGTGTACTCTGGATCTGACATTAATAACATACTCTCTAAGACTATTTTAAAGGTCTGTGTTAGGGGCCCACTCAGCCAATGGGGCAGACAGGCCTGGTGGACAGCCGGGCTCGGCTAATGCCACAGTGGACATGTCATGCCAAGTGTGGGTTGACTAATGACAGCAGTTGTGGTTAACCTCCATACTACAGGGGGGATGGAACAGCAGTCCAGGCATGGGGCTGTCTAATCCGTAAAGGGATGTGTAGTCCACCGCACCTTTCCATCCCTTTCATAACCACAGACACAGACACACACACGCACGACACACACACGCACGTACACGCACGCACGTACACAAGCACGCACGGACTCTGCCACTCGGCCGTGTCCACTCTCGCACACTCACCTGTAGGCGTTTTGGTCAAACACTTCTGCAGCAGGGAATCCTAACATGCCACAGACGACACGGCTGCTGCTGAGGTCCCAGCCTTGGTTACACACATGACGCCACCTCCCAGCATGCTTCACTTCCAGCACTCCCTCCGTCACCAGACCGCCATGGTTGCTGGACAGCACAGGCCGTAGTCGAGCCTCCTCTAAGTGAACCCTATCAGACCCCTGCAATTTTTGTTAAGATTGAGAATGGACTGGTTTATCCTAAATAAAGACTGCCACAACAGGAAAGATATTTGCCACACACACTAAAACAGGATACATTTAAGTTAATAAACATGACTTCATCTTTGGTCAAACAACACTTTGTTTAACTAAATACTTGCAGACTGCACGCAATGAAGAGAATAATAACATGATAAGATGACATGCTATGTCTCTAATCATCACACTCTCTAATCTTCTACATTACATAGGCAGCAGGAAGGAAACTAACAGAAAACATAGTTTGTTTTATGTGTCATGATACATGTCATGATGATTACAAAATGGTTGAGAAAGTGTAAACTCTGCAAGTTGAAAATAAAGAAAATTAAACATAAGTGATACATTTGCAATTTCCTCTGGTCTGAATTTCTTGCAAGTTTGAAGGAAGCCACTGTTGAGCTTCTGGTGGTTGGGTCCTAAACTTAAGGCTGCCCAAGAGCTGGATCTGGAGAAGGTCTGGTTTTAGTATTGTCTCTAATTAGACATGTCCACTAGCCTGTGGCTCCACAGATGACATTTATGTAAGGGATTCTGAATAAAGCTAGATTGGCCTACTTTTTTGCAGTCTACTGGAGGTTGTGTGTGTCTATGTGTGTGTTTTTACCTGTGTGTAGTGCACATCAGTCTCCAGTTCCACATTAGACTCTGGTTCAACATGGTTCCCACTGAGCTGCTGATGCCTGTCACTTCTACGCTCAGACTGTGGTCGGGACTGCCTGTTTGGCTGTCCCTCTGTCTCTCGTCTCACGGTTTGTGGACTGCTCCTCGCTGTGTCCTGTCTCTGCCTGTAGGCCGCGCTGTTTGCCAGACGGGAAAGTAGCTGGTGCCCTTGTGGCAGAGCTGGGCTGACCTGGGGGCTTGCTCTTGAACCGTCTCGATTCCGTCGCAAGATCTGGATCTCATGGCCATTTTCTTGCGGGGAGATGATGCTGCGACGGGAAGAAGCTGGGTTACGATGGAGGGCGATCTCATGGCCTCTTGCAGAAGATGAGGAGATGTGGGCTGGGGGTGGCACAGACTGTGGTGGCGGTGGTGGGTTTCTCTGTCCTTGCTGGTGCCTGGAGGATGAAGGAGCCTCCTCTACTGTGACAGTGGGGGAGCCAGGTCTTCTTTCTGGGCTGCAAATGACCCCTAGGTCCTCAGCGTGGGTGCAGTCATTGATTCCCCAACCATTAGAGCGACAGTTAGCAATGGAGAGCTCTGTGCCCGTACAGCGCACATTGTCCAACCAGATAAAACCTAGCAGGAACAAAAAAGCAGTAAGTTGTTCAATCAAAAGAAATAATACATTAGTAGTAAGGTATTCAAAACTAAACGCCATTGGCTGGACATACCTTGACCCTCGCCAAACTTGGCACTGTGTGCCCAGGTCAAGCCGCGTTGGAAGCCCAGCTGACGGCACACCACATTGGCCATATTAAGATCCACCTCGTCATCACACACTGTGCCCCATGCGCCATTGTAGAAAACCTCTACACGTCCTTCGTTGGCATTACGACGGCCTACGCCTGCCAGACGTATAAGCACCTCCTGGGCAGACACCGGAGGGGGGTAGAGAAGAAGCAGGAGGAGGAGTGTGGACAGGGAGCCGAGGCACAGCATCCTAGAGAACCAAAAAAAAGCAAAATGGAGAGATAAGAATTGATGGGAATGGAGGGTTTGTGACGTTAGGTAGGCCTAAGGAGAAGTAAAACATTGCAGAAAACAGAGAAGATGCATGTAAAGCAGTAGGCCCTAAATATATATGCACATGTTACCACAAAAATCCCAAAAATCACACAAAACCATGGAACTAACATTCCATACCCTGACAAAACCTATAATTTGAAACTTCTCCTCTAACCCTAATGGGACAGTCTGCAGTAAAATGAAAGATTGATAGATGTTTTTATCGTTTAAAATAATCAGAGTCATTTACAGGACAGTCTGAGACTTGAGTCAGTCGGAACCAGTCAGGGCAAAGGGGGTAATAACCAAAGTTAAAAGTAGCCTTGCACTCCAGCCAACGGAAACTTTGGCTTTCCACAAACCCTCAAGCTTAGCTGCATGCATTTAGCCAACAGACACAAAAGCAAATAAACACCGTCATAAAAATGTTCTCACACATAAATAAGGCAGCTGGTTAGCATCCGTGAGAGACGTTTTGGTTAATGAGGAATGATTAATTTATCCTGAGACCACCACTAAAATTGAGAGGAAGAAACTGGAGCGGGAAGGAGCAAGAGGAAAGGAGATCTGGAGGACAAAAGAGACACCTTATACTGAACTCATCCATCAAATTCTGCTTTTGATATGCCTACATAAACATTTATCAGTACAAACAAATATATGTTTAAAAAAAAGCAACTTGCCAGACTCACTAGGCCTGCATTAAGGATTGATGAGTGTGGATGAGTTCTGGCAGCTGCAGGTATGAAATCCTGAATAATGGACTGGAGCAAAATGTGAGAGAAAAGTTGAAGTAAAGAGAAAAGGCTGAAGTTGAACTTACCTGTTGATCTCAGCCTGGAGTTGCAAGGAGAAAGAAGGGAGCGAGCACTGGAGGGAAAGAAGGATGTGAGTTTGGTCCTGCTGTCTCTCTATTCTCCTCTTTTCCCTCCCTCTTACTTTTTCTGTCACTCCCTCTGATCTGCCACTTCATCCATCCCTCCCATTTTCTTAATTTAAGCTACTTTTTTCCCTTCACCTCCTTCTCTTTTTCTTTCCATCACCAAACGTCCATCAAAGAAACTTTGACCACAGACATCAATAAAAACACAGAGGAAAGACAATCCAAACAGGATATATGCACTTTCTTTTTTATCCTCTCCAGATGTAAAATCAATAATTTGTGCATCCCAACACAGTCTTGTCAACACTTGTTCAATCTATTTAAAGTATGTTGCTACATTAACCAATCCTCATTGAAACTCTAAAGTAAAAAAAAAAATCACCCTAACATGTTTGAAAAGACTAAAAGGGCGTGCATTCGTAACCCACACAATAGTAAAATCATATGGACATGCACACACACACACACACACACACACACACACACACACACACACACACACACACACACACACACACACACACAGCAGTACTGGCACCATCCCATGCCCACAGTTAGTGGTGTCATGAAATAAACTAAATACTATGTGCTCCACAGTAGGAACGGAGCTGCCTGTCTGAACTCTTTCTCTTTGCATCAAGTTCAGTTTCATAACATCCTCAGTCGTGGCACCTTCTCACAGGAAGTAAGTTCTCTCTAAGAATAGAGATGGACGGTTGCTTTATATTTTACAGCAAATAAAGAAAAGCAGATATGTCTAAAGATGATGTCACAAAGCTTTAACACTTAATACATTGAACCTTAAACTGAATATGTAATCAAAATAAAAATCCACATTGATGTATACAATTTGTAGAAATTGCAGGATTGTCTTTACTGTAAAAGTCATGAAGGTCCTTATTTTGATGATACTGGGCTGTGTTTCAATTTTCCTTTTGTCAAGAATACTTAATTAATATTTACCTTCTTTAATATTATGTAGCTCTGAGTGCTCAGCAGTGAGACAACATGAAATATGTGTTTTGGGATTAGAACAGATGGTCTTTAAAACTTGTTTCATATACAGCACATATCAATGTCTGTGCCACAAATGTACAACTTACTGTAACATTTTTTGTGTGATTTTAACAGTTTACATGTATATGTATGAGATATGTATATTTATAGATTTTGATGCTGCTTGTGTGGTGGAAGTTGGCTCTCTGTAATCCGATGTGACAGGAGCCGAGACATTGAGGCTCAAGAGCTCACTCTGGTGGAGTAAATCCTTGCAATAGTTAAACATTAGTAACCTTGGTGAATATGGAGAAGCTACTACTTTAGCAGCAATAGTTATGGTGGGATGAAGATTCTTTCAGCCTGCATTTTTGGTCTGCCACAAAACGTATTCCTTCTCTATAATGCACAAATAATACCTTACTATCAAGTGTTTTATTTTTTTGTATACTTAGAGGTCACACTCACAAAATGTATTATTATTATTATTATTATTTATATGTTTCTGCATTACATTAAGGGGGATGTGAAAATGCTTTTAGCATATAGTCATACAAACATTCTGAAAATACTCAGTTTTAAAGCTTTCTTGCTGACACAATATCTCCCTGATCTTTACACAAAGCACAGCAAAGAGACAAAACAATCCAGGATTTTAACATGAAAAATAGCAAAACCAAAGCAAATTTCACACAAACACTCAGATTCGTCGTCTTCAGTATCCTGACAGTGTGGAGACCGCTGGGTAGCGTTTACGGTGAGTCATGCACTTGTCTCTCTCGATGAACAGTGAGTGGGTTTTACAGTTAATGTCCTTCTCGATTGTAATGCGTGACTCTTCCAGGTGGGACAGGGAGCCTCTGGCCTCACTCAGCTGCTTGTGCAGAGAAGCCAGAGTGGCATCAATCTGCCTCACCTCCCCTTCCAAACTGCAGAAACACAGGAAGCACACAAAATGAAAAGAGAAAGAAAGGATGTCAAGCAATAGAGTAAGACACTGTTTAGCATTCACAGCTACATAAAATTAAAGACGGTAAATTTAATTATTCTAACAAAAGGAAAATTGAAACACAGCCCAATATCATCAAAATAAGGACCAATGATAATAAATAATACATTTTGTATGTGTGACCTCAAGTACACAAAAATAAAACACTTGATAGTAAGGCATTATTTGTGCATTATAGAGAGGGGATAAAAAATGCAGGCTGAAAGAATGTTCATCCCACCATAACTGTAGCTGGTAAAGTAGGAGCTTCTCCATATTCACCATATTCACCACTATTGCAAGGTCTCGTCTCCTGTCACATCGGATTACAGTGAGCTGACTTCCACCACACAGGCAGCATCAATATCTCTAAATATTTTACATATACTGTACATGTAAACTGTTAAAATCACACACAAAATGTTACAGTAAGTTTTACATTTGTGGCACAGACATTGATATGTACTGTATATGAAACAAGTTTTAAAGACCAGCTATCTGTTCTAATCCCAAAACACATTTTTCATGTTGTCTCACTGCTGAGCACTCAGAGCTACATAATATTAAAGAAGGTAAATATTAATTAAGTATTCTAACAAAAGGAAAATTGAAACACAGCCCAATATCAAAATAGGGACATTGATGACTTTTACAGTAAAGACAATCCTGCAATTTCTACAAATTGTATACATTAATGTGGATTTTTATTTTGATTACATATTCAGTTTAAGGTTTAATTCATTAAGTGTTAAAGCATGGTAACCTCTTTAGAAATATCTGCTCTTATTTATTTACTGTAAAATATAAAGCAATTGCCATCTCTATGTGTGTGTGTGTGTGTGTGTACCTAAACTGGGGCTCGTCTCTGCAGAGCTCCATGTTGGGTCTGAGGGAGCGGAGGTAAAGTCTGGACTGAGCTACTCTCAGTGGAGCCTCTTTGTTGTGGATGGCCTGCTGCAGAGCCACAATGTTTCTCTCCTGGGCTCCAATCTGCTCCAAGACCTACACACACAATCATACAATAAATGAACAAGTAGCCAACCAATCAGCCACTCTGTCAGTCTGTTTGTCAGTTGCTTTTCTACCTGTGCGAGCTTCATCTCCAGCTGAGTTTTGGCCTCTATCAGCTCTGCACAGCGCTGGCTGAAGGCTCTGTCCACACTGGAGCACTGGACTCTCAGATCGTCAGTGGTGTCCTGCAGCACTCGCTCTACCAGCACTCTGACACACACACACACAGCATCACTATATTTACTAAAAAAAACTTGAAATAATGTTCCACATTGTTACCTTTACAGTAGCCTTTGTAACACAGTGCTTAACGCACATGTCTAAACCACATCTGACCTGAGACTGTTGGTGGCCTGTTCTTCCTGCAAGGCCTTGGACAGGTTGTCCTGTGTAAACTTTGTCCACAATGTGCAGTTGCACACCCTGCAGCAGACAACATGGAAAATTGCATGAACGTTATGCACATTGTTTATCATTTGTTTCTCATTTAATGTGATTCTAAGTTTACTGTAAATTATGTTACACACACACACACACACACACACACACACACACACACACACACACTCACTGGTCCTGCAGGGTGGCTGAGCTTGGGTGGTGCTGTGTATCTGGGCTCATGTTACTGAATCTTCCACTATGGTCATCTAAGTTGTAGGCCTGGTACTTATCAGACCAGTCTAACTCCAACGTCTGTTTGGCCTCTCTGTTCATCCTGACACACACAAAGACACAAACCGATGGATGATAATTTAGTTCTTTGTTGGAGCTTCAAAAAAGACGACATTATGTAGGTTTGCTTGACAGGTTGCTTAACCTTCAGGAAACAAGCTCTGACACTCACTTAATCTGAGTGACAACCTGAGCTATAGTTCTCTTCAGAAGAGCCTGGATGCTCCTGATCAAGTCCACTTCCTGTAAAATACAGTCACACTTCTTGTTAGTGTGTGTAACAGTGAGCCCTCTTCTGGTGATGTTTTACTGTTACACCTAGTTCACTACTAGACACTTGATAGTCAAAATAGCAGGAGCCCAACGACTGAATTATTTCATTGGGATCTACAGATTATTTTTGGGGATTAGTCCAAAAGCAAATTATATACATGTATATGTATACATATTTAATATAATTTAGGAAAAAGAAAAGCTGGAGGATTTTCACTTCACTAACAGTTGCAGCTCTATTATTTTAATTTGAAAAAAAAATTATAATAATAAGAGTCCATTCCAGAAGTATCCCATTAATGAGTAACAATGAGTCAATATTGTTAACTAGATATGTCCTGTCTCGCACACAGCTTCATAAACGTTATAATAAAGCATATGGTTACCTTCACCAGCTCTTCCTCCACAGTGTCTCGGACTAGGTCTGCTCCAGGTCTCCTTGCCCTGCAGTTGAGATTATCAGTGGCGATGGCAAACGGAGTCTCGGTGGCGTCCAGCGCCTTCTCCAGCCTCGTTTTCAGCGCCAGCAGTGACTCTGTCTCGGCCAGCAGCTTGTCGACGTGCTGCTTCAGCTCAGACTTCCAGTAGTGGGTCTCTTGTAGTCTCTCCCAAAAGACGTGTTCCCACGGCTTGGGTCTTAAAAGTGGCAGCCTCGGTGTCCTGGTGCAGAGTTTTGGACTCTCGCAGGATGCTCTGGCCTTCGTTGCGGTCGGTACCGGCCTGCTGAAGCACGGTGCGGTAGTTTGAGAACCATTCAGCCGGAGAGTATTTTGCGGAGCGGTACCCCGCTGTGGCTGAGCCCGAGGACGGCTGCGGCACATCAAGCTCTACATGAGGGTCTCTCACGGAAACTCCCTGAGCCACTGCTCTGCTGTCATAGTGGGGTCTTGACACTAAAACCTCAGAGCTCATTTTTTTGACAATTAAATTAAACTACAGGTAGGCTATGCACAGTTTTCACAGTCCTGAAGCAAACCCAGCTGGATGTTTGTTTAGTGTTGCCTGGTTACTCATGTTGGCAGGAGCAGCTCTGGCTCAGGTGACTAGTTATCAAAGCTGATAACTAGCTGATAAAGGGATTAAATGGCAATTTCAGTCACTGATTTAGTGTAACAAACACAGAGTAAAAACTAAATATTCATTATTATTGTATTGTTACTGTATTGTAATTGTGACAGTGTTTTGAGGACACTCTTTTATGGGTGTACCATGTAATTCTATGTTTTGTTGTTATACCAAAACAAATTTCAAATTAACTTGCAGGCGCGGTTGATATTGAAATACATTATTGAATCTTGAAAACATGTTGAAATCTCTCAAACCAGCAAGGTTTTAGCTAAATGAGATCATTGATTCATGTGTGAAAGCTAGACTATATGATTGATTTAAATAAATGTGGCTCTCTATTTTGGGAACAATAGTTTATCAGTTATATATCACCTCACAGCAAGAAGGTTCTGGGTTCAAACCTGCCGGCCAGGGCTTTTCTGAGTGGAGTTTGAATGTTCTCCCACAAAACACAGAACAATCAAAAAAATTGGGGCTTAAATAAACTAATTTGTTTTTTAACTTTCAAATGTTGTAATGTGATGAGTTGTTTCAACATAGACTGGCTTTTCTTGGTTTTGTTTATTTATTCACTTTTAGTAAAGGTACATACATGAAGATATTTCGGTGAAATGTGTATCCACAATTTCATATAAGGAGTGCAGGTGTGAAACAGTGCTATTAACAGTGAGCAATCATAATCAGTGCAAAGGTAAAAGCAATAGTGTAAAATCGAAGTAAAAACAATTAATAGAATACGTTACGTGACTATGTACGTGACTATGTGCTGGATAACTGTTATTTGAGATACAAAAGGATCATTCGTGTACAGATGTGGCCCAAAAATGCAATGTTTGATCACAGATGTGCATGCTGTTCATCTCCTATTGCCTTTAAATTTGATTACAGTAGATATCATCTGTTGTGGTGAAGTTTTGGTACACAGAATTTTGTTCCTCATCATAGTATTGACAGCTGCTCTGCGGTTTGGAGGTCCGCTGAGTTGGGCGTGTTACGTCTTCGATTTCATAAATCTAAAAAAGAATCGACAAAAATAAACAAAGACAATGTTACTCAGATGAGAATTCCTATAATTGTACACATGAAAATGGCCAAATAATCAGGTTGTTGGTCATTTAATTGGCTTAATACTTTGCTCCAGAGTAAGACATCTTTCCATTTACAGGTCAGATTGCTGGGAAATTTGGTGTGACTATTCATTGGCCATGAAAAATAATTACTAATAATTTTGGTGAACCCTCAACCTTAATCTAGCACCACGGTCATGTCACCAGAGTGGGAGTCTTGTGCACACTTTGACATAAATGCGATAACATGAACATGAAGGAGTCTTTATTAATGTTTATGACTGTTGTGTCATTCCATAAATTATGACGTCTTTAATTCTAAGTTAGCATTGTTTGAGATGTTTATGTTATGAAAACTTGACATGAAGTCATGACATAATATGTAATGTCAATTTATACTTATATATATATATATATATATATATATATATATATATATATATATATATATATATATACTGTATATACTGTATATGTATATATACTGTCATAAGTGGTGGGTTTTTACATTGTATTTCATGAGACTATTATAATTGCTTCATGAATATTTTCTTTGACCTCAAGTAAAGTTAAACAATTCGGACTTCAAAAAGTTATAAATATGTTTATAATATATATTTTTAGGCCTGCTATGACATGTTTATAATGTATTATGTTGTCAAGGTTCATGTGAAATTGTTATAACAAAGATTATTTGATGTTTGCTTGGTTACACAAACATCTTAAACAATGCTAACTTTGCATAATTAACAGAAGTGTCATTCAGTAGTGCCACCCTAAAAACTAACTTTATACATGGAGCCCCACTAATAGTAAAATCCCAACTTGTTGTGCCCCACATGTTTTATAATGTGGACCATAATGAACATTGCAGCCTCTTGTGTCTATTAGCCAGGCTTTGTATTTATGGGCAATATGTGCCAACAGAAACTGAATTTGAATCATTTATATTTGAATTTGAATCGTTAAACTTGAAAAATTTAAAAACTCAATTTGATTCACATAATTTGAAATTATATTGTTAAATTTACATTGCATTGAAAAACTGATTCAGAATAGTATAGTTTGAAATTGAATTTATTCGTTTGGAACTGAAATTCAATAAAATATGATCATCAATGAAAATTCAACTCTCTATATATCTTCACATTCAGTTCTCACAATTCAAATTCAGTTCACAAAATTCAATTTCAAGTTACTTTGACAGCGCAAGCTTAGCTGTCCTCTGCATGTTGACAATGAGCGGAGGTCTGACACACACACACACACACACACACACACACACACACACACACAATTATGTCGAAGTCACGGTGAGTCACGGCAATGCAGATAAAGTGGCTTCAAGTAGGCCTGCACGATATTGGAAAAATCTTGCGTATTTTTTCCCTTGCGATATGGGCCTATTGCGATATGAAAAAAGAAAAAGTAATTTTTAAAAGATGACATAAATAGCTTGATTTGGAAATAATAAATCATTCTCGACTACTGGTGATTTTGTAGGGGAGTGAATCTAGAAGAAAAAAATGAAAAGGATCTTTTCTAATGTGAACCATTTGTTAAACTTTAATGTTTTACAAACACCAAAGCAAGTAGCGCTGTGACTAACGTTACTTTTCTAAAGTGATTTTGAAGGGAAATTAGGTTGAAATACGCTGGTTGACTAGCATGACACCATTGTATTCAAATAATAATCAATCCAGGCTAACGTGAATGACAGTGACTGCATGTTGCTTCCTCTAAATTTCAGCTTGTGGTCGACTAGCGGGACCAGCTCGTTTGTTTGATAAATTGATCAGACGTGCACGCGCACTAGCAACAAACTCTGTGTATCCAAGAACAATTACATCAGTGGAAATGACGTTAGATCAGACAGTACAAGCATGTTATGAGAAAAAAAGAGGCAAATCACCCACAAATTGCAACAGAAATTATTATCAGGCAATTTACGTACATGGAGTCTCGTGGGTTTGGTGATAGTGATAATAGTCTGTATTATGTTCAACAAAAAGGATCTTACTCTTTAACAAAAAGTCTATCTCTGTGAGGATCCTTTCCATAATGTTGTTAGACACTAATAAACTAATAATCTGAGCCTGTCATTGGCAAAACATCAAATAATAATAATAATACATTGATTTTGCACTTCTCAAGGACCCAAAATTGCTTTCCAGGGCAACAAAACAAAACAAGACAAAACAAGATTCAGGCACAGATGCAAAGGGAGGGTGGTGTGGGGCTACGGATGGGCAGAGATGATGAGGTTGAGGCAGGACTGGAAGATGGTGAGGGATTTAGAGTCGCAGATCTTTTGGGGGAGGGAGTTCCAGAGCCTGGGAGTTGCCCTGGAGAAGGCTCTTTCCCCAAAACTGCAGAGGTTGGATTGGGGATGGAGAGGATACCGGCTAAGGGGGATCTGAGGGACCATGAGGGTTGGTAAGGGGAGAGGAGGTCAGTGAGGTATGAGGAGGGACAGATGGTGGAGGGCTTTGTAGGTGACAACCCGGATTTTGTAGGTGATCCAGTGGGAGATGGGAAGCCAGTGGAGTTGTTTTAGGACTGGAATGGATGTGGGATATGAGTCGGGCAGCTGCGTTGTGGACCAATTGGGAGTCGCTTAATGTAGGTAGATCTGATGCCGAGGAGAAGGGAGTTGTAGTAGTCCAGTTGGGAGGAGATGAAGGTGTCTTTCAGCAGGTGTGCGAGGGTCTGATTTTGGCGATGTTGGACTTGTAATAATTATTGTCTTAACTAGTACAGTGCCTGTTCAAAATGTGCCTGTTTGGAACGGACCAATTGCTTGGCCTGTGGTATTGCTGCTTGTAGAATTCTCCAAAACCAAATTGTACCACAAAATGACTTACAGAAGGATAGTCTACTTATGACTTACAGTGTACTTCAACATCAGAGGAAGACATTGTACTACTACATTCACGAGAACTTTGCAGATTGAGAATTTATTCATAAAATATCACAACTAAAATGTGAAATAATCTGACATTTGCCTCATGGACTCATGCAGTGCCCTACCCATCCTGCCTGTTAGGCAAGTGAAACCTATAACTATCCATCCATCCATCCATCCATCCATCTGTTTTCCGACATCAGTAGACATTGGGCAATATGCGGGGTTAACCCTGGACAGACTGTGACTTCTACTTCAAATACTTTATTCTCTAAATAACAATTTGCATTTATTCTTACTTATATGCCTATTGGCTACATTATTATTTGGTGTGCTACAGCCTGTGATTAAAAAGGGAAATATACAAAGCAAAATCTGAAAAGTAATAGGAAAATTAATCAAACAGATTAAGTATTTGTTGTTCAAATTAATACAGATAAAGTCAACAGTATGTATGGACTGATAAGTAGTTATTGATGGGCTATGCAATCTGAAATATAATGCCTATTGGTTTTCCATCTCTTGGATGTAATAGTGAATTCAGTGTAACAATCAAACAAGACCAGCAGAGGGCTCACTGTGACAAATATTAACCACACGTGTTGGACTGTGAGTTTAGTAATGGGAAATGGACTTGATCAGTGCGTTGAGAAAACTACAGCTCAGGTTGTCAGTTAGATCAAGTGAGTGTCAAATTCTGATTTAAATTCTGTTTACTAAATCTGCGTTGTATTAAAAAACATATTGAGTTTAATGCAACAACTTCAGAAAACTGAATCCAATGAATTGTGAGTTTGTCTTTATGTGTGTCAGGATAAACAGAGAGACAAGCAAACATAGAGCTCAGCCACCATGGACAAGTGAGTGAGTGAGTGAGTGAGTGAGTGAGTGAGTGAGTGAGTGAGTGTGTGTGTATGTGTGTGTATGTGTGTGTGTTTTTCTCTATGTGAATATTACTGGAATATAGTGTCATGCTCTAATTTATTAAAATGACTCACTTGAATATTTCAGTTCATCAAATGTTTGGAACTAAATTTCGATGTTGTTTTCATATCCTGTTTAAGAAGTGCAAAAAAACAATAGTGATCAGTTTCTTCAACACAGACTGTCTTTTCTTGATTTTATTTATTCACTTTAACTAAAGGTGCATACATGAAGGTAACTTATATTTGGGGTATTTAGCTTGTACAATTCTTATATTGCAGGTGTGCACCAGTTATATTAACAATAAGCAATCATAATGAGTGTAAAAGCAAAACTGTAAAATCTAAGGTGAAGAAATTAAATTCTCAATGACAATAAGTACTTAATATAACTGATGGTAATTATAAAACAAATCTGTACAAATAATTATGTTACTGTAGTTTTCAGTAAGACAATGAAAAGGTTAGACCATGGCGATATGTGAATATTTGCTGGTCAACTGTTAACTGAGATACAAACAGGATCATTTGGGTACATATGTGACCAGAAAATACAAGGTTTGATCACAGATGTGCATGCTGTTCATCTCCTATTGCCTTTAATTAAAATTTGATTACAGTAGATATCATCTGTTGTGGTGACGTTTTGGTACACAGAATCTTGTTCGGCTTCACCTGTGTCATACTGTTGACAGGCTCTCTGGGGTTTGGAGATCCGCTGCTTTGAGTACGCTACGTTTTGATTTTGATAAATCTAAAAGAGAATCAGCAAAAACAAACAGATGAGGGTGTTGTTATTTAGATGAGAATGCGTAAAAAATGATGCACATGAAAATGGCCAAATAAACAGCAAGTTGGTCATTGCATTGGCTCAATACTTGTTTCAGAGCAAAACACTTTTCTATTTAAATGTCAGATTGTTATGGAATTTGGTGTGACTTTTCATTGGCCAAGGAAAATAATTACTAATATTTTTTGCCATGAATTTTATAGTAAATAGCAACCAGAGAAATATTTTTTTGGTCAAATCCTGACCTTTCTTCGGATGCAGTCATGCGGCCAGAATGTCCACTTGCACCCAAGAAATATTAAAATCTCATGGGCATATTAAACTCAAATTCTCTGAGCACATTCATGCTCTCAAGAGGATAAACCCCTTCAGTTTTAGATCCTGATCTTTTTCAACCAACCCCATGAGCCAATTTTGTTTAAGCAGTATAGAAGGTAGTCAGATCATTATACTATCATGTGTACTATTTAGATACAATGTGCTTTACAAATTTCACTGGAGTCCGCTGTGAAATTTGTTAACCACATTTTTTTGGACATATAGTCACTATTTTATGTTGATGATCCCACTTCTTTCCCAATTTAAAAACAAAACTAACTTTACACTCTATTGAGCCCCACTAATAGTAAAATCACAACTTGTTGTGCCCCACATGTTTTATAATGTGGACCATAATGAACATTGCAGCCTCTTGTGTCTATTAGCCAGGCTTTGTATTTTAGTTTCCTTACATCTGCTACACCCATCACTAGCTCTGTTTCTGCTGTCTTGGTATTGTTTCTGTTCATCTTGCCTCCAGTTCCTTGAAAACACACAGCATAAGAACTGGTTTAACAATTTGTTTGCATGGATATGTGTACGTTTTACACTGTGAGTACATAGTTGTGTGCATGCATTTGTTGAAACATACCTCGCACTTTGTAACATTTGTATTTATAAACTGTGACCAGGGCAGATATCAGTATGAGCAGCACAGCGGGCACAATTAAAATCACAGAGTAAAAAATCGCTGCATCTGGGGAAAAAAACAGAGAAAAAAATAGACACTTCCTGAAAACACACATAAGCCACCCACACCACACGGAAATGTGTGTGCACACACACACGCAGACACACACACACGTACCTTTGATCTCTTTTCCAGGGATAGGTGTTGTTTGTGATCTGACAGGTTCCATCACAGTAAAGGTAGGAACCACGTTGATAGACATCACACTGCTGGGCTGCTGAAAGTCTGTTAGAGAAAGTTTCACACTTAGGAAATGTTCTTACCTTTAGTAGCAGTGGGGCTCTGGGGATAGCAATGATTGTCGGTCAGTTGGTAAGTCCACCAACTTAGTCCAGACTAAAATATCTCAACAAAAGGAATTGACATGAAACTTGGTACATATATTCATTTTCCCCAAGCAGAGGATGAAAATGGACTGCATGGGCACAAACTACATACTATAAAGACATTCATCGTTCTCAGATGATGTATTCTAATGATTTTAGTGATCTCCCTGACTTTTCCTCTAGTCCACCTTGAGTTTGTCTCAACAACTGTTGGATGGATCACTATATAATAATGTTATATCCTGGCTTCTCATCAAGCTTCATCATTAAGTCCAATATTCAATATTTCCAGACAGCTACAGCTAGCAAAATTCCATTCCAGAGTCCCTCAGTGTATTTCAAGGTTAGTGCTAATTAGTTTAACATTAGCATGCTAACATGCTAAACTATGGTGGTAAACAACATTAATATTACATACAGTATGCAAACTACATGCATTACATATCACACTTTCAGTTCAAAGAGAAGCAGTTTGTGTAAGCCAATATCTTGTTGGCATAGAACGTGAAAAAAGTGTAAACTTAAAGGTTTGTTTCTGAAACTTCCCCACCTTGAGGTTGTCTCAACAACTATTGGAAGGATCACAATTACATGTTTTCTTCTATAGAGATTGATGCTCCCCATATAATGAAAATTCAATACTGCAAACCCTGGACTTTTCATCCAGCACCAATATTAAGTCAAATTGTCCTCCATTGGATGAACAAATACCGGTAAAACTTACTGTATAAGCAGCATATTTTATGTCAAGTGCTAGTTAGGGAACATTAGCATGCTGACATGGTGGTAAAGATTACACCTACAAACTACACACTCTGCAAATCAGGCTTTGAGTCATCAAACTATGATTAAAACACTGTTTACCCTTTCCTTGATGGAAGTAATGCTAAAGGCTAAACACTTGCTATTATTTCACAGTCCATAGTTTCAGCAATCAAGAAGGAAGGAGGAGGGATTAAATCCATTATGCCATGGTGTCATGATGCCAACCTGAGCTAACTTCAATATCTTACCTAGTGACAGTTGAATCTTGGTGTAATTGCCAATACTCCACTGTGAGTCTGAACCACACCAGTATGTCCCAGCATCCCCTGCTTTCAGCTCTGTGGTCGTCACTGAGAAAGAGCTGGATGCAACATCATCTTGCAGCATGAACCTGCTTTGACTCGTCGTCATGTCGTTACAGTTTTTGCGGTGGTCTCCCTTACAGAGGAACTTCCTGTTTTCCCTGTGTTGTGGTGGATAGGGACACTGCATAGTTACTGGTTGTCCCACAATGCCTCTCAGTTTGTGTGACATCACGCAGCACCACTCTGTCAAACAGAAAGATCAGCCAACATTGCAGCTTGTATTCAGCTCAGAATAGAAGTTGATTACATGATTCCACTTGTCTTCAACTTTTTGATATATTTTGACAAATCATGCAAGTGTCAACGCAAAGCTTTGTTTCTAAAAAAAAACCTGTTTTCTCAATATCTATTTTACAGTAAGTGTTTTCTGTGAAAAATAACAGTTAACTAAAATATGATGAGGTAGATGTTTTACCTTTGACTTCTAGCTCATAAGCAGAGAAAACATCCAGGCCAGTGTTTCCATGGACACCACAAAGGTACAACCCAGAATTTTTTTGGGTCAAACTGGTAATGGTCACTGTGAATTTCCTCGATGCCCTGTCCTCTGTAAGTGTTAACTGTCCTTTTTGTTTGTTGTCAGAGGAGATTAGTGCGTGCTGCAGACATGTGGATGTCTGGTTTCCTCTGCAGATGTACTTCAGGCTGTTCTGGTACTTAGACTCATACGGACAACTGAAGGACACTGAACTCTCCTCATAAGTTTGGACTTTGGTGGAATGATCACAACAGCGGTCTGTCAGTACAATAAACAACATCACAGACTGTTAGAAGCACAGATATGACAATTCTGATTCTTTACTTGAGTCAAATAAGCAATATCACAATATAAAAGTATTGGCTTTAAAACATTTACTGAAGTAAAATGGAGAAGTATTGTTCGATAAAAGTAGTGAAAGCATTAAAGCAAAAGTGTGATGTTTGGGGTCGGCTGGCTGTGAATTTCTGTTCTGCTTTCTATTTTGTTTTTTCCTGATGCTCTCCTGTCAGTTTTTCTGTTTGCCCTGCCTCTTTGTCTTTCCTTGTTTTCCACCTTCCCCTCGTGCCTGCGCCAGTCAGATGACTACGCACACCTGCTCATCATTCCACCATCACTTCTCCCGCCGTACACACCTGCCAGTCATCAGCTACCATCAAGTCCAGTATTTACCCTGGATCTACTCACCATCTTCACTTGATTGTTGTTTCAGTCATCCTGGTGATGCACGCCACAAGCTCACAGTGTATCATAATACTTACATTTGTCAATCACATTCCACATTGACTTACTTGTCAATGTGGAAATTTAGCAATGAGGCTTATTAGTACCTTGTCCTACTTCCAGCATTACTTCAGTGTAGATATCCTTTCCATTTCTGGTAACCCCACACCAGTATTTCCCAGCATCCATATGACTCAAATCAGAGATGGTCGCTGTGAAGACTCGTTTCTGTATGTCATCATGGATGGAGTATCTGTTCTTCTTTGCTTCTGTCGTCGTAATAAGAACATCATCACTCCCACAGTCATTCTTGCACAGGTACTTCTCATAAGACTCATAACCCTCTGCATAGGGACAAGAAACTTTAACTTCTTCTCTCTCATATCCAGCCACATGGATTAACCCTGCTGCACTCCTCACACAGCTTAGACCAACTGTAAAGATAAGACATACAACATGAAATAAAAAAACAACCTGGAAACGCAACATCACAACTTTTCATATCATTTTTTTTTTCATTTTAGGGTTAGGCAGCTTCACTGAACATTTAACGTTCATTTTAATGTGATGAGAAATCTATGATATAATTTGTATCATTTCAGCCAGACATAAATTAATGTTAGCTGCGTTACAGCTGTATAATGAAATTGGAAAGACCACCAGTATCAAGGTGTAGTTATCTGCCATATTGAATTAGCAAAAATACAGACATATTTACTAATTAAATGAGAAAGAACTTACGACACAGGGTGAAGAGCAGGCTTTGAAGTCTCCACCGCTTCATTTTTATTGCAGTACAGTTTCAAAGAAAATAGAAACTGCAAAAGCAATGTGGCAAATATAGAAAAGGTAACACCCACATTATGTGTCAAGATACCATGAAACCCTTTCACTTCTGCTTTGAGATCACATGTTTATCACCCTTATGAACTATTACAAATGAATTTAATGTCTTGTACAAACTTGCAATGTCTGCTATAAATCTGTAAAAGAGGGTACAAAGAAACAAATCCACAATTCCACTCGAATTAGGTGGGTATGATTTAATATTTATTTGTATGAATTACATGGTTCCTTTTAGTTTAGCTTATAGTTCATAAAAGTGAATTAGACGTTCAATCATTCCAATCACAAAGGGGCACTCTATCTAACCTCATACTTCAGTACACCAATAAGGTACATGGTACATGAAGGCAACCTCATTTAACTTCACTCATAGTATATGCATATACATGCCCTGTGATTAGATAATTCAATATTTTCTTGGTTGACAGATATAATTCTCAGTGCATAAGACGCTTGGTTCTTTTTTGAGCATTTACTCCCATTACAGGCATGTCACTTTCAAAATAAAAGAGATTCAGCATACACAAGTCTGCATTATAGTACACATTAATAAAGTGGTGACCATCTCTTTTTCAAAAGAAAGTTCTTTCAAAATTTACTAATCAAATAATACATGTTCAAATAAATGTAAATGGGAACAGTATAACTTCAGTCTACTCTAAGCTAAGAAGCATGATAAATATTACTCAGGTACTCAAAATGTAAAAGCAGCTACATGAAATACATACTGAATATTAACAACTTGTAATTGTTATTTTCCCTGTGTGGCAGTAACATTCTTCTCTAGGGTTGTACACCATTAATATTCAACTACTAACTAATCATTACATCACACCAACCATAAAACAGATTTATTCAAATATTAACTACAAAAGTCAATAACAGACATTTTCCAAGAAACCTGCCGATACTTGAGCAGGACTCCTTAACCTGATGAAATCAGTGGAGTGCTTCTTTAACCCCTAAGCAGGAGACAAAAGAAAATTCATATTTTTCATTACACTCTTTAATATTTCATAACATGCAGTCAATGGTTTTCTAAAGTTACTCTTTCATATGTATAAAATGTATGTGTTATTCAATTTATAAATGTGGCAATAAAGGTCATTTTTAAAAACTTTAAATGTAATTTTATAAATCCATTTAAAATGCTATATATATGTCCATCATGTATTACAATTATTAAATTGCACCTAATGTTTTTTATATGTTTTTTTAAAGAGTGTTCCCTGAAATTACAGTAGCACGGAAAACTAAACTTATATTTAGTAACTTAATAAAAAAGACAAAAACATTGAAATGTCAGTAATTATTACAGTGGAACATAGTTGTCATTCTAGTAGTATACAATAAAAAGAAGATTTGCCATTAAAATGTATATTTTATGTCTATATGACAACTTCATTGAGTGTATCAGTCTCTGTGAAGACAGCTTGATCAACTTTTTTTTTTTTTACTTTGGATCCCCTGTAGAAACCAGACATACTTACAACCTGAATCATTGTGCCACCGTTGAAAACTACCAACTTCACCTCTCCCAGCGTATTATAAAATGCCATTGGTGGTATATGTGGGTGAAAGCATGCATGTATTTTCCCTTACCTCAGCCATTCCCTCGACTCCAGCTGACCACTCAGCTGTGCCTCCTCCATACTGCAGGACAAACCGTTTCCATGTCTCACACACTCTCACACCGAAAGGTTAACATTAAGGCCCCTGTGCGGAGGGATAAGTGTGTCCAGAATTAGCAAAGATGCCAAGGCAAGCTGAGTTGTTGCCAGGTTAGGTTGCCAATGGGTGTTAGGTGTTGCTATGGTGGGTTGGGTTTCTGCCGTGAGGCCTGTTTGCATATCGGCAGTGTGCAGGACGCGTGTGTTGTGGTCTTCTCAAACTACCCAAGAAAAACACACACGTGCGCACACACACACACACACACACACACACACACACACACACACACACAGTATGAAGAGGGGACTGTTATATATAGGTGACCCTTAAGTCTTTAGGGCCTATTTTAAACCTTAAAGCTATGTGTTTATGTCTCCCTATGTCTTACTGCCTTCTCTTCCTCACTTATTCATTCTGCAAAAGCTTTATTTCGCATGAGAGAATCTACGGCTACACTTTTTTCTTATTTTTTTTAAACAAAGCCTGTGTTACAAACTGGACGCAAGGAGTTTGAAAGATGTTGGATATTAACCAGGGAAGGAGAGTCTAACAACATTTGCAAATTAGTTGCATTATGATAAGCTCTCTGTCTGAACACACCTTTAAGTCAGGAAGTCTCAGCCTTTACTGCTTCCATGTTGACAATTAGTTATGTAATCTGTCTGACATTAACTCCCTATGCTAGTAGTAGCATTAATACAAACTTGAGACAAAAAAACCCAGAGTTTCACACACCTGCAAACAAAAATGCCTGTCAGGTATAAAACATTTATGGTTGTTTTTTATTCAGTATTACATCACACATGGTTTGTCTTTTAGGATGGAGGTGTGGGTGGGTGTCCGTGTGTGTATGTGTGTGTGTGTGGGAGGGAGGGGACATTCCATCCATTCTTGCTCTTCCTGAGTAAAGAGGGAAAGCATCACACACACACACACACAACTGCTGACAACAGGCGGAGGGAGAGGTGCACATACACCCCATTAAGGTCATTCACACATCTGCCTCTTCTTTCGTCTCTCCAGCCATCAAGCTCTGTAGTCTCAAAAATCTGTCAATCTGACAGTAGTTTTCATTTTGATAGCTGTACATAAATAAAGTTCGGTTGTGATCATAATTTAAGTTTGTAGGAAAATTCAGGCCACGGTAGTCTGTTTTAATGAAACTCAAGGGAAAAAAACACAAGAGTAGCTATTGAATAGGACAAGGTTGGCTATGCTGGAAAATACACCCACACACACAGGCAAAGAGGACGCCAACCAGAACAGTGGCTCCTCAAAGCTCCACAGGGACAGCTACGCCAGCGCTGACGCACTGCTGCTCTTCCAGCTACTGGTCACTGAACACTCATAATGGTTTTTACTTTGGGGAGAATATCTTTTTGTTTCCAGCAGAGGCTGGAAACGTCATTTTTTTGGTCCTATTATCAACTTCCTTTGCCATCTGTTTTTAATTATCTGCACCTTAACCCCACTCAGCCTCAGTGTGCCATACGGTATGTGTTACATAGGGACAGGTTTGTTAATAAAATATAATGTAAGATCAGGACATACAGGCTCACTCACAAACAGAGGAATGTAAATATCAAATGTATACCTTTCAACAGAAAGAGAAGCTGGAGGATTGCTTTTTTATTTTTTATGTAAATATATAGACCCTCTGAACTCATTAGCAACAACACACTCACACACTTAGTACATAAAGACTCACAGAGCTGCATACTGTATACTTCTGTCAGAAGACTCCTACATTTTACAGAAAGCTTTTTACAAAGCAAACATTAATTTCAAGAATGATCACACAAGCGGTATTGTCATGAGAATAAAAACTTTAACCTGTTCTGCACAAAATGAATTTATGCTCATCATTCAATCATTTGTCTCACTCATGCATATTTACACAAACAATATACAAGTACAATCAGATGGGGACATTGGCTACTAAAATGTTCAAACAGTCCTTTCTGCTGCAAGGCAACACCAAATTGCACAGCATTTAAAAGAATGATGGCTACCAGAGTCAAAGATAACGTTCCAAGCCTTAGCCTGTTCCTCTCTGCGTCTTCCTCACTGACATTTCTTTGAGAAGCACTCCGCCCTGTTTCACCCAGAACCTTGAAGAGAATCTCTCAATCTGTGTCTATTTCACAGGGGTTTGTTTGCGCTTTCTGTGCTCTGATGTACAGCTTCAGGAAGTCCTTGTAGCGAGGCGCGCAGCCAAGCCAGGCTTCGCCAAAATGGATTGAGCCAGTCAAAAGGTACTCTTCCCCTCCAGTATGCACACTGCACTGTGCGGGAACACTGATACGTCCACCCCAACCCCGCCCTCTGGCTCCACCCCAAGCAAACACTCTGCTCTTCTGACGAAACAGCCGACTAAGAGTCACCACAACAGGGGAGTGGTCGATAGTACCTGATGCCACACCTCGAAAGATGCCACTGCCAGCTAGAGAGACAGGAACAGGAGAGATAAAGAGAAGGACATTACATCAATGAATCAAGGACAGATTAAAGTGTGTGGATTAAAGTGGGGCGGTTTTACTGAAAATTGATGTAACATGCTAATGTTAGCAAACTTAAGATAGATACTGTTGGTAAGAAAGTCAGTCAAACTTTACTTGTGTAACTGTTACAATACGTTTTAGCTCATTGAGATTACATTATGATGATGTCTTTGGGAATGTAGAAATATTCAATGTTCCATTATCCTGTTGTTGCCACTTGTTGCCCTAATGGCCACTGTTAAAAGTGCATTTGCTTTATTGTCGAGAGTTAGATAAGAAGATACCACTCTCTTGTCTGTACAGTGAATGTGTAGCTGGATCCAGTTAGTTGCAAAATCGACAATTGTTGTAGGTACTCTTCGGTTTCTGTGCAGCTCAAACAAACAAGATATATTGTGTAAAGTAGTGATCTTTAGAGTTGCATGTAGGGCGGTTTTGTTTTCTTGGGACAGAGCCAGGTGAGTTGTTTCCCCTTGTTTCAGTCTTTATGCTGAGCTAAGCTAACAAGCTGCTGGTTATAGCGTCATATTTACCGTACAGACACAAGAGTGGTATCGATCATCTTGTCTAACTCTTCCACAAGAAAGGGAATAAACATATTTTCCAAAGTGTAAAACTACTCCTTCAATGTAGATGTGTGCATTAGTGTGAATGTATTTACCAAAGTCACTGGTACACACAGCCATAAGGACCTCTTCATCAGAACAGGGTTTACAGGTGGCTAAAATGGAAGAAGTGAAAAAGAAAACATTAAATACTTTAACATTGGAAACCGCATAAGTTCTTACTTACAGGATTCACTGTTCTCTCTTTTTCTCTGTATTGGTGGGTGTTTATGAGTCAAAAGACAGAATTTGAATGAGAACAGCAGGTGAGGGAAGCGACATAATTACAGAATTACCCCTTGACCCTGTCAGCTATAAAAACAGTTATAAAATGCCCAGACACAGACACACAGGCTTGGACAGGCTTTCTTCTGTCTCATTAGGAGAGCAGTCCAGCCCTCCTCTCCCCCCACCATCCCTGTTACTCTACCAGACCACTTTAATCGTACCGGTGGGCTACTCAAAGTCCCTGCGTTGGGAGCGGGGGTCTGTTCTTGATTGACACTTTAGAGACGATAGGCTGACCCTTGTGTTCAACCCTAATGTGACCTTTTGATTGGCCTGCTTGTTTTCATAAGTCTGGCTCAGACAAGGGAGTGTGGGAGTGAGGAAGTGGGGGAGGACACGGTGTCAGAGAGGAGCAGCATGTAGAGATGAAGAAACGGGTGGAACACTAACGTGGCCTTTTGTCACCTTCACTTTATATCAGTGAGAGGACGGCCTATGTCAGGTATGAAGAGTTTAACAGACCATTTAAACCAATTACATCGATTTACACAAACACAAACAACAAAAAATCTATTCCCGTGAATACTTAGACTTTCCTACAATGCTTTTAGTCCTTTTTGTTGTAATGAAGTTGTGGAAACATTTACTTGTTGGTGTGCAAACCATTTATGTACATGAAAGGAGCAATACCACACATGTGTGTTAAAACTAAAAGTCCTGCATTCATAATTTAACTTGAATCAAAGTACATAAGTGATAGCAACAAAACATTCTTTAAGTATCAAATGTAAAAGTACTTATTATGCAGAATGGCCCATAATAAGTTAAAATTAATATATTGTTTAATTATTATTATTGATGTATTAATATGTAAGCTGTACTTTAATGCTGTAGTTGGTCATGTGGAGCTAATTTGAACTATTTCACAAATACTGTGTGATACTTAAATCAATACCCTCGCATTATATACTCATCATATGTTTTAATCTTAATCTGAAAAGTAACTAGAAATGCTGTCAGATAAATGTAATGGAATAAAAACTACAATAATTTACCTCTGGAATATAATGGTATAAGTTGCATATCAGTACAATACTTAAATCTCTTTATCCTACATTTAAGACAACATATACTGAAGAATGGGTGCCTGCTTTCTCTCACCTAAACCAGGGTGCAGGTATGGGTACATGTGTGCCCCGGGACCCTGAATGGACACCAGCTCATACTGGAAAGCTGTGATCCTCCGGCTGATGTCCGTCTGAGGGACGGCCTCCACAAAGACAGCTCCCTCTGCCAGGCTGAAACAATGCACTGTGCTCTGAGCCTGGTCCTTCTCTGCCAGCAGCATCCTCAGATCCCCGCTATGCTCCAGAAACACATTAGAACCCTAAACATGGACAGCCAGGAGGACACATGTAAACTCCTTCCATCTATTCTATCATACTGCAGTTTTTAAATATGATGGTGCCGTATACTCTACCTGGGAGTAAGAGTGGGGTTTAATGCACACATGGAGACCTTCCATGTGTTGTGACGAGGGTTCTGTGTTAGGTCGCAGGTTGACAATGATGGCTCCTGTGGGGTAGAGCCACTCCAGAGACCCCTGAGAGCAGCGTAGGTAGACCTGCTCCACATCTCTGCGATGAGACTCATGGCTCAAACCACTGCAGATGAGAAGACATCTTTCATATAAGGCATGTAGTTTACTCTCTTATCCAGAGTGGGGAACAAGATACAATGCCTCCAATCATCAAAATGACCAACAGTAAGGAACCTTGGGATTCAGGACTGTGAAGGAATAAAAAAATGTACAATGACATGCTAGAGAAACAGAGTTAAATAAACATATGGAAGGTTTTAATGATATTGCAACATTCATTAATTGCAACTCTGGTGCAGCTGTCTGCCAACAAATCTTTCACTTTGGATGGATTTGGCTGCTTGTCTCTGATGTGCATAAGCTACCTCAACACCAGGAACTGATTGGGCCATTAGGTTGTTAGAAGTTTGATGCCAGTGAACTTTACGACACAGAGTGCGGAACACAGGCTTTCATATTTTATGACTTGGGGACTTGGAGGAGTGATCAAAGAGGCCATATAGCTGTATTTACTTAAGATAGGAACTGAAGAAGAGACATTCCTCTGATCATGAGTTATTCTAGTAGATGTTGAGATAAAACCTTAAAGGGAGCATATTATAGATGTACTATATGGAAAACTGTATACCAAATAGTCTCTCAAAGTCGAACTAAAGCACCACCTGCATATGATTGATTTAATATTCCTTGTGAGTCATTTGCCTCTCTGAGAAGAATGATTGTAGTAAAGATGTTTAATAAAGATAGTCATATGAATTACTGAAATCTGAGTCACAAAGTGTCAGACTAGTACCCATAACTAATGGCACGCAGGCTAAAAACATCCTTTATTAGTTTCCATTGCGGATCTGCAGAAGAATATAAAAGTCACGTATATGACTCTGACCTTGACTAAATGACTACATTACATCTTAATCACATCCCTGCGTCTGATTACTTCTAAACCCCAAGTATGCACAGCAGAGCCACTTCAAAGACACAACCTCCCTCTCACACACGACTGAGGTTCCTTTCATGACTCCCCTTCATTTCAGAATGTAATATCCATGGAATAAAGTACATGAGGGTGGAGGATCAAAAAAATAATAATAATTTTTTCCTTTTAAGTTAGGATTTTTATGCTGGTAATATTCCCTAAAGTTATGTGCTAGGTGTGTTTTGTCACCAATGTTAACAAAACCATCGCTAGTTAAAATCGATTATGACATTTGCTGATGATCAGTCATTTGTACCCAGCTTCATCCTCACCTTCCTCTCCAGCTACACTGGTCGCTGGAGTACTGTGCCACCGTCCGACACAGGAGCACAGCTGTGATCCAATGTGTAGCCCAGGGCCGGTGCATGGTGGAAAGTCCGCCCCCGCGGTCAGAATCCCGCACACCAGACCAGCACCACGCGCTCCTCTGCTCCCGAACCCCAAGATCCCGTACAATATCCCCAGAGCTCCGTTTAGCGCTCGCGCACGCTACATGGCGGGTTCAGTCGAGGCTAAGGTCGCGTCTGTGCCAGAAAAACAACATTTTGACAAGAGGTTTGTAAAAGAAGCAGTGAGCGCGCGCAGCAGGACAAGAGACTGTTTAAAAAACGTTTGCTCTGTGCGCCGGGGGGCGCGTGCCAGCTGCTGACTCTGCTTTGAGTGACACGCGAGCGCTTTCTCCAAACCACTCCCACACATTCCCCTGAAGGATGTGTGTATAGAAAAGCCCCAGAGCTCTCACTTTAGCATGACAAAAACCAATCAACTAAATTGGACATATAGCCTTATTGGTGTTCACCAGAGCTCGTGATACTGGTTGTGAGGGAATTGCATGTTTTAAATCGTAGAAAGAAAAAAAAACTAAACAAATAGCTTAATAAAAACACTTGGCCCACAAATGGCCATGGATAAAACGCTATTCAATTAAAATTATTAAAATTATACACAAAAGACAATAGCTAATGGACTGCTTTTAAATATTTTTCTTGGATAATTCCAGCATGCCATCTCCGTGTATAAGTCGGTCACATCTTAAGATGCCAGTACTTTATAAACAGATGGATCATATTATCGCAGTGTAAATTAGAGCAGCATGCATGTCTGGAACAGCAGGGTACAGAATGACTTCCCCAAAACATCCACCAAAACTTCTGCAGTGTCTTTGACACTTTAAAGACAGGAATATTAGTTTTTTTTCGTTTGCAAATTTACCTGGGATAATCTTTGATAGAATTTAAGTGCGATTCTTGTCTTTCATAGCATATCTTAATGGTAGTATAACTAATATTGATGTATCATTACTACTATAGGGGCTACTATTGGTTGAACTCTTGGAAAAAGAAAGGCTCTGACGTAACAAGAAGTCACACATGTGCTCTAAACGCCTGTTTGGTTCTCGAGCGGTTTTCCCGTGAGAAAACAGTCGGAACTGCAAGCATTTTACTGACTCGTCACATTCCGCCACACAGCCAGAGCTATGTAACGCATTTCGAGAAATACCTAAACACAGATTCCCATCTCCACTCCCCTCATAAACCAACTCCCACTTTTTGTCTATGGAAATGGAAACTTTCAATTCGACTAGAGTGCAGCTGCAGCTACTCATTCAAGAGGAATGACGATTAAATTCAAATGGTTAAACTTAACTGAATGAATGGAAACTGAATTGCAGAGTCAAACCAGGTACCACTTTCTAACAGGCACCATTTATCAAGGGGTTTAGAATTACTTTATTCATATTTAATGAACCATTTCCTAATGTTTTATAGATATGTTTTAAGCAATTAATAAGGACAACATTTGGGTTAAATACCTTGGATTTATTGGACCAAACTATAAACTTATTTAGCATTTATAAATGGATTACCAACATGTAATACTGCTTTACTACCACATAAAGGATGAACACCAGCAAAAGAGATTTGTCACAAGCTGGCAGTTCAGCAAATATTACTTATCAACCATTAATAAAGCCATTACTTTTATAAAATCCATCATAAAAAGTGATATCCTTGAAAGTGGTACCCAAAAGGATGTTGTTTAAATGCATCAAGTGTACATTATTGCAATTCAATCAATGACACAATTACTATGTGTGCCACTAAAAAAATAATATTATGGACTGAAGGACTTTACTAGCTCACCTTGTATTAACAATCCTTGAGCTGAATGACCCCACGGAGGATTTTCTACACTTCGCCTCTGATTCTGCATAAAGCAAATCATAACTGTACCACTGTAACACATTTTCCTCCAGTCCAAAGACCTGGAGGCTGCACAGGGAGTCTGACCTTAGTCTAATCCTGTCACCACAGCAGAGGAAGTCTGAGCTGCCGATTCACCGTTTGACCTCATGTGCTCCTTCACCATGTGAAGTATTTACAGAGCAGCAGAGCCACTGACCTGCTCCCCTTACCCCCCTGCCGTCACCTGGCTCCTCTCAAGCTGCCTGACAGAAGGAACACTCCGTCTGTCCACACACCGCTTCCTTTCGGAGCCACACACACATTCCTGCATCTCTGGTTACAATCTTCATGGCCTTCATTTCCTCATTGTTCACACACAGCATACTCCTCTCTCTTTTTTTTCTTTTCTCAAAAACCCTTTATTTACCCATGGGGGCCAACTGAGCCGCTTCACTTGATCTGTTGGAAGGTTGAGTGCCTTGCTCAAGAGCAGCTTGAAGAAAAGGGGACAACCATCACTCATTCAGCTTGCAGTGACAACTTTACAATGTCCTACCATAAAGAGATCAGTAACAACAACAGCTAGCAGTTTTCAGGCTTCATTTTAAACCTGCAGACCTAAAATAATGCTGTTTTTGGAGGGACTTTGGAGGAAACTAAACTTGAGATGACTTGTTATCAAACTGAATTACCAAAATGTTGGTTCATTACAATTTATATTCTTTAATTAGGATGGTGACAACTATTTAAGTTAATATAACTAACATCAGTTTTTTATGCCAAGAAGTAAGACTCTGGTCTTACATCAATATTGACAAAATATGTAGTTAAAATTACAATCTTAAAGTTCTCGGATTTGTTCTTTTTGACAGCACGTATGGTGACAAGTGGTAATTGCAGTTGTGCTTTTGTTTACTCACAAAGCAGCAGAGACTAGGAACATCTTCAAGATTATTACTTTAATGTACTTGGGCTTTGAAGGGCAGCTTAGAATGGGCATGTTACCGAAAAGTTGCTCACAACACACACACACACACACACACACACACACACACACACACCACTTTAAAGGAGAGATGTTGAAACCTAGGAATGTAGTTAAGTTCCAGGTGAATTAAAAAGCCTTCGGTGTCTGACCTCTGTGAGTTCTCTTCACCCAAACACACCCGACTCTTTATCTCTTTCTCTTATCAGCGGCACTGTCAGAGAACACACAGCTGTGTAAGTGCATATTTGTGTGTTTGTATTTTGTCTACACACGTGCAGGTTTATTTGACCAGCAAGGGCAAGCAGACTCCAGGGTCAGGGTCATTCATTGTGTGTGTGTTTGTGTTACCAGGTTTGATGTCTGCAGAGAGATGGAGTGTAAACCCTGAGTAAAGCTCTGTTTACTCTCTCTCCAAGTCTCTTACTAGATTATCCATTAGCGCTCACTCTGATCATCTACCAAGTGCTTTATCATGACGGCAGAGGGGGTATAAGAGACAGGATGTATTTAGACAGAGCGAGGTCTTACTTAAACATATCACTTTGGTTCATTACATTATAAAATATATGGTGTCCGATCATTCAAAGCACATTATAGCTCCATGCACTGTATACACTTTAATTATTAGTAGTTGCTAAAAGCTGTAAAGCCTTTTGTTTCACTGAAATACTTGGTAACAGGCACGGTGGGCAGAGGTGATGAATGTATTTAGTGTGTGTAAAAAAAATGGTAGTGCTTTGAGATCAATTCTAATGTCAGCATGCTCACATTGACAATGTTAAGATGTTGATTTTTAATGTTTATCATGTTTACCATCTTATTTTAGTTAGCATCAAGCTGCAAATTCCGGCCCTGAAAGGTGAAGCTAACATTTGAAGGAGTTTATGGTCTCAATCGCTAGTTTCAAGTCTTCTTCAATACAACATGATGTTAATTTTGTAAATTATGGTCCCATTTAATTTAAAATATAGGATGAAGTAGGGGATGTTTTAGGGCGTGGCTGCCTTGCAACTAAGAAGTCGCTACTACGGCGACCTGTCAATCATGATAGAGACTTAGAAATATATATTCATGGCACTGTGTTTAAATATCCAAAAACTAGTTTGTGTTAGAACGATGGTTATGAAAGTTAATTCTAACATTTTTTTGCCTAAATATATCTTGTTCAGCATTTGGTTGTACTAAAAGACACTCTTATGTAAATTTTATGATCATTTTAACAGGTACTGGGTCATAGAAGAAAATGTATAGGACAAATCAAAATTTTGACCTGATGAAAGCAATAGAGATCGCCAAAGTTATTTTAATTTTTTCCATTGGGAACCTAGTGCTAGTTATTCTAGTAGATGTTGAGATACTTCACAGGATAATGGTTGTGGTCTGCAAAATATAGTTTTTTGTTAATCGTGATATCAACTTGCCGCAAAACACATTGCGAAAGACAGACATATCGCAAAAAAAAATTACACTTTACACTGTTGGGGTGACCTCTAGCTCACCCAGCAAGAGCGTGCGCCCCATGTGGGCTGAGTCCGGGTTTGACTCCAACCTGCGGCCCTTTGGTGCGTGTCATCCCGCATCTCTCTCCACCCCTTTGCTGTCTATCCACTGTCACTCTGAAATAAAGGGAAAAGCCCCCCAAAAATAAAAAAATTTAACTGTTAGTTTTTTAATACTTGATTTTATGTCCAATTCAATGTTCAATTTGAAATTATTTTAGTCTTTTGAGTTCAACAAGCAATTTGTTGTATTTAAGCAGAACTGGGAACACTTGAAGTGCTTATAGAGGGTGTTTATTTGTTTTTTTATCTGCAAGTATTACCGTTATTGTGATATTCAACCTTATTGCATAACGCATGTTTTCTTCATATTGTACAGCTCTAGTTACAGCTCCACTGTAAAGAATCTCATCTATAAAGGAAGGCACCTTTATGTTTAAGAGTTTGTGTGCAGAAATGCAGGGAGGGAAGAGGAGTCCAGGTGGAGACTGAGTGCTAAATGGATGTGATATTTTTCTCAGCCCCTACATAGCACTATACTGTGGGTAGCAGAGGCCTGGGGTTTCCACCTCAAACCCCATGCTGAATCAGGCCCAAACAATTTATCAAACCCAATGAATTCAAGCCTACTTTCAAACATGACAAAGTGATTCTGTGCATTCACACCACTGTGCAACTGTATGTTCACTTTATGATAAACGAAGGCAGAGCAATCAAAACTTTTGGCAGACTTGAAGACCCCTGTTTTTACCGCCACTGCTGCCTCCCTACAAACTACTGTGGCCAGATTTACAGTAAGGCAGACCACTTAGCTGACCCAGGAAACACTGGGGGAGATTTTGTGGGGAAAAGGTCTGTTTACCTTTGGGCAGAAAAACTCTGCACTCTGTGAGGTAAAATAAACTTTTTGTGCGTGTTTATGTATCAGAACTATGCCCTCATAAAGAGGTTATTGTTCTTTAGATTTCATAAGAGACAGAGGGACAGAAAAACAAATACGTGCGGTATCCATGTTTGTACATTTATAGCAGCTGTGTCGGTGTCTGATCTGATTTTACATGATTGCATCAGAGAAAGCTGTTGAGAAATCAATGTGGATCCAATCATTAAACATCCCACCCTTTATAAGTTAAACCTTCTGGGATGACGTGATGACTCTGATCTCTTACCTTAACTTCAACACCAGTTCAAGTGTACAGGCTGGCAAATACCAATGTCAATCCACACGGATACAAAAAACGACAACATTTTATTCCTCCAATGGTCAACACTGGCAATCGTCATTTCCTCTTGCATGATAAATAGCTGTCCCCCGAAGAGAAATACATAAGGGACTAATTGTCCTCTTCTTTGTAATTTAATTACCAATCATCCCCCCACATTTTCTTTCTTTCCATCTCTTTTAACTCTAGGTCAGGTTATAGTATATAAGTAATTTTTACACTATGTTTTCCATACTGATTAAGATTTAACGTGTTGATTGGTGATCTTAAGAGGTGCTAGTAGGCACATTGTGTTACCTTTGGATAGAGTCAAGCTAGCCGTTTTCCCCTGTTTCCAGTCTTTGTGCTAAACTATGCTAATTTGGCTGTAACTTCATATTTAATGAAGAGATATGGAAGTGGTTTGTTTTTTCATCTAACAACAACAGCTAGTAAATATCCCAGGGCTGTTTTGTGAGGCAGAGGAAACAGGGGCTGGGATGTACTGTTGTGCAGTTTTGTCAACAAGTAAAACCTTTGAGTTTGTTAAATTTTCTTAAAATACATTATAACATATCTTTCTGCGGTCTTGGTATTGTCAAGAACTCTGTCATAGTGTTCAGATTGCTTTCCTCTTGTTGTCACCTAGCCTATTACTCAGTTCCTCTGAGTCTGTTGAAGCTGCAGGGTTCCCTTTGTTGTCTCTGTCACACTGAGCCGTCAGTTGAAATGGTAGTAATCCATTCCTTCCTTTAGCTGCAGAGAGTTCAGATTTTGCTCCAGAACGCCTCCTGTCATGTCCTACACATTAAACAACAACAACATGAGAGAAACATCAGGAACACAAAATAAGCATTATAAGAAAAACAATTGTTTGTTTTGTCTTTTTATGAAGGCCCTTATTGTCTCCAGTGTGTTAACTGCACTGAACTAAAGGCTAAAGAGATTGAGACTTACCAACAGTAACTTACAAAGTTCATTTGTTGATTATGGTTATTTGACATCTGGGTGTAAAATAAATTGTATGATTGAGTCCAGGTGTTTATGTGTGTGTGTGTGTGTGTGTCTCAGAGAATGAGGGAGGGAGAATGATTGAATCCAGTTCTTGTTGTCCTCTGACTATAATTACTTCTCCAAATTTCCCATAATTGAGCAATTAGTAGCCCCTGTAGGTGGGGTCATTTTAGATTTGGCGTCTAAATCTGGTTAGGTAATATTTAGGTTTTCAGTGATTTGGCTGCATGAACAGCAGTATGTTTACGTGTGTATTATTGTATATTAATACAAACAATTATTAAAAAGAGAATGCCATTATTTGAGGAAAAGGCTAAGCAATAGCTATAAATATTGGCAAAATCTTGGAGGAAAATGTACAAATTTAAATGGTGGCAAAAACATCAGATGTTTGTATAAGCGTCATGTGATCAAAGATCAGGCTGCTGTCTCTACCCATTTCCTGACTGCCTTCTGTGTGTGTGTGTGTGTGTGTGTGTGATGTCCTGTGCTGGGCACACGCCCTTGATCATTATGTTATTAACTTAGATTACAGACCTGAGGGACAGCCGGTCAGAAACAGCAAACATACAACACAGAAATATGTTTTCTGCTCACCAGTTTAACACAGATAATGAAGGGGGCGGAGGCAGCTTTGTAATGTACAACTGGGATTTTTGGCTTAGGTCTTTGCTGTAGGGATATCAAGAGAAAGAGAGACACACAAACAGCAAATCATTGTTGGTCACAGCTTCATTCACTAATAAAGTGGTTGGGTTATATCCTGGCCTTGCTTACATTGTATCACAATAAACCTGGTGTACTTAATATCCACAGTCGCTGATCTCACCTTGGATTCCTCGTATGTGTAAAAGCCTTTCTGGATCTTGTTGTCATCAACATCACAGAAAGCCTTCACCTGATAAATGAATCAGAACAGCGATGAAGGCTGGCACACTCACATCCCACACCAACAGTGCTATGTGTCTCACATTCGACTGTATACAGTAGCTGAAGGTAGCATACCTTCTTCTGATTGGTCGGGCTCAAGCTTCGGTACAGCTTCCGGCCCTGTTTCCCTGCGTTCCATATGGTGAAGCTCTCCCATTGGGTGAGAACTCTCTCCTGCAGGAAGTCCACTCGCAGCTTCCAAATGGTTTCCCTGGAAAAGGAGAAAAGTGTAGGCAGACTTGCAGTTTTCTGGAAGTTGTTCCAGATATGTGGAGCATAAAAACTGAAAACTGCTTCTCCCTGTTTAATTCTGACTCTGGGGACAGAAAGCAGACCTGTCCCAGACGACCTGAGAGGTCTGGGTGGTTCCTAGTGTAGTAGCAGATGAGAAATGTATTTTGGCCCTAAACCACCCTACAGCTCTCGTTTCGAACAATATACTGTACGTCACACGAGAAATATGTCTCCTTGTCGAGCTTTACCATCTTCTTCAAAGACGAAGGCAGAAGTATCAAAAGAGGTGAAAACCATTATAAATGAAATTAAAATATTTTCCCTGAAATCTGGGAACATGGCATTGCTATGAAGATGTCTGATGAGGCAAGGAACATGAGTGGTGAAATGCGAAGACATGTTTTAAGTAAAGGATAGATACACTTATATGGATGAGAAAATTTAAGGTGTAGTAGGTAAGCCTTATAAAACTAACTTTCTGTCATAATAGCTGAAACTGACCCTTTGTTTGAGTAGAACTACATTAAACATTACAAAAAAAAAATCTGTCTCCACTGGCACCACCTAAACATATGGCATGTAAAGTTAGTGTAATTAGTGCAATTCGCAAAAATCCACCACTCCACCTGGGTGTCTAACTGCATGTCAATCACTGCTCATGCACACACATTTCATAGCGTCCTGTGGGGGGAGGGGGCTCAGGAGACTGTTTTGGGCTTTAGCGGAAAGGACTGAAAAGTTGTCAATGGTCAATTTTTTGGCTAAGTCCTGGATCTTCACAATCCTACTTACGGCAAATTTCAGCCAAAAATTAAAATTACTACCCAAACAGTTAATTTTAAACATTTATCAGTTTACTTTGCCAAATTAACTTTGAGTATATTTGGTATAGTTGTACAGACTCACTGTTCCTTGCAATACATTTCTATTATTGACATTTAGGTGCACTCACTTTAGCTTTAACTTTACATGCCATATGTTTAAAGAGTGACTGCATCTGGTGAGATCTTTAAAAAAGCAGCTAAAAACACATCTTTTTAGTCAGGCGCTCATTTAGCCACATTGCTGACTACATAATTTAGCATTAGCTTTTTTGTATTTATTGTGCCTTTTATGGTTATTGATCTGTTTAATGTATGTATTTATTTAGCCTGTGAAGCACTCTGTGACTCTGTCTGTGATAAGTGCTTTACCAATAAACTTTACTTACTTACTTACTTAACTTTGTCATTCAAATTAGGTGGTTTAGATAATTTGGTTAAATTGTTGGTTTGTTTACAACAGGTTGTTATCACTGCTGTAAGAAATGAAGTAAACTACAAAAATAATAAAGTAACAAATTGGAACATTTTCACCATTCACATAATATACTGTACACTCATTTCCAAAAGCCTGCATTGCATTAGATTCATCAGATTTTTCAAGTGGATGAAAAAAGTGCACCTGTTTTAATTTTTATGTTTTCCTGTTGCCTGCACTTTGACTGATATGCACAGCTGTGCACATGCCTCATACACACACACACACACACACATGCACACACAGACACAGACACACACACACGTCTTCACAATCTATTCATGTTCTTGACCTCTTTCTCCTCACTCACTTTCTCACACACAAAGGCATGCACTGATGTTGACTAATTATATGGACACATTCACAGGAGGTACTCCACTCTCATTTCCGTAAGTGAGCAGTAACAGTAACAGTATGTGAGCGTCTTAGTGGGTTTAACAGTGGGCCTCATTTGACAAACAAACCCACCGGCATCGTGGAGCACGGGTGGTCTCCCAGCTTTCATTTCTATACATTCTCTATACATGCTTTGATTCTAAGACATGGCAGTAACATGGCAGAGCTTTACTATAAACTGTATATGTATACACATACTGAAGCCCTCATCCTCCTAATACCCTGCAGATCAAAAGGCAAACACTTTCATGCACTCTGTTACCCACACTCACATCTGTAAACACAGCCTTTCTGTGTTAAGAAGCTTCTCCTCTTACTTAACCTTTAGCACCATCTTAACTTTTTTTAAAGCACACTTCACCACCTCCCCTACAGAGCAATAACATGTGTGTGTGTGTGTGTGTGTGTGAGAGAGAGAGAGAGAGAGAGAGAGAGAGAGAGAGAAAGAAAGACGATGATGGTTTCATTTGACTTAAAAAAGGAAGTAGGTAGGCTGTGGGTGGGAAGGGACAACAAGAAGTGGGGTAAAGTGGAAAGTAAGCAAGGCAAGCTTAAAATAGGCATCCAAAAATAGACAGATGATAGATGAAGACAGAGAGGAGGATGATTGCTGAAGGAGTGCGTCAACACGGGCAGATATACGAGCAGTGGATAGATGCAGGGGAGGAAGGAAGGAAGGAAGGAAGGAAAGAATGGATGAAAGGGAGGGAGTTGTGGGGGAAGGGAAGGCAGGAAAGACCTTCTCCTTTGGTTTGTTTGACCATTTGAGGCACTCCCTATCACCTGCAGACACTACATGACCTTGCTGAAGCACAGGCAACAGCAGGAGTGCCTCTCTGTCTCTCACACACACGGTTGATGAAGCGATCCAATTCCCTCCCGACTTGTCTCAGAGATACTGAACATTCCACAGAGAGAAGAAAACAGGTTGAGATTCCCATATTCCTGATAAAGTGTCTGAAATTCCATGGACATATTCCGAAAATCTCACGATTCAAAAAACATGCGTCACAAACATTTGTGTGTGTGAGAGCATCAAGCCTTGAGGAAATCTGGGATGCCAGAGGGCAGCTGTGAGTAAGTGAAGGATCAACACTGTGTGTGTGTGTGTGTGTGTGTGTGTGTGTGTGTGTGTGTGTGTGTGTGTGTGTGTGTGTGTGTGTGTGTGTGTGTGTGTGTGTGTGTGTGTGTGTGTGTGTGTGTGTGTGTGTGTGTGTGTGTGTGTGTGTGTGTGTGTGTGTGTGTGTGTGTGTGTGTGTGTGTGTGTGTGTGTGTGTGTGTGTGTGTGTGTGTGTGTGTGTGTGTGTGTGTGTGTGTGTGTGTGTGTGTGTGTGTGTGTGTGGTGTGTGTGTGTGTGTGTGTGTGTGTGTGTGTGTGTGTGTGTGTGTGTGTGTGTGTGTGTGTGTGTGTGTGTGTGTGTGTGTGTGTGTGTGTGTGTGTGTGTGTGTGTGTGTGTGTGTGTGTGTGTGTGTGTGTGTGTGTGTGTGTGTGTGTGTGTGTGTGTGTGTGTGTGTGTGGTGTGTGTGTGTGTGTGTGTGTGTGTGTGTGTGTGTGTGTGTGTGTGTGTGTGTGTGTGTGTGTGTGTGTGTGTGTGTGTGTGTGTGTGTGTGTGTGTGTGTGTGTGTGTGTGTGTGTGTGTGTGTGTGTGTGTGTGTGTGTGTGTGTGTGTGTGTGTGTGTGTGTGTGTGTGTGTGTGTGTGTGTGTGTGTGTGTGTGTGTGTGTGTGTGTGTGTGTGTGTGTGTGTGTGTGTGTGTGTGTGTGTGTGTGTGTGTGTGTGTGTGTGTGTGTGTGTGTGTGTGTGTGTGTGTGTGTGTGTGTGTGTGTG
The DNA here is from genome assembly GCA_026937815.1 of Etheostoma perlongum. Lineage (NCBI taxonomy): Eukaryota > Metazoa > Chordata > Actinopteri > Perciformes > Percidae > Etheostoma > Etheostoma perlongum. Next base: position 24,338,086 of record CM049372.1, on the reverse strand, counting down.
TGTGTGTGTGTGTGTGTGTGTGTGTGTGTGTGTGTGTGTGTGTGTGTGTGTGTGTGTGTGTGTGTGTGTGTGTGTGTGTGTGTGTGTGTGTGTGTGTGTGTGTGTGTGTGTGTGTGTGTGTGTGTGTGTGTGTGTGTGTGTGTGTGTGTGTGTGTGTGTGTGTGTGTGTGTGTGTGTGTGTGTGTGTGTGTGTGTGTGTGTGTGTGTGTGTGTGTGTGTGTGTGTGTGTGTGTGTGTGTGTGTGTGTGTGTGTGTGTGTGTGTGTGTGTGTGTGTGTGTGTGTGTGTGTGTGTGTGTGTGTGTGTGTGTGTGTGTGTGTGTGTGTGTGTGTGTGTGTGTGTGTGTGTGTGTGTGTGTGTGTGTGTGTGTGTGTGTGTGTGTGTGTGTGTGTGTGTGTGTGTGTGTGTGTGTGTGTGTGTGTGTGTGTGTGTGTGTGTGTGTGTGTGTGTGTGTGTGTGTGTGTGTGTGTGTGTGTGTGTGTGTGTGTGTGTGTGTGTGTGTGTGTGTGTGTGTGTGTGTGTGTGTGTGTGTGTGGGTGTGTGTGTGTGTGTGTGTGTGTGTGTGTGTGTGTGCGTGTGCGTGCGTGCGTGCGTGCGTGCGTGCGTGCGTGCGTGGCTGAGCAGGGGAAAGTGTGTGTGGTGAGACTGACTCTGTTACAGAGTGCGTGGTTGCCTTCTCGTGGTAACGGTACACCAGCAAGCACTGATCTACCCTGGCCACGCCCCCTCCCTGACGAAGACTCTGGTAGAAGAAGAGCAAGTCCTCCGGGACTCCCTGGAGAGGCGGAAGCAGAGTGTTAATAATGGTCAAGATCTACAGTACACAGTGATGGTGGCTATGTACATTTAGGCAAGGACACAATATAAATGAAGAGAAATCAAAATTGTTGCTTTAAAGGGGCACTTCACCAATTTTATATGATTTTATTTCATTTGCAGGGGGAGTTTCAAAGTCTTAGGGAGTACTACTAGCTATCACCAGACCAAGCCAAGCTCAATAGATTTGAGAATGAGCATTGTTCTGGGTAATTTTACAAATAAAATTGTGAACTGGAGCAGGAGAATTAAACGTGCAGGTTTCCAGAACGAGCTGCAGGATGAAATCAAATTGCTGGCAGAGTGGGCGGGGCTTACCCAGTCTAAAGCACTCCTTCATATTTGCAAAAATGTGTATAAAGCCTTTTGTGGCTCCAGAGGAAGTAGCTCAATTCTACATTAGCCGCTACAGGCATAACAAATTTCGGACATACAGTAACTGTTGGCAGTCGCGTTGCAATGTGGGTAATATACTGTAGGCACCAGATAGATAGATAGCTAGATAGATAGATAGATAAATATTTATTGATTCCAACAAAATGGGAAATTATAGTGTTACGACAGCAAAATATCAGTCATACAGCACAGAATATAAATATAAAAGTTATATATTTTATATAAATATTAATTCTGACAAGAAGAAGAATGCATGGAGCAAAAAGGACAATATCTATGCTTTTGCAGCATCAATTTTTGAACCAGTGTTTTCATTGTCCACTGTGAATCTGACAACGTTACAGGAGTGTAATTCTTGATTGAAAGTATCCATTCTTGAACATTCATACCAAGCTCTGATCATAAATTGTTTATGTAACTAAGGGGTACAGCTGCCAACAGCAACAGCAGACCTGTTTGAATAGCTAAAGGTGTGGAGGCAGTGTACTATTTAAGATATTCAAAGTAATATTTAAGAACATGAACAGAAAATGGAGCCGACCTAAGGAGGGATGGATGGTTATTTAGAGTGTAAATAAAGTAAAACAGAAAGTGGAATAACCCCATATGTAAAAAGTGTCCCTCACCAGTGACAATACAAATCTATTCAATAAAAGTATGGAAAGGGAAACACAAGAAAAGACACAAAGGGAGAAGGCTTTAGGGAATAGTTTGGGTGTGAACTCTCACCTTGCCTCTCTCATCAAACGGTCCGACCTTCAAGTACCAGTTCCTTGAGCAGAACCATGTTGGCATAACGACTGTGGGCCCATGAGATGTGTACACCTTAGACACAAGTAAAGTTCAGACTATAACAAAGTACATTTGGGTACATACAGTTTAAAAAGCACACGTCACACAGTAAGTGTCCGTCCATCAGTGATGAGGATGAGTGATAGAATACAAGGAAAAATTGATTTAGAAAAATATGCAACTAATCGGATGTTGAATAAAAGTCAATATATGTGATACAGTGAACTTTGAAAAGTGCACTGAGAAACAGAAAACATGACAGGCACCACTCTAAAATAAGGGTGTAGAAGTGAGAATAAAGTGAAAACAACAGTGTATACAGTATATATACACACACACACATATATATATATATATATATATATATATATATATATATATACACACTGTATACATATATATAGTTTATTATAATTATTTAAATATCTCTTCATGTTTAATGTAAACATACAAACAACATCATCACTCATCATGCAAGAGTTACCAGGATAATTAGATTCATCCCCTGCAGTTTGTCTTTCAACAAGATGTCTCTATCACACACACACACACACACACACACACACACACACACACACACACACACACACACAGAGCAGGAAACAGCATTTTGTTTCAACTCCACTTTACAAATAAAGGAACTTCTTGTTGTGGTTTGAGAACATAATATCTATATCAGATGCAACCTGACCAGGATTTGGCAGATGGCTTAGGGAAATTTCCCATTTGGCTTTTAGGAACGAACAGTCAAATGGAGGACTCAAAATAGGGTTAGAGTGCAGCCGCATGCTCTTTTGCAGAAGTGTGCTTCCTGAAGTGTGCAGGGGAAGGATGCACACTTCCATCCTCTCGCACATGATCCCTGACTTTGTTTTGGCCTCTCCTTCTCATTCCAACCACAACCTGTTTCATACACCAGAACCACATTACAGCACCTATATTTCTTTCTCTATTTACCCAACCCATTTGATCCACTGCTGCCCGCCCCTCCCTTTAGACCCCCACCACTTCTTGTTCCTCCCTTCTGAATGTGTTTTTGTGGAGTAGTGTTGTTGTGTTTTGGATCTGAGGGTCATTCCAGTTTGAGCTGTTTCTTCCTCCAACTTTGTCACTGTGTTTCACATGCTGAAATACATTACAGATTAAAGGAAATTGTGGAAAAATCCAGATTCAGCCAGTAGAACAGCTGGAGAGAATAAAAAAAATGTGTGTGTATGTCCACCTATGTACATCTTTTCTCCCTTCTGTTGTAATATTGCAACATTTTGCAGATGTTGGCTGTGGCCAAAAGCATAAATAAGAGGAATAAGAATGAGTTCTGGGAAACCAGGGGACAGACTGAGAAGAGAGAGAGAAAGAGAGGGAGAGAGAGAGAGAGAGAGAGAGAGAGAGAGAGAGAGAGAGAGAGAGAGAGAGAGAGAGAAAAAAGAGTGAGTGAGTGAGTCAGTGTAGATGTGAGAAGTCAGTGGGTTATGAAAGGTTTGGGATAACCATATCTAATGTTCTACAGATGAACAGTCTGGGTTCGGCTCTGGATCAAGATAAATGATCCCCACCCCGAGTAAAGCTCTGGTTTATCTCAGTTAGATTCTGTTTCTTTACCCAGAAACTGGAAGTTAAGGCAGATAAGTGAATAAAGAAAATGGGAAGGAATGAGCTGCCTCTAAGCCTGCAGAATCAATGTATGAGCTCATTCTCCTGCTCCATGAAATTTAATATCACATAAATATCCCGGAATGCCTGCTAAGGAGTTATGCAGACTGTGTGTGTGTGTGTGTGTGTTTGTTAGGAGAGTGGGTCCAGGTTGTCTCGTAGCCTAGGTGACAGTGTGTTTTGTTCAGACAACAGCAGACTTCCATCTCTACATAAATAGAAATAATGCCCGTGCTGTTACATTCATAAGACTTATCATTTAGTGATTAATGTGACTATTTAATAGGGTAAAAGTATAAGTTGAAAATATACTCATTACCATCTTTAAGTAGCCACTGACCTGCCAGTTTAAATCTAGGTTTATCTGATGTGTAAAATTTCATCAACATTGTGGAATTTCCAGAAACATCATGTTGTGGTATGATGAGACAAAGGGACATAGGTCACAGGTCAGGGGACAAGAATATTTGGCCAGGCGTTAATAACCAAACCCGTTCATGTATAATTATGTTTTACTCTCTATAGATTCAGGGAGTCTAGGCAGTCGCATGATAAGGGAATGTATATTTTCATGACTGTGTCCTTTTGGAGGTCGGTGGGCCTTCCACACTTTAGCATACTGTACAGAGAGAGAGAGAAAAAGAGAGAGAGATGAACTAGGCTTTAGCATCTGTGTTTAGACGGCTGCAATCTCATTGCTTACCTTAAAAAGCTAACGTTAACGCCTCCAGTATGAGTTTAAATGCACCTTAAGGAAGACAGGAACTTCAGAGAGTTGGGATGACACCACACTGTACTATGTGATCCAAAATTCTCCTCAATTGAGTGTTCATTAAATGCTCCTGTGTAATTAATCAAAGTCTCCTGAATATTCTTCACATATGTGAAATAAGTTATGCTGCTCCTTAAGTTTTTCTTTAACAAACACCAGTACTGCTAAATGCATTGTGTTACTGCAGTGTAATTATTGCAAAAATATTATTGTACCAGTTAGCAAGCCATCACTATGCCAATGTAGGGACAATGTTATCAGTTTGGATGTCTTGTGCTTGGTCGCGCTGCTATTATGTTTGCCATTCGAGATGGTCTGATTAGGAAATAATAGAGTCAAAAATGTTTGCTGTTACTTAGCTAACAGACTTGGCAAATGACACACTGGATCCTGACTGTTCACAACTTTTCACTTTTATTCATTTCAACATCTGCCACAGCAGGAAACGTTGGCTCCACATGCTCTGGAGGAACAGCAGTCATTTTTCTGTTTTTGGCCATAAAAGAATGTCTTATGAAATCCTATGTGGTGGAATGCAGAAGCTGATAGAAGTGAGCTTTTAAAGATTGGTGTTGTCTTTAGTGATGTTATTATGTGGCAAATTTCACACAGTATAGTACAAAAAGTACTATATTTCGAAACATCGACTTCAGGAGGAGTTGAAACAGACAGACATTTTGCATAGTAAGCTTATGGTACTTTTGTTTTTTTCCCCACTGCCAACAGTTTCCACTATGGACTACCCTTAGCAGACAGCTGGCAGTGTGACCTGTTTCCTTTGGTGGGACCGAGATAGGCAGGGAGGTCAGGAGCAATGCTGCGTCCTCCGTCCAGTCCACTGCCACATTTCCGTGGAAACTGCGGGCAGCAGGTACGTATCCTGTTTCTGTTTGACCTGGCTGCTGCCTGCCACATGACCTCTTAAACACACACACACACACACACACACACACATGTGCGTCCAAACGCAGATGCTGTATCAAGCTGCTAATATTTACCTGTGTGATGAGCTGATCCTGAGTGATTGTGTTGATCCAGCGAGTGTAACGCTCCGTAGATCCCTCTGGAACCCTCTGAACTTTACAACCAATCAGCTGTCATGGAAACACACACACACACACACACACACACATTTTTTTTTAGATTGGTTGTCATAGATTAGTGTTAGGCTGCAAAGATCCCTTCTGGTTTTAGTAGTAACGCTGCATTTGCACCAAATCAGGCGTTGTGGTGAAAACCCCAGTCTTCCCAGTCATTTGAATGTGGGTAGTGCGTTTAATCTGCGTTGGTGGGGACTGCAGGGGATGCCAAAAAAAATGCAGCCATGAAAAGCTGAAATACAATCAACTTTATAAGAAACGCAACTTGACGTCACGCTGACCAATTACGTAACAGCGGATCAGACAAAATGCAATGGAGTGTAATGTTATTTTTTAAATATATCACTTAATATGGCCTTTTTATTACCAGTTTAAAACCCACTTTAATAATACCCTTGCATAGTAGGCCTCGCATAATGGTAAGTTATTGAAAGTAAATGTGTTTATGCATCTGTTAATTCTGACAATGTGGACAGACAATCACTCGTAGGACCCGGTATATTAGCAACATGGACACGTGCTAACACCATGGGTCATTTACGTAAGTGTAAACGGAACCCAGCGCTAATCGCAAGAACGCCTGATCTGGTGGGAATGCAGCCTAAGCCTTCAGAATAAAGATACATTTAGGATTAAAGTTCTTAATTTATTCAAAATTTTAAAATGTTAGTATGATGCTCAAGTACTTGATCAATTAATCAATTAGTTGACTGACATAAAGCTAATTTTCAACTATAATCAATGCATTCTTTAAATCAGTTTTTCAAGCAAAAAGGTCTTATCTCTTTATCTTGTATGAGAGTAATCCTAATTTATTTAGGTTTTTTACAGTTTTCCTGAGAAAAATGTCTTTAAGACATCACCTATATATATATCCTGGGTTATACCCTTATTGTGATGGACATGCCAAATCTCAGAAGAAGGAGATCAATGAGAAGTAGAGAGGTGTGACATAAAGAAGGGAGAGGTTATTTCCTTGGATTAGGATGGCACCAAGATCTTGGTTGCAGCTTACGCCGTGGTCCTGCTGCACCACACCCTACTTTGTTCTACGTCCAGCTATGCCATGCTACATACTGCAACACCGCGCAGTGCTCTGCTATGACATGAACTACTACTACTACTACTACCATTTTTTAGTCACTGTTCCAGTTTCTTTATTGTGACTGTTATTCCCAATGTGCATCACACCCCCAACCGGCCCGTCAGACTCCGCCTACCAAGAGCCTGGGTCTGTCTGAGGTTTCTTCCTAAAAGACAGTTTTTCCTCACCACTGTCGCACTATGCTTGCTCTTGGACGAATAAATTGAATTGCTGGCACTTTATAAATTATAGTGTGGTCTATATCTGTAAAGTGTCTCGAGATAACTTGTTATGATTTGATACTATACATAAAATTTAATTTAATTGAACTATACAAAACTGAAAAACAGAGGACCATATTTTTTCACCAGGTCCATAACATATTACAACCATGACAGAAAGAGGCAGGTTGTTTGTGCAGGGCGGCAAGCCTGCTGTCTCCATGCTGTCTCCCTCACTTCCCTCACAACCACGACCTTTGACCTCTGACCTGGCAGACCACAGAAAGCATCAACACCGGATACTCACACTGTTCTGCATGCCAACTGCATGAAAGTCCACACACGGACGGACGCACGCACACGCATGCACGCACGCTCACTCACAACATGAATATCTGTTATTTTAAGAGAAGGGATTGGTCAGAGAAGGAAAGGGAAGGGGAGAGGAGAAATGGGGAAGGCAGAGTGTGACAGAGAGAGAAGGAAGTGAGAGGAGGAGTAAGCAAATACTTAAGGGAGAACTCACAGAGTTTGGGTGGAGGGTAGATGCCTCATACTGCAGACGAACTCTTTGTGGTAACATAACGTCATCCTGGAAAACAAAAAAATATCAATTCAAACACTTACAACATGTCAATGAAAGCAAAAATTAAGAAAGTATTCAGCATTATGTAACCAGTACACACTAGGCCCCTTTAAGTATACAATAAAAATGATATCTGTTTAGTTCAGGATTTACTTTGGCTTTGTTTGCTTATTGTATGTGCGCTAGCTCTCAGAATATCTTTTGATATTTTAAAAATCACTTTGAAATTGGTTTTGTATGAGACTGTGCTCACAATTGAACAGATTAGGTTATCTGAGGATTCGTCAAGAAAGGTTTACATGAAACTATTAGAGTAATACAACAGTAATACAATAACTAAAACAACATACAATAAGACAATATAAAATATAAATATATATACAGTACATAGAAGACAAAAAGGACTTAAAGAGCAAAAGGCAAACCAGGATATGAACAGTGTCCAGCATTAGAACGGAAACAAATTGACTCAAGCAGTTAAAAATAAAATTCTGCCTTCGGAGGAGCAACTACAAAGTTTTACAGACAGAGCTGACACTTATATAAACATATAAAACACACAGACAGTATCAAACGCTGCTGAGCACATTAGTCTTGTGATCTGACAGGTCTGTCAAACAGTCAATGAGGTCTGTGTGTAAATGGGTAAATAAGTCTATGTACGACGTAGGGCTTGACAATTAGTCAAAAATGTATCAACATCGAAATTCTGAAGCCGTTATTGAGCTGCTATTTTTCCTACGACAATAATTTTGATAATTTATTCCTGTTAATAGGCCCACTTTCTCCTTAAAAACATTCTACCGTGTGTGTAGTCATGTGACCTCGCCCCGGACCAGTCAGCAGCATGGAAAGCATAATGGAGGACAGCTCAAACGCAGAGTCCGATTCAACTGAGCAACTTGTGCCCAACTTGTCTCTGGAAAGAGTTTGACTTCACAAAAGTTGATTTAGAGCAACACGATTAATTATCGTTCATTTAGCGTTAACAAAGTAAAATGTAATTTTGAATTTTAGGTAGGGCTGGGCAATATATCGATATTATATTGATATTGTGATATGAGACTAGATATTGTCTCAGATTTTGGAAATCGTAAATGGGTTAAGTGTTGTCTCTTCCTGGTTTTAAAGGCTGCATTACAATAAAGTGATGTCATTTTCTGTGTTACCAGCCTGTTCAAGCTCTTCTAGTATTTTTACCTTTACCCACTTAGTCATTATATCCACATTACTGAAGATTATTTATCTTAAATCTCATCGTAAAGACATTTTGTTAAAGCACCAATTGTCAACCCTATATGTCCACAATATCAACATCGAGGTATTAGGACAAGAATATCGCGATATCTGATTTTCTTCAAATCGCCTAGCCGTAATTTTTGGTCATATTGTGCAGCCGTAGTACAGCGTGTATTTTTGGACAAACCAATATCATCTAATTAGTGTTGACAGGGAAATAAAACATGCTCTGTCGCACGCCTACACACACTTACCGCATCTTGAAAGCAGAAGTATTGTCCACAACATTGGGATATTGCCTTATTCTTGGCATATCCCACTGAAAGACAAAAAGAACAGTTTAGTGTATGTTTATGTTTTTGTGTGTGTGTGTGTGTGTGCGTGCATGTGTGTGCATATGCTTTTGCATGAGTATGCCTCTGTGTATTAACTATTTTCATTTTTGCCATGTGTAAGTAATTATCATGTTCAACCATTAAATGTGACATTTTCAAAATGTTATGCATGAGATCAGTAGTCCGTCACAGAGACCACCATGCTGTTTTATTTTTGGCAAACATTACTGTTCCCTGATTACTCAGAAGAGTATAAAACTAAATAAAACTAGTGTTAACTACTGAAGCTAAACAGCAAGCTTCTTCACTTCAAAGTTACCAATTTCTTCACAGAAAAAAAATAGATGAAAGATTAAAATTAAAATAGCAGAAATCATTCTGACAATACAAAGAAAAGGTTTAAGGTGTTATGACAAGTTAAAAAATGTATAGTTTTTAGTAGAATTCTGCAAGGTCAATTTCAACACAAATGCTGATCCAGAGTTTGAGTAGATCGGCAGACTGTTAGCAGAGGTTGGGCCCAGGTATGTGTGTGCTCAAAAGCTCACAAGTGGATGCTGGAGCTAGACTAAAGTGTGCTTTAAAAGTAATGAGTAAAACCTTCAAATCTATTCTAAAATCAACTGAAAGTCATTGCAAAAAGGCAAATATGCCACATGACACTTATCTACTACTATTCCTCACCAAATCAATGCATTTTTGAAAATATAGACAACTCAAGATACCCTTACTTTTTATGGCACGCTCAACCTCACTGCATTTACAGCAAGATACTAAATAAACTCTAATAACAGACAAATCTCTGAACACCAGACGTCATAGGATCTAGTGGGAATGTGTCAGAGTCTGGAGAGTCATCAGCAGTGGGCTTTTGAGTTATTTTTAGTAGAATGAACTTTCATATCAAATTATAGACATGTTTCACAGAGATAGTCAGATTTTATGGACATTTCGCCCCAAAAATGAACTGTCTGATTAATTATTTTCTTTCATTCAGCCTAACCTAAAATAACTTCATAGTCATAGTTTGACAAGATAATGACTGGATTTTGATTGCTGATCAACAACCTAAAAGTCTACTGACCTCCTCTGGGTTGGGCAGAGTTGTGGCCGGAGACCACTACTGAGATGCCCCTCGCCTCCAGCCTCTCCCTCCAACGCTCCACCACGTTCCTCGAGTCATCCTAATAACCACAAACGCAGAGAGAAATTGAACGTTGTATTATTACACATTACATTTATATGTGCAAATATGCAAACAAACAGACACACGTACAGTGCTTGCGTCGTCAAAGACAGAGAGCTCCATGGTTCCAGTGAAGTCTTGGTGTAATATGGCCTGCAGACATTCGTCCAGCCAACAGGATGCATTGTACATTGGCATGACAACACTCTGAGCACATAAAACACATAGATATTCAATGCAACTAATAAATGCATGAACACCTAAGAAGTCCTAATTACACACTTAGCAGCCACATCCTCCCTAGCTTAGCAGTGCATCCGAATGTTATGTGTAGTTGCCAGTCTATCACCCACCACATCCACTGTTCTCCTGTCCTCTGCTTCACTGTCTGTGGTGCGGAGCCTCTTCGGCGGGTTCATGTCCATCTCTGAACCCGCGTCCCTCTGCCCGGGGAGTCCGCTACTTGTCTTGGCAACGAAACCTCGGTTTTAGCTGACTGAATGTGGGATGCAAGAAATGTCTGGAAACAATGAGGTCAACGGACCTTTAGAAAGACTGTCGGTGAAGAGGAGTGACCCACGCGGGCTACACGTGAACACAAATGTCCGTAAGCACTCATTTTGTAACTGTTCTTAATGTAAAATGTATCCACGTCCACAAATGACATATCTTGAAAGTGTGTTGTACATTGTAATGACGCTCAAAGTAACAGTTTTAGCAAAACCTGCAGTTACAGTTTCACTACTTCCGCAAACAATGACTTCTAGACGCTCATTGGCTCGTGGAATACACGGACATAGTCCTAATTCGCTTTAACTCACTGTCAATCATGTGGAACAGTGACGTAACGATAGTGTGTTAGATAGCTTAAATAGAATTGCTGGAGGGGAAAAAACTGTTTTTTCTTTTACTTAAAATGAACTCTTACTTTTACAAAAATAATTTCTCCTAAAATATGTGTAAACGGGACACTAAAAAAAACACAATATGGAGTATTCTCATTTCAAAACTGACTAATGTTTAATAATTTGTATATTAGACATCTCCTCTTCTCAAATTTTGGACTGGTACTGTATTGTATATAGTGTTTGTTATTTTTATTATGTAAGGAATTTGGTGAAAGTGTCCCTTACCTCCATTATGTATCCTTTCATTTGTATTTGATCATCAGTATTCAATTTTAAGTCATTCTCAGCACAAGGTCCACTAAATTGAGATTTAGCACAGCTTTCATCCACATCTCTTGGCCTTCATCGGTGCGTGGAGTTTGCTCAGCTCTTAAGGAAATTGTTCAGTTGTTATAAGAACTGATTATGGCATTCCTTTCACCTGATAACTGGTGGTCGAATACGACAACTGTTATTTTCAAGATCAGTAACGTTCAGGCTTAATTTTTCATTATTATTTGTTTAATTCGTTAAATTGAAAACAAACATTTACCATTTTACAACATAAGTAACAGTATGAAATGTATTATATGAAATATATAAACAAATTGCTTTCACTGTAGTTAAACACATGTAAAAAGCAACTACAGATACAAAACTCAGGTCAACTACATTGTGATGAGAGTCAATTCCTCTGCGAAAATCAGTGATGATTTTTGCAGTATGTAAAAAAACAGTAAAATTCAGATCAGTTGGAATTTTAAAACATGAATACTCACTAAAGTGAAGTATTATCTACAGTCTGTCTTCCCTTGTTTTGTTTGGTCAGACTCATTTTTGATAACATGTAACAGCGCAGCTCTCTCTAGCTTTCCTGTAGAGTTTTGAATAGGGAACCAGATCAGTGTGTTTTCTTTATGCCAATGTTGGCAGCTGCAGCATGGGAGGTTTGTCTTGGTGAGCAGACAGAAAAACAGGATGGGTTGAAATATTGTTTTTGAACATTGTTTTCATTTTTTCTCAGAAAGTAAAGAAAATGAATAATGAGAGAGACATTGTGTGTGTGTGTGTGTGTGTGTGTGTGTGTGTGTGTGTGTGTGTATGTGTGTGTGCGCGCGAGTGTGTGGGCCTTTCCAACCAATAGCAGCAGCTGATTCACTGCAGAGTGTTTTGTACTATTGTACCATTATACCAGCTCCAGGTGTTATAGCAATTAATGTGTCCTTCTCAATGATTAAGTATGTATTTTAATTCATATTAGCCATTGTTACTGTAACAACAAAATGAATAAACATCACAGCATTCAGCTGAAGCAGGGATGATCCGAGTTAGGAATCAAACAACATCAGTCCTGGATGATGACATTTCCAAAGTCTGTTACACATTAGATCTATAGTACTTTCAGAGTACAGATGGACCCCTATTATTGTCATATAAATCCTCATTTATTCTGATAAATTGATTCATGAGCAAGAAAAATCTAAAGGAACGTAGTGTAAGCTGCAAAACTTCTGCGTCATTTTTTACCGAAGTCTTGAATTATATTACACACAGACACACAATCCTCCTTAATTAGGGCACCACTCAGGCAGGATGTAGTTAAGAGATTACGCTTGAGAATAATCGCTCCCACATTGCAGCAGCATCTTGATGGGACTAAAGCTTAATTTATCACTTTGCATGCTTCTTTAAACTGGATGAACACCTCACTGCAGGCCAGGAACAACAGCTCCAGGGGGGCAACAGACCAGGGCCAAGATCAGGAATTATTCTCTCATGCTTGAGCGCATGATAAATGGGATCAGGGGAAAATGTGGCCTGACTGTACTGATGTAAAATGCGCATGCACACCTGTTAACAGGATAGTTAGGAGAAAGGCTGTACTTTACTCTTATGGAAGTAGCTAACTTGAACTGCGTTACTTTCTTTCATAACACTGACTAATAGAGATTGATTGTTGGAGTCAGCCATGCATGATTAACTAAAAGACAATCATACTCATATGTTTCGCTCTTAGAGGTTCAGGTTAAAGTTATGAGTCCCTCTGAGTCTGTTCTGACAGTAGATGTCAAATTTGCCAAGTTCCTTGCATAGCAGGTCCTCAGGGTCTCTGATATACTTTTGCAATAGAACATATACTGCTCTCACTCTCACAAGTGTTCTCACAATCATTCAATCCTTTCCTACAGCAAATCAACACCACATGGCCATGCTTGAAAACAAATGTGCACACGAGTTGAGTTACTGTACTATCTGGAGGTCGAGACTGCAGCTGTTAAGATCTGTGATCAGACTGCACTTGATTTTGTTTGGACAGAAAAGCCAGACATTAAAGAGAAAGGAAGTGTGTGAGTGTGTCTGGGGGTACGGGCGTGATTGGATTTCCTTGATTCATTTAGTTATGCTTCAGGAAGTGCGCGTATTTAACCTTTAGAGAGAATTTTGTGGTTGTTTTAATTCATCTTGTGCGGCATCACATGCCGATACTCACAGATAGGAAACACACAGTAAGATGAAAGGGGCATTATAAAAAAAATGTTTTACCAGCAGCAGGGCCTAAGGATGGCAAAATATTTTGATTTGGGGATTTAATATATGTTTTAAGAGCAATGTAAGGTAACTCTCTTTTCCATTTTTTTTACACAAGAAACTGGGTTTCCCTTCTGTGTATCTGCTAGCATGCTAGATGTGAAAGTATGAGCATAGCTCATCATGCACCTTTCTTTAGAGAATGTTAGGTGTAGCAGCTACTGTAGTGTTTGGCAGTATATCAACTGTTACAGTGCAACACTTCAACAGTAATTATTGTGGTACAGCTGTTGTTTACAGGAACTTATAAAAATCTCCTTAATGACCATCATATCACTTATGACTGAATAGCTAGAAAGAAAACCTGCAAAAGCAGTTTTATATTGTGTCAATGCTACCATCTAGTGGCCAATGGGTGACATGGATAATTTTAACTCTATTTTTGCTTCAGCACCAATATACAGTACCAATTAAAACCTCTGACTTGGTTCCTGTGCATGTGTGTGGCTTTCTTGATAAATTGTGGTGGAGCTCTACATTTAATATCAATTTAAGTTTATTTGACCCGTGATGTTGTTTAGTGTGTTGTCAAAGAAAGAAAGTAGCCCTTCCAGTCCAAACCTTACAATGATGTTGACCATGGGTGGCATTATGAATGTGTCCCTCAGAAAATAGAAAATGTAAAGCTGCTATAATAAATAACAATCAAATGATATTATGAAAAGGGATTGCTTGTAGTGATGGACCTACACAGAATTATCACCTGAAGCTGCTTCCGCTATACAGAGCTTTATAGCGGTTTAAGCCTAAAACATTAGTGTTTTGGTTCACTCGCTCTCCGCTTTCATAATGTCGTTTTTGGCCACAGCAAGTGACAACAAGTATGACCTTTGCGTTGTTAATAAAATAATTCCAAATCATTTTCTTTTCTTTTATACATACCTGATACTTTCAGATAAACAATCCTTTAATGCAGGTGTCTTCAATGTTTTTTAAACCAAGGACACCTTAACTGAAAGAGAGACACAGCAGGGACCCCATACTATATACTGTATATTGTATAAAATTAAGTTGCATATTAAACTCGGCCTACAATAACATGTAGGGCAGCCTAAAGCCTTTTTTTTGTGCATAGAACACTTAGCTATTAAAATAATCAATGTCTGCATTGTTTTATAAATCATCTTTTAATGTTACACATACTGTACATGTGGCAGAGTGAATCCTTAGGATGAACTGTATATGTGAATGGCCTTAGTGGCTATCTATAGGCCAGTAAGCCTAGTGGGGATTTGTATTTGCTAATAAGATGTTGGAAAAAATAAACAATAATCTGGAGGCCCACCTGCATTGATTCTGAGGACGCCCTAGGGGTCCCGGGGTCCCTGTTGAAGATCTCTGCTTTAATGCCTTATCTGTGACTGATGTTCAAGTCTAACTTTTTACAAGGCCTTAAAGTGAGACTATGTAACTTGTGTGGCCCTATGGTAAGAGCTGCTACAGTGCTATTACAGTGATTCCCCGGCTGCAATGACGGTGCACTGATGCAGAGGGCAGATAAGGAAGACCCAGAAACACTGACCATTCAGAGCAGACTGGGCTTTTTCAGGAGGAGGGCTTAAAGAGGCGCTAAAATGAAGCGTTTCAGACAGAGGGGAAATACAGGTATATTCACGCAAACAGTAGGAGAAAAATAATAATAAATAATAAAAATAATGTTTTTTGAACATTTAAGCATGTATACCGGTATATAGAAACCCAAAAAGTATGCGCTGAAAATGAGCATGATATGGGACCTTTAAGGAATAACTCATCAAGTAATCATATGAACACTTTCAAAATTATAATACAAACACCATTCATTTATTGGTATATATTTTATAATACTTTATAGGTATCATTCTGTTAAATACATATGTACTAAGCCTGTGTCTATCTATAGGCAGGGATTCACATTTAGTCCAGGTTCAGTGCAGTGATGACCCAACACCTCCTCTTTTGTTCCAAACACAGAAGTGAATGTTAAACACAATGGAGGAGCTAATGCTCAACACATCACTTTATCATTTGTAATCGTTTCACCTTATTTCTATTCCTCTTTTTTGTATTCTTCCAAACTCTTTTTTTCTGTAGACTAATGCTTTTCCATTGACTAAGGTTGAATTTCACCGGAGGAGGGACAGAGCGGTCTCCCTGAGGTCCTCCTTTATGGCGCCAATATAAACCAGCTGGGAATGCATTGTGGGTCAGCTGTAGAGTCAGGCACGCGGGTCCGATAGGGTACAATCAGTGATCAGTTTAGGTCCAGATTGAGACAATGAGGTTTGGCTTAGGTTAGTTTAGTCCAGTTTTGAATCCACCTAGATCCTTTAGGGGCCATTAGGACAAATAGCATAAGTAACTTAAGACCAGATGCCGTTGAGCTTTCAAGGTAACAGTGCAATCCAAAATATGTCATGACGTAAATGTGGGAAGGAATATCTGAGTCAATTGTTTCTGACAGTGCTGAATGCTGTCTTGAATCTAACAGTAACACACTTTTGAGCTTTCTCTGGTGATTCAATTGTGCCAAAAAAGCTCAAGATATTTGACAGAAAAAACAGGATTGTTTGAAAAACTAGTCTCAGGTGCTCAGCAGAATATAATAGTTTCAAGTCTTGGGGGTGGGATGCATTCATGCTTTTGTCGGTGAAGCAGCAGTGGTAAGGATCCTGGTGAATCTTGGTGGAAAATCAAAGTACAAGGACATCTTGATCTCCTAAAGAAACAGTTCTGGCTTTGTGGTCAAAGGGTGCTTGGAGTTGTCACTGTTGAGGGGGAAAAGGCATCGAAGGGACAGTGGAGGCACACCCTGTTAGGTGGTGTGTGCATGTTTGTGTCTATGCACCTTTAAGTGCACCTGAATGTGTGTGTGTGTGTGAGTGTTTCTGTGAGTTAGTGTTTCTTCAAGAGGTCAGGTTCTATAGCAGCTGATGTGTCTTCAGACAGACACACATATATCCAGTCCGAGTTTTATCCGCTTTGAGTGTGCACAATGACATCAGACCAGGATCCGCAGGCTCATTTAAACTAGTTTTATTGTAGTCGGCATAGATTAATCCAAATAGAGTCCATTCTGTTGTCTCCCTCTGCAGACCAGAGCTGGAAAGATGCAGAAGGTCTCAGAGGAAAGGGTTGTGGCTGTGTGTCTGCGACTGAGTGCGCTGTGGTGGTCGCGGAGAAAGGGGGAGCAGGGGCTGTGGGAGGTTGGAGGGAAGGTCTAGGAGTCCAGCGGGAGGTTGTGTGAGAGAGGAGGGGAGGACGGGTGGCTGGTGGGGCAGAGGAAGGGGCAGCGACGGGCTGTAGGAGAGCATGTGTGGGGGCAGTGGGGATGTAGAGCATGGTCGCATTTGGTTGAGGGTGAGGCGAGGCTGGTCGCAGTGGAAGGGGTTGGTGGGAGACGGAGAACTCAGACCTGAGAAGACAAAATTGTATATGTGGGAGACCTTGTAATAATATTATAATTATGTTTTTTGTAAGTACAGGACATGAGCTATTTAATAATAGCTTGTTACCTAAGACGAAGGGGTTGCTGTGCATCTTGCTAGATGGGTTGGAGGGTATGAGAGCGTCTAAATTGACCAGCGAGGCCCCCGTAGCTCCTAGGAAGGCCTCTGGGGTTCGACACATACGTGGAGCTGGGGCGCTGAGTGGGGGTGCTAGCCGGGACAGGTCAAACATCTCCGGGCTGGCCGACTCTCGTCCATTTACCAGGGGTTTTACCGGAGTGTCAGCCCCAAATGGATCTGGCTTAGAATCTGCAAATGGGTCAGTGTCTGCCATTACCCCAAACAGCTCTGCATCTGCATCAGGAACAGAAAAAAGGATTGCAAAATAGTTTTTGAGGGGATATTATGTAATATGATGTATAGATGATCATTTAAATGAAGTGACCATGAAGTGTCTTATGCACAATACTCCAATATCAATAAATACATTAGTTTTTGCGCTATTGTATCAAATTACATTAAAATGTGTTCCTGTTGCTGTGTCCTCACCTTAGACATTTAATGCATTGCAATACAATACTATGTGAAATAATCAAACACAGTAGGCTACCTTTGGTCTTACTGTTCTGTGCATCTAAAGTACATCATATATTATGTGTACTATCAGTCTACCTGCTGTCAATGGGCTCATGTTGGAAGAAGATTGTTTTTCTTTCCAACCACCGTCAATGCAGGAGACTTATTGCTTTGGTAAGATCCAAATGTAAAGTAAAATCCAATATACTTCTGGCTGCCTTGTACTGAACTACCTGTGGGACTAGCAGGTTGAGGGGAGGACACTTGAGGGACATCCTGTTTAGGATTCTCTTCTTCCTGTGCAGCAAACGGATCTGTCTCATCACCACCTGCTTGTCAAATTGAAAACATTAGAATCTTAGGAAGAGGGCAGTGCTTACATCTTTTGACATACTGTATATTACATTGTATATGCATTTTTAATGAGGCTGGCGTTCTTAAAAAGGGACCTCCATCGGTTGGGCTGTCCCAGTCATGATTGACAGGGCTGGGGGAGAGAGGTGCTGCTTCCCAAGGGGCTGTGCGTGAGTCCGCACATGGAGCCCAAGGATTGGACGTGTTGGAGGATAAGGGAGGGGCCGTCCAGGGGCTACCAATCACAGGAGTGCTGGAGTGAACTGCTGTAATGAGAGATTAAAAAACAACTACACAAAACTCATTGTGAATCGTTAAAAACACCCAACCTCACAGAATGGGTATGTCTGAGCCACCCACCTACAGAGTCCCAGGGGTCAGAGGTGATGTCACCGGGTGGTTGGGCAGAGTTCCAAGGGTCTCCAGGCTGAGGTGGCGCCTCCGATGAGGGGCCAAATATGTCCACCAGGTCCAGCATAGCTGACTGCAGAAGGAGACAAAATCCTTCTTAAATCTGTGCCAAACATTCTCAAGTCGGGGTTGCTATATTGTTTTTTTTGGGAGGAGAGTATGCAGATGCTGACACAGTTACTGTGATTGTGTGATTTAAACACAACAATTACTTTAAAACACTACTGAGACATTCTTAGTTAAATGAAGTAGCTGTGTGTAAATTTATAAATGAGGAAACTATGCTGGAATGTGTTCCTCATGCTGTGTCAGTTAAAACTGTATCACTGTTAATTAAAACAATTTTTCTTGATACATTTGAATTTTTCAGATACCCTAACAGATAGTGTTTATTTATAGGTTCAGGAAATTGTAATACTTTCTAAGCTAAATGAACCATTTAAAAAATCCAAATCATTTCCTGAAAAAGGCATTGTTTTGGAGGTGCATAGTTTTGACAGTGATAATCTACTTAAGTCATACTGACAGTGCTGGCTTTGTGCACTTACCTAGGAAAATCTAAGCACACTTTAAAATAAATATTGTTTCCTTTGAACATGAATATGGACAATGTTTTACAGCCACTGTAGTGAAACCCATTTAGAACAGCAGAGCAGTTTAAGTGTCATCATGAGTTTTATAATTATTCACTGGTCCGTTATTGTTGAGTCTGATTAATTTATCAGAAGGCCAATACTCCAGACATCAGATGTGCTTGTAACCGTATGTATATTCTTTATGTTTTGTTTGGTATTGTGTGTATGTTGGCAATGAGACTACAAGACATATTGCAGTGAAAAGAGTGCAAAGAGTTTAGATGACTCTGCAGCAGTTGGCAGAGCAGCATCTCACCGCAGAGTAGGCAGCAGTGCAGCCTGCTGACATGTTTACTGTTTACTCTAAAAATACCATTTGCATATGCACATATGGTATCATTGTAATAACACTTTGACATAAAGTGCAGTATAGACAAAATGCTCATATAACTAAAAACATTTGAAACGGCATGCAGCTTTCACTTATAAATTACAAGCATTTTGGTGATTTAAAAACAAACCAGAACTTTCACATGAGAAAATATCTATCAAATATCACACTATTTGTTCACTATGTGTGGTTGACATTATCACGTGAGGGTTCATATGTGATCCTAAAAAATATAACCCAATACTACAAACTATAGTATGTGCATTATGATGACATGTTAAGTGTGTATTTGGAAACGTGTTAGAATAGAAATTGCTCATGTGGAGTCATATACAGTAAGAACATGTAATGGTAATATCAGGTAATTTATTTTTGCACATGCAGTATATAAGCACATGAACAAAATGGGCACCTTAGTTTTTCTGAACTGCTGTTAATTAAAATTGCATTATTCACCTTTCATATAAACAAACATGTCAACATCCTGATCGTAACAATGTGCATATATCAAATCAAATACCCTTCTTGGATCTCTCATCTCTGCACTATTGAGCTACAATTTATTGTAAACTTTGTAGAATGGTTTCTATTTGGTTTGGTCATTCATAAAAAATCTGTGTTTAACATCTGCTAACTGCTAAATATGTTCATTCATATTAGTTGTTTAAACCTAAATGTAAAAATTCTATTTTATTGTAAATAATATTTTTTTCCCTCAACATTGTGGTAAATTAAAGCCCTCTCTAGTCAAAAATGTACGTATTTAGCTTAATGTTCCTTCACTTTGTTGTTTGAGCTTCACTGTGCAAAATGGTGTACATGCAGAGTTTGTTTTCACATCCAGCTGACAGGGGAAAGTTTCTCTCTGCTCACCTTAAATCGGAGTTTAACATGTACTATAGACAGTTAAAGAAATGGACAAAGCCACGCTGTAGACTCGCAACGGAGAGCAATGAATATAATTATTATTATAAGAAGCACTTTTCTGGTGATGGCTGAACGTTACTGTGCAGCCTCCAACTGAGCTTGACGCTGAGATGTGACATGAGCAACCTGTCTGAAAGTTGTAAGTCTTCTGGTAGCTGTGCCAAGAGAAATCTCAATCATTCCCAATCTCAGAGACAGAGAGCGTAGGTATACTGTATGTTAGGAAATAACATATGCACAGGCTAATTATTGCTAACTAAAATGCTAGTTAACATTAGTAATTAAACTTAAACAGCTAATGTAAGTCAAAACTGCCTGCGAGCTTCTCCTGTACTGTACGGTAATATGTCTATTATGCTACAGTAAGTAGTACATTGTTGTGTTTCTTTAGCAATAAACAATAGACAAATAAAGTCTTTAAACGCTTCAGATGTAAAGGTATTCGCTGTCAAAGTGGGGCCAAAATGAAATTCAATGGAATGCTAACAGCGGGTGATGGCTTGTTAGAAACAGAATGGCTCCATAGGAGGTACGCTTTGCTGAGGTAGGTAGGTAGGTATCTCTTACACTATATCTAGGGATCTTTAAGAGTTTAATCTCTCTACACCCATTACAAATTGTACATTAAGCTTCAGATAAAAGGACAGCCATGAATTAAATGTCATATTTTAATGTGTGATGATGCAAGACACGATGTATGACATGTATCTGACTTTGTGAATATGTCGGGAATTACATCAGTCAGGGAACCATTGGGAAGCTCACTTTACTGTTTTCCCCCCATGTCTTTATTTCCACACTGCTTTTTCTATGGGGCACATGAAAGTACCCGTAATTCTATGATAAGCAGCCTAATATGAACAATTACAAGTCATGGGGATTTACATAACTAAGCCAATCAGAGTCACTGGTGGTGACTCTGATTGGCTTGTTGACAAGTCAATGAGTTAAGGAGCTGGTGTGCTACAATATAAGAAGTATGTTTTCAGGGAAATGTCATGCTGAGTTTAAGGTTAGACAAGACAAAGTAATTGT
This sequence comes from Etheostoma perlongum, assembly GCA_026937815.1. Lineage (NCBI taxonomy): Eukaryota > Metazoa > Chordata > Actinopteri > Perciformes > Percidae > Etheostoma > Etheostoma perlongum. The sequence goes on along the minus strand of CM049372.1, from coordinate 24,316,734 downwards.
CATTCAGCCGGCACGTCTTTCTTCTCTCTCAGTGCTCTACCGTTTCTCTCTCAAACCTCCCTCATTATGCTGATCTATGTCTTTTTGTCTCGTTTTCCTCCCTATCCCATAGTCAGCACTACAAACTTCACTTCATTCTCTAAATGCTTGCCAAAAAAACACCTACAAATGCACCTGCCCACCTCTCCATGCAAACACACTCAATTAGCAAGCATGCATACACTGTACAGTGCACACACATTTCTAAAACTCACCTCCTGCGTCCCCGACTGACTCTCTCTCCTGCTCTCATCCAGGGCCTTTTGTAACAGAGACTCGTCTCCTTGGCGACAGCAGTGCTCCTGCAGGGGCGGTATTGTGACATCATCAACATCAACAACATTGCCACGGCCATGAGTATGGACACACACCCACGCGGGCATATACACGCCAGCGTTAGTGAAACAGCCTTTGTTTGGCACAATAAAACGAATGCAGCTCTGTAGGCTTTTTGTGCTGTTGAAATATTTAGTTGACAAAGAGGCTGGTTTAGAGCCACACGGAGAGGAAGAATGCAGAGAATGTTTTATATGTTGAAGTTATATGTTGGAGATCCAGTGGGAGATACAGCAGATGTCCTGGACAGGAGTAAGCTGACTGAGGAAGGAAAAAGTTAGAAAGTAAAGTGATTTTCTGGCCACAGAAAAGCATTTTAGCTAAGCTATAAGAGCCATATCACACATTACAGGGTACTGTATCACACAGCTAAAATGGTAAGAAGTGAAGCGTGTTTTGTGTGTTTCTGTTTCTGTTTGTGTGTGTGTGTGTGTCTGTGTGTGTATATATCTGCTCATACTCCTTTTGGCTAAGGCTCAAAGCAATCTGTAGTTGTGTATCTTCATCCATCTCTATGGTAACAGGGGAAGGAAGGGCTAGCTGGATGAAGGTGGGCGAATGTACAGAACATTTGTAACATCATTTTTATTATTGGAATCATCAAGAGGCAATGAGTAGAGGTGTGACGAGATCTCATACAAGATTAAACGTGACAAGGTTAAAAGGTGCAGAGCAGCAGCCTTGAAATTAGCATAGAAAATCCCCTGCCCGTTCTCCAAAGTTGACTCCGAGTTTACTTTGCAGAGCGATAGCGAAAGACAAAAGCTGCCTGTAAAACCCAGCGTTGGAACGTTAGAGAGTACCGCCGCTCTCCCTCTCTCCCAGTCTCCCAGTCTCTCTCTCTCTGACAAATTCAAAATCAGAAAATTTGGTCTCAACTACTGCCAAAACGATTTGTTCTCTGAGTGAAGAGACTCTCTCTCCACCATACATATGGAATAAGCAACGGTGTAACAGACAGTTATACAGAAGAGAAGCCAGTTATTTGACTATGTGGCAAAACCATTTAGTGCTCGGTTTTCATTTTGTGACTTTGGATTGAATAAAGGACTATTTTTTTAGACTCTTCATTGAAGTTTTCTGTAAAATAGTTTTAAAATCTTCTTGATCTTGTGAACCCAATATTGTGTCTCGTCTTGTCTTGTGAGCTGGGTGTCTCGCCCTACCCCTCGCAATGAGACATGTGTAGCTCGAATGCAGAGGAACAGTGTGTGTATGTGTGTGTTTGGTTAGTGGAATGGTATTGTCACACTCAAAGAGCTAAAGGAGATTAGATTACACATTTTCACAATTATGTGTGCATTTGTTGTTTTACCTTCTGACTCTCCTCCCTGCTCATGGCTAAAGCCAGCTGGAGCTGCAGCTCCTCCTCGCCGCTGGTCTGTGGCCGAGCCTGCTCCAGGTCCGAGGCGGCGCGAGGTGACGATGACGAGGCTGCAGAGGGAACAAGTGAAATGAGTTTGAGGGATGGTGCAATTGACGCGGGGAATGCATGAGCAAACGCATAGAGACGTGGAGCACAAGAAGTGTTGGGCTGATTTCAATATTTTTAGGCCTATGCTGCAGTATTGATAATCTATGGTGGATTGTCCAAAGTGCTGAGCTACAGCACAACATGCATTCCATCGGGGATCAGCCTTAATACAAAGAAGAAGTGTATATGTTTACTGCTCCATCTATTTATTAATTGCCAACTCATTAAATAAGCTGTTCAGTGCTCCAAGTAAGTTTAGACTTTAAAGTGGCTATAAACTGGTAGTAATAAACCTACAGAGAATTATCACAAGACTCTTCATCTCCCCTCAGCTTTACAGAGCTTTATATCAAGTTTCAGCTCATTGTTTAGCTGTCTGGAAACTCTACCATTTTGATTAATTTTCACCTCTCTCGTGGCGTTGTTTTCACCTGCAGCAGGCAGCTGTTTCAGTGAAAAAGCCCTAAAAATGCTAGCCTTACTGTAAAGTCAGCCACTACATCAGTGAGTGTTTTTGGCTCTCCGGCCTCACATTGCAGTAAAGAGACCAACACAGTTTAGCGAACCACAATGCAGCAAAGACGACGCTACACTAGAAAAACTAGCAACAAGCGACCCACACAAATGTCAGAGTTATGTTTTATCGGAAGTGTTTTATGTTTTTTGTTTTTTAACAGTCTCCTACGCAGTGTATGAGACTCAGCACCACAACACAGACTGTTAGCAACTAGCTGGTGAACATAGTGGAGCATTCCTCAGCTAAAAGGCCTGATATTTGGCTCAGGAGATGGAGGAGACCAAAACCATAGCTAAAAGAGAGTGCATATTAAACTTACATTCATCAGGTGGACAAAAACACTCCAAGTGAATGATAATGTTGATTTGTACTGTGAGTGTGCAAATAAGCAACTAACCCTAACAAGTTTGCTATATCAACTTATGTCCATGTTGTGTTCACAGCTTGTTTCCGCCGTCCCCAAGTGGCCAAAAAATCAGTTATTACCAGTTTTAATACTCACAGTTGAAGGAGGACGGAGAGCCTCTGGATCTGCTGAATTCCTCTCCATACAGCACCGCCATGCTAGGCTGGCTTGTTCGCCTGCCTGGGTGGTAAGAAGGAGGTATACCTCCATACACACTCACACCCCCACCGCCACCCCCACCCCCTCCGCTGCCTCCCCCAGCCATTCGCTCCTTGGTCTTTAGGGCTTGACTCCGCTCCTGGCGGAGCCGCTCCTCGTCCCGGAGGAGACACACTAGTTGGCGTGCTTTTTCTCTCACATTGGCCCCCTGATCTCTGCCGTCACGGTCCATGTACTGGAAGTCGCGTAGCGTCTAGACACCACACAAATAAAAACGCATTTTCATGATCTTTTAAAGATGATAGAGCTTAAAAAAAAAGTTATGTTATGGTTAAGAAGATGCTGGAAAACCTCAATAATCTCATCCTCAGGAATGTGACAATATTCCATTTAAGTCAGAAATTGCAAACAGACATTAAACATATGATCCACATAAACAATAAAGCAGCTCTGTTCCTGAGGCGTTCAGATTGATGAGGTTCTCCTCTTGTTGCAGTCCAGTACCTGAATAGTGAATGCATTTTCACGGCACTGTTGAGCCACTCTCTCTGATCCTGTCTTCAGCAGGTAATCCAACAAAGTCAGGGCCTGGAATCAAATGCTGATCATCACACTAATACTCCAAAATTAATCTATTCTACACATTGTAGAAAAATACATACAGGTAGCTATTATTAAATGCACCAATGTATATGGATATGTCCAATGAGATGGATATAGGAAATAATATTATAACAAGACTGAGACACTACAGCCATGCTAGCAGCTCTGTGAGGGTTTCCTTCAGCTAAATGCTAATGTCAGCATGCTAACACGCTTACAATGGAAATACTAGGATGGCAATGTTTAGCAGGTATAATGTTTACCATGTTCACTGTGTTAGTTTAGCATGTTAGCATGATAGTGTAAGATGAGATCTATTGAAATGGGGACATTTTAACTGAAGAAAGAGAAGAATGTAAGATGAGATTTCTTTTGTGAATATTTAGTTAACAGATGACCTTATTCAGGGTTACTGAAATAAGTCACATATAATCCATCAATTGTAGCTTCATAGTGTATTCTGTTCCTTGAGTTAACAAGGGAGCTATTTGACATGTTGTACCCTGCCTGTAATACAGTAACAGTTAGGTTGGCAGAGGAATATGATGATGAGATGATGAAGCATGTTTTGTTATGAGTCTTGAGTTGTTCTACTCTAGAAGAAGTGTCATTAAAAAGCGGACCAAGTTACACAGTCAATGCTGTCTCCGTGTTCTTACTCTATCCACGCTCCAAAAGTTCTTGTATATAATAATGACAAGTTAATAGTTAACAATCACTAGCGATGCAATAGGAACATCATTCAGAACTGAGATCATATAAGATAGACTTTAGTGTCCTGAAGGGAATTTGTCTTGGACACATACACATACAGCATCTGCTGTTTACGGAAAACAACATACAACAAATTGACTTGTTTCATACTGAAAACTGTGCTTTTTAAAAACCAACATGGCTCAGTTCAACATTTTGTTCAAACATAAAGATCCTTATCTCTCGTCATGATTTTGACATCAGATGATTTTCTGCGACTATACTTCAAAGTGATGTTTGTTCACGAAACTAAATAGTCAACTTCATGAGGAAAAGTCAGAGGTTCACAAAAATTAGCAAGATACATCATCTGGGCCCTATGGATATCTGTACAAAATTGTGTGCCAACCCATAGAGTATGATATATTTGACAGTGTGAAAACTTTCACATGCTGGTGGCGCAAGAGGAAGGTCAGAGGATTAGCACATGGATTAGAATATATCCTCTAGAGACCTTGAACATCTGCTTTGGTCTGTATTTCAAGGCAATCCACCTTATAGTTGTCAATATATATTTCTCTCTGAACCACAAATGTAGGAAGAAAGTTAAACAATAAATATTAAAGAGGGAAAAGGTGAAGGGAGAAAAGTTGTGGTGAGCAGTCAGAGGGAAGCTAAAGAAACAGTAAAGCTAAAGTAAGACAGCAAAAAGGAAGAGAGACACATACACAGAGAGCTGAACTGATTAAACTGAGCAGTCTGACAGACATCTTTCATGAGTTCACCTTGTAGACATGTCTCCAATTCTTGCCGCTGTCGTTGAGGCGTTTCCACACCATGCCCATGACCTCAGCAAATGCCACTACATTGAATGTCAAGTCAGCGATCTCTGACATGAGAGACGAAGATGGGCCCCAAGGGTCGTTCGAAGTGGCCTCGCGAACCTACCCGCCACCATCAGAGGAACAATAATGTACATTTCTTCTCATATTTGCATCCATATAATGTTCTTTCTCATCCAAATCAACAGTATAATAAGATTACAAAGTGAGAGAGAGTTTTGTTCTGATATGACTTGACATCCGTGTTAATTTAAAGGAGTTTACCCTTCCTCAAAGTCTGACACATGAAAGCTACTGCACAATGACACTTCAGGAGAACACAGTTAAATTATAATACCTTGATTTCTGCTTCTGAATAGTTGTGCACAATATTCTTCACCTGCCGACGCAGGGCTGAGGTTGTCATGGTGACAGGTGATGGAGGATGTGGAGGGATAGAAAGTGGGGAAGAAAACGCTCAACAACTGAAGAGAAAGGGTGCAAGGAGGAAAGTGGACTGGAGCAGGAGAGGAGAGGTATATGGCATTGAAGGCTCCTCTTCTCTGTCAGGACTTATAGGACGCCCCTGTAAGAAAGAGACACAATACATGCCTAAAAATAAAATCTTGTATTTTTTGCCATTCTCACCCTTGTAGGGTTGATCTAATGAGCAAATCCCCACCTTGTTGATTGGACATTCTGAACCTACAGTTCAATGCTATGGGATGTAAAAGATTAGTATGTTTCCATGGATTCATGGAGTAATGCTGTTGGTTTCAGCGTGAGCTGTGTCTTTTTTTACTCTATGTCGACACATGCATTTTGGCAAACTGGCGCCATTAAAAGTCTAACGATTTAGCTATTAGCAGTTCCTGTTTGCAATGTGCCCATGCATGTACAGACAACAATCACCAGATTACTTTGATAATAGAGAAAACTTTAAAACGTGATGATTCTCAGGTAAGTTCTGGAGCCATTAGGGGCATCTGTTTTTCTGTGACTCATAATGGCAATGCTAATATGCTTTATGTTTAGCAGGTAAACTATGATAGTTTTGAAGGTATTGGTGATAAACCAAAGTCTTGGCCAAGTTTTGAGCTGATGCTACCAAAGCTGATAGATGCTACATTATTATATTTCAAAGACATTGCCATCCACAGGGCCGTAGCACGGCAAAAACAACACATCAAGTTTGCACTTGATTTAATAATAATTTAATAATTTAATAATAATAATAATAATAATAACTTTGACTTTTATAGCGCCTTTCACAAACCCAAGGATGCTTAACAAACAAGGGGGGGGGGGGGTTTAAGAGGTGAGGGTGTGTGACCAGGAGAGATTAAACTCCATACGCCTCAGTGAAGAGGTATGTTTTTAGCTGGGTTTTAAAGGTAATATTTATAATATATATATATAATATTTAAAGGAATTTATTTCTTTGCTATTCATGTCAATGTGAAAACCCGGAGCAAAAGACTGATGACTGAATGAGCAGCTCACAATTGGTGCCTGCTCAGGAAATAGGTCATAAAAAAAGCTCTGGCACTCAGGTGTCTGATGAATCTTCTTGACGGCTTAATTTATTTAGGCCAACACACACATGCAGCTGCTTGACACACACACACACACACACACACACACACACACACACACACACACACACACACACACAGCTAATTTTTTTCTTCCAAATTGATATTTCAGAGAGGACACAAGGGAATCAATCATTAAGTGTCCCAGTGATACTTTTCCCTCTGCCTGCAACTAAGCCTCTAACAGAACACACTTTACTCATTAAACCAAAGCTGCAACAGGGTGACCTCACTCAACCAAACCTCTTCTCATCAGTCAGTGGCTCACCAAACAAAGTTACATTTGTGATCACAAAGCAAAGCTGATGTGCTCTGTTTCTAAGATTTCTTTCTTGCAGTGCTTCAGGGAACAGCTAACAGCTAACAAAATTACCAAGATTTTTTTTTCATACTGTTAGTCACTTCTTTCTGTGTATAGATCATTTCCTACAATATGTATGAATTACTGTATGATTTTTTTTCAATTAGACATACAAATAAAAACATACACAACAATCGGCACTGGTCTGGTTATAATTTCTACCAGACAATAAAACATCTCTAAATGGGTTGACATACAGTTTGGTTATATAAATCAATATATTGTACCAGATTATCTGTATTTTATGGTAAAATGTACCTGTAAAACACCTGCCCACAGGAGGGTTTTTTTCAGCCCAGTAAGCCCGTTCAGTAACTATCCATTAATTTGGCTCATGACAACTTACCATAATTACTTACCAAATGTATTTATTTATATATGTATTATTATATTAATTATTGACTTTTTAAAGGCCTGTGTGCATTATTTTTTAATTGATTTAATTTTAATACCACTGTCCACTGCTGCTCCACAACAGTTCGCAAAGACTGTCACACTGAAACATGTCATAGGATGCCTCATCCTGCTGAAAAGCAAACATCAGCAGAAGCACAGAGGAACTGAGATGCACACAGCAGGGGCAGGGACAAAAAAGTCTGAGGACGAGCCTGAGAGTGTTTGTACATGGGCGAGAGAGAGACAGAGAGAGAAAATGAAGGGCATAAAGAAGAATGTGAAGCTCAGCAACTTCAACCAGTATCACTTTTCTGCAAAATCATCTTTAGCTTTGTGTTCTGACACACACACACACAAACACACACACACTCACACACATACACACACACACAGACATACACATGCACACACACGTGCACAAAGGTAATGAAAGGCTAGTGCTGTCTACTGCATGAGGTGTTTGAAACTATTGCTCTTTTCATCCCTTTGTCTGACCCTCACACCGCGACGTCCCATCAGTAAAAGCAATCCCACACTATGTCGACTAGGGGTGGGGGGAAAAAATCTGAAAGTTGTATGTATTGTGATTCTCTGGCAACCATTTTTAAAATTGATTCTTTTCCCTTAGAAAAAAAAATGTTTTAGAAATGTCTCATGATATATTGTTTCTAAGTGTATTATTCAACTTTTTTCAATACACAATTTCAATACCTAAGGGGTAAATCTCATGACCGTCAGTGAGCCAATAAGCATGCAGTATGGTTTTACCAATATCTAATTATGTTTGTGATTGGCTGTCTGACATTACACGTCGTAGAGGCATGCATGAAAAACTCTGCACAAAGACGGGGGTCACGTAGAAGGGGCTGAAAAATAAATAAAAAAGATTTATTTTTTATTGTGTAATGTTGTAATTGATTTTCGTTTCATAAAATTGTTATTGGAAAAGGTTTAGAAAATGCTATCGAGGTCACGGTATTGGTATCAGTACCATGATGATACAAAGCTCTATCTATTACAAAACATTACTTACAGTATTTAGAGTCATTGGTAACAGAATGTCCAGGCCCACATGCCATCAGAAACCACACTAAAATGATATTTAAGATGCCAATAGGTTACTTAAGTTAAATTATCGGCATTCAAAGATTAATGTGCACAGTTCCACAAACACCAACATGTGTACTTTAAGCAGAAGTACAAGAGTAAAATCCATCCTGAAGTATGAAATATTGTACATCTCAGTTGTGTATTTCATAAAGTCTCATGCATCACAGAGACAGTGGTGATAAAGTCATCCAGAGACAAACTGTGGAATATTTTCTGATTCACAGCTATGAGCTGCTCTATTCAAATGACTCATCTGGGTGTAATAACTAACATTCACTCTGAGCCACAGTCACTACAACAAGATGCACCAACTCAAGGAAGAGTCACCTGATTCAATTATTAACTGAAGACGTGATGCAGAGACAGTTGTCTCTTTAGGCCTAGATACCAATTGAATAGCACAATGCAAATGATATGCTTTTACTTCAGATACTACATACATATACTACTACAACAATACATACATGAACACACAAAGGTATACATCCAAGTAATTAAGTGAGAGTAAAGTTTATTAACTGATTTGGTCTGGTCTGATGCGTCAAAATGCTCAAACACCGAGAACCTACGTCATCCCGTTGTCCACATTGAAAGATGCGCATGCGTGCTGTGACAGCAGGTGAACTGTCTATTTCAGGTGGTGATGGAGAGGAGGGCGCTCATGCTGGGTCTGCGTAATGCATTACCCAACCGCCCCACCGACACCCCCACACATTCTCTCTCTCTCTCTCTCTCTCTCTCTCACACACACGCACACACACTATTGCGGTGGATTCCCTGTGCAGTCTGCCATGTGTAGCACAGATTCCTGTAAGGCCAGCTGCCACTGGAGTTGTCTGTTACATGTAGGTCGGTAGCTCAATAGGCTACATTGTAGATTGCATAGGCTACTCATTTAAAATGAGAATTATTTGCACAAAAAAGCCAAAAGATTATTCCCCCAGTAATTTCAAAATGCCGCTTACCTTGCCCATTACTCATCTCTCGCCTTGTCTACTGAGCATCCTCGCCTCTCCGCTATCTCCTCTCCGCGTCCCGATAATATCCCCTCCGCTGGGATCGGCTAAGCAGCAGAGCAACCACAATTATCTCCCTCCGCTCTTATATCCGGCAAACGTGAGAGAGGAGCCGAACAGTCTTCTCTTGAATGGGAATGTTAGCGTCTAAACCCAGGCCTAACCTGGATGATGCGAGTCGCTCGGGCAGTCAGTGGTGAAATCCGCATAGGACAAGGATAAGCCAAAGCACACGACTCACTCACTCGCTCTCTCACTCAGGCAGCCCCATCCACACACGCATACAACACCGGCAGGCCACGCACGCACAGCATACACAATCACAACGGCGAGAGAGAGAGAGGCAGGGACGGGGGCGCGCCGTTTGCAGAGTCGGCGGTACCTACTATCATCCGCTTATGTGAGTGTTAATATGTGAATGAGACAGAATGAATATTACTCCACATCTGCTGTGCAAGAGCACCAAAACGTTTATTAATTTTCACAACAAATTAAGGTAGAAACACATTTATTACATTTGGTTCCATATGTTCAGTGGGTTCCTGTACCTGCCTCTCACTTGTTAGTAGTGTGTTTGTGCTGTTCATCTTCCTCATTTAGATCATCCATCAGGTCACACAGGTTGTCCACCAGGTCTTCCATCAGATCATACACCTGACAGATAGATACACATAGATTAATGGATTCATAGGATATAAGACTGTGGAAAACCAAGGTTGTACTTCCAAAAAATGGGGGGTCATGGAAGATAGATTTTTGAACAAGTGAGGTAAACCGATTGAGTGGAATTCCTCATGACAAGTACCCGGAACAATTGAAATACTTGCCTTTTTGTGCAGGAGGTTCCTGTAAATGTCCATCACCTCTGCCTCTTTATTTTGGTCACCAGGAAGTTGTTGACTGATGCTGTTGTCTGGAGGGGTATCAGTCAGTGGGGCTGATTCCTTCCCTTGCTTTTCCTTTGTATGTTTCACCGCTTCCTCCTTTTTTTTACCCTTCTTTTTGTTGTCCTGTACACAGGGCGGGCACACAATAAAGCCAGACATAAGTTAGTGATAAATGACCATGCAAGAGGATCAAATTTCCACAACGGGTTGGCTGGTAAGTGGTTGTGTGGATCTTTCATCCTGAAAAACTACCTCCCACGTATTCATGGTTTTTAGCATTGGAAGATATGCACTGTTTAAGGTTAACTTTTAGCTTTGTGTGCGTGTGCACCACAGATGGCTTGAACGGGTCCAGATGCTATTAATTCACACCCTGGGCACACAGTTGGAAAGCAGGTGCACATTTGCGCGCAGTAAAAAAAGTGTCCTGTTACCATGGTACCCTTCAACTGATAGGCTGTACCTTACCTATGACTCAACCATCACACGGAGGAGAAAATCACTCAGCAAAATATACTGACATTCAGACCAGAATGCATCTTTAGTCAACTTCTAATTTTAATATTTTTTTCCTTTAATAGCTGATAATGGCGACACAAACCATTAGAGAGAGATGTAACAGGTCCCAGGGAAGACCAGAACATTGTTTGAGAGACAAGTTTGAGCGACCATGACGCAGCAATTTCGAGGTCCGAAAGGCGCATCGCTGAAGTGTAGGCCTCCTCAAGTGTAATATTGTGATTAGTCTATTACCAAAAAAATAAGTAATAATCAATCTGTAATTTGCTCTTGAAAAAAAAAAACAGACAGGATTTCTGGTCCCTCCCTGTTTAATCAGCCAGACAATTTGAGCTATAGCTTTGCAGAGACTGTGGGATGCCAGCGTCCTCATTAAGACTCTCAATCTCAGTGCTGACGAATAAAAGATTCATATTCTATTGCTAAGCTATTATAACAACTTCTCTGGTGGACAACAGAGAATGATGGAGACATACAGAGGCTTAAATTAATCAAGAACACAAACATGTATTATTACAAAAATGAAGCGCAACGGTAATTCCTTCAGGAAGACTTTTAAATAACTTCAATCACCATTATCTCTTCCTAAAACTATTCAGCTGTTAACAGGCGGTCTCTTTTCAGTAAACCAACCAGAACTGGCCACGGAATTCATGATTGAATCAAAAGATGACATTCTGCTTTAAATGTCTTCTTTCCTTGCTATCAGCTGTCTTTTCAGGCAAACGTGCAACCCTCCTCCTCCCCTTCACCTGCGGGCATCGTTAACCACGACAACCTGAGTTCCTTTCCGGCAGCCAGGTCCTACGTTCGGTCTTCGGGTTCCCTCTCCACCATCACCAGTGTTTAGGCTCCATCGGGGGGAAATATGGCTTGGCTCCTCTACCCCTTTTTTTAATTAATATTTTTAATGATGGAGTCTAATCCCCCATTTCTTATTATGCACATGTACAATAAATCTTTGCATATCTGCAACATAGTCAAAGTCTTAATGTTGCAGGTATAGCATCACTGAGAACCAGGTAGAAGGTGGCCGGGTTTTGTGGAGACAGTCAGTAATAACAAGAAAACAAAAGTTGTCATGATGAATGGCAGATGAATGAATGAATGAATGAATGAATGAATGAAAGAATGATGAACAGACAGCTTTACAGAAGTACAGAAGGTGACTCATGGTTGGGTCAGCTGAAAGTCTGCTGACGTGATATGTCTTGATACTTTATTCATGCTAATAATTAAAACACAGCCCATCATCTCCACAAACACATACAGTATACTTTTTGTTTCCCTTACCTCCATTGATTTGTCAGTAGTTGCTGACTTGGACTCGCCTTTGTTGTTATCTTTAATTTTGGACCTTGCCCCACTCCTCTCCTCTTTAACTGCTCCTAACTTTTTCTCACTTTTCTCATCTTTGTTATCAGCTTTATCTGCAATGTGAAGACAGAGTAGTAGGCAGCATGAATCTTCACCAATCTATGTCCGAATGAAGGTCTGTGAGTCTCACCAGCTTCTAAGATTGGGGATTCCTCCTTTTTTATCGATCCATGTGTCTCTCTCTGGAAGGCCCGGCAGGTTTCTGAGCCGCAAGGCCTCATCAGCCATAGTGTCCAGCAGTTTCCTCCACAGCTGCTGCCTGCAGGGGGCACCACACACCACTATAACCTGTAGGCTTACTACACTGAGTGTGGCTAATGGGTGTGTGAATATGACAGAGCCCAGGTGCTTTGATAGAGATGCTTCATGAATCATGTGTGTTCATGCCTCACCCTATAGCTGCTGCTGTTAGCTGGTTGTGTTTCTGTTGAGAAGGCTCAGAAAGCTGCAGAAACAGAGAGTTGAGCTTAGCCAGGCTCTTTTCCTGAGCTGCTTCTTCCTCAGGCAGAGACAGCACAACCTGAAGAGGAGAACAGGTGAATGGACACAATATGTTATGTTTTTGATGCATCATCATGATATAAGATTTTACACAGTGCATTCAAAGAGACCCTTGGATCTATAACCTTGGACCTACTTGCTATATGTACTGCTACACATACTTTCTTTGCACTAACCAAGTGTTCTCATGCCCTATAACAGCACAGAATGCCTCTACCTGTCTGAGAGAATCAACAGAGAGGTCCCAGGTGCGTCCTGGATGCACTTCTCGCCCCAATCTTTTTAGGTCCTCCACTGGCTCATAAAGGTACTGCAACTAAAACAATGCATGGAGCAGTAATTTAAATGAGTAAACATGCAACCATAAGACTCCTATGAAGAAAAATGTATGCCACAGGATGATAATCGCCACTGATAGTTATTCTCCTCTAACAACTGTGATGCATGTCATCATTTTCTGTCGAAAAAATTGTGTGCACCTTTTGTGGTGATGAAATGTGACCTCATGAAAGTTAAGAGAGCTTTAATTAACCTAATATTTGGTAATAACAGATGTGACTTTTAAAGAAAAAGCCCTCTATTTATCCAAAATAGATGGAATATAATAAGATATATGTTTCATGTTTGGTAACTTTCCAATATTGTTTCCAGTTAATCCTTCCCATTGCTTTTGCTTTTGTCTATTAGCCTGGTTTCCTATTACTGAACACTGCCATGGCAACATAGACTATTGTGTACATTGTAGAGGTAACAGTGACTGGTTTAGATTTCATTAATAATAAGTAGGGATGGGGAAAGAAATCAATCTCATGAAGTGTATTAATTAACTTTTGTTTTTGTTAAATCCCAATTCTAAATACTATAGAATCGCAATACTCCTAGAATCGCAATAAATGAAAATTGCAATACAAATCAAATCAGCACTCATGTATTGTGAAAGAACTGAATTGGGACAAAAGCATATTGTCTCGGCCCTAATTATTAGTTGCCTTGAATTGTGATGGCAATACAGTACTATAATTGTGGACTAACACCAAATCCAGGTTGGGAAAGGGCATCCATAAGGGGCTGATCACTCTTGCCTACATCCAGTGAAATGTAAAAAACAACGTGATGAATAGACCCATTAACGGGTCATCTCACACGCATGAGGTGGTGTGACTAAGACTAAAAAAAAACACTCTAAACAATAGAAATGATCCACAGAATCAGTCCACCCTAATGTGTGATGACCAATATGTCTAAACTATATATGGAAGAAATATAACAAGTCACCATTCTCTGTAGGCAACACTGAATCCTAAGGGCTTAAGGTTTGTACAAAAATATCAACTTTACTGGTGACTAAGAAACGTGTGGGATGTGTTAACTAACATTCTTCCACTTGTAGGACTTACCTTGGTGTTTTTGCTTAAATACTCTTGCTCTTCAGTGATGTAAAGTTCTGCAGGAGAGCTGGGTCTCTCTGGGGTGCGGAACCCCAACAGCACCTCGTTCACAATCGACCGACACATTTTTACGTTCACTATCTTTTCCAGCTTTGTCTGCTTGTGCACACACAACAGAAACACAGACAAAAAAAAAGAACATTTTGGTTTTTGTTCATGAAAACCTTTAGTGCCATCATGTTTTTCTGTCTCACATTTTACACAGTTTAATTGTACACCACCTTTATGAAAAGCCTCTGGTCTGCGGTTTTGTCCTGGTACAGAGCCACCCCCCTTAATGTGACCTGCATGGAGGCTCCTTGCAGCAGCACAGGGTGGGTGTTGAGCTGCCATCGTTCAGTTTTAATGCCTGGCTCCTCTGACTTAAATATGAACTCCACCTGCTGGGTGTCACCTGGACAGATCACACCTAGAGGGGAAGCCAAATTGAAAGCAGTAAGGCATACTGAGTAGTGGTTGAAAGACACAGTATGATAAGGTTGACACAGGGACAAAGCGAATGACGTTGCAGCAGGTGTCTGATTATGTTTGTATGTACCAGAGGAGGAGTTGAAGTAGAAGTGAAGCTTTTTTGTTCGTGATCGCAGCTTAGGAAAGCTGTGTGGCACGGGAAGTTGCTGCCAGCTGTAGAAGATGGCTGTGCTGCCTTCATTGTGCAGCTCCAGGTGGGAAGAGGCTATTTCTCCAGTTGGAGCCTCAAAGATTATCGTGGCACTGAGTCCTACTTCTCCCTGATCAATCAGTGTGGGAGAGTGAGAAAGTGTATTCAAAATAATTTCAAATAATAGCCAGCCTGACAAATAAAGGCCGGACGCTAATACTGTAAAAGCCTGGTAGAAAAGATTGAGGTGATTGAAATGACCTGTAGCCTACTACAACTACACATAGTAAAGGTAGAACACTGTCAGTCTCTACAGGACTAATCAATGACTACAACAGCAGAGTCATGTGATATTCAGCACTCTACTGCTCTCAGTTTCATTTTGTTTATACAAATAATGTTTTCAATAATAATTCCAGTTGTTTCTAAATTGACGTACTCCTGATCAATGTTAAGCTACAGTCAACAACACTTGATGTATGACCAATGTCTTTTCACCTTAAAAGCCTGCCTAAAATGGGACGGCTGCAGGTTTCATTCACAATAGCTTAACGTTGTTCGGGGAGACAGGCAAAGTACTGATAGTGTGGAAATTGATTTCATAATTAATTTATCAAGATGACAGG
This sequence comes from Etheostoma perlongum, assembly GCA_026937815.1. Classification (NCBI taxonomy): domain Eukaryota; kingdom Metazoa; phylum Chordata; class Actinopteri; order Perciformes; family Percidae; genus Etheostoma; species Etheostoma perlongum. The sequence goes on along the minus strand of CM049372.1, from coordinate 24,301,249 downwards.
TAAACAAGGTTATCTCGGGATAAGAAAAATAGGCCTGGTTTTTTCTGAGGTAGGTAATACCCTTTGAGAATTTACTTAAGTCCTAGTTCAAAACATGCCAACCAACCTACTATGTAAAGGCCGTTCTGTACCTGGTTAGTGGTGGAGTTTCCAGTCCAGCTAGCAAGCTGGCCACTGAACCTCAAGGCAGGAATGAGCAGAGCATCTGACCGAACATCATCATACTGTGCCAGCGGATCACTGTGGAAGACATTGAGACAGCAGTAGCGCCACTCAGTCCATGAGTAAGGCAATTAGTGAATGAGTTGATCTAGCCATTAGATTCCATGATGCATTAAGTTGTTTCTGTTTAACTTGAATTTAACAAGTGTTGCATCAGAAAGCTGCCCTCAAACGGGATAAAGAGACTATTTTAACGACACAGTACATACTGGGACATTTAACCTTAACACTACATTGCTGACAACTGAATCCCACATTAATGTAATATCGATCCATATAATAGTCTTTATATAAATGTCAAGGTTGCTTGTAAAAACAAACATTTTGTGTGTTTCTATAATTTCCATTACAGTTTGAATGACATATTTAGGAGTGCACAAACACATCAACGTGGTCTCATTAATACAACATGAATTAATGGCTTGTGAATACACGATTGTGTTTTAAAGTGCCTTTGAATTAGGTCAGCATCGTTAGCCTGATATTGACATATTCAGCCTAGAAAAAGTTGGAGTTTGGTTAGGAAGGATTGCAAATATCTAATAAATTAGTGAAGAACAGCTTACAGGTTCTCCTGCTTTATCTTCTGGGACTCTGTCTCCTCTTCCTCCTTCTCCAGTAAGGGACTCTGACACACTGTGACAAAATTAAATGGCTTGCCAGAACCAATAACCTCCAGTGCATTGATATCCTGGAAGTAATCAAAGTGAAATATAGTGGTGATTATGAAGGACTGGTCAGCTACGTTTGGTATGTCCATACATTAGTCTAGTAAAAATCCTTTTCAGTATACCCAGTATGTCCTGTTCACTCACATCCAGTAAGTGCAGCCAGAGAGGACAAAATAAGTTGTCTGATAAAACCTTCAATATTACATTCATATTTGTTTTATACTGTGTTGTTTTTGTTTTACCTCCCTTCAATACACATTTGAATAGAGAGAGCAGAAAGGCAAGTTTAGTCAATTTTCTTGGGCTCTGTTACCTCACAGATCTCAACAATGCTACTCTATGACTGACTGGACACGCTCCAGATTTCATAACTGTAATTTACGTGAACATGAATGTTTATGGAAGGGCTCCAGTGCCTCATTAATCTCATTACCCATGTGTGTACTGAATGTACATTTTAATAAAATAAATCACATATTGGCAGTATTTGTTCATAAAACCCCGAACAGTGTGCCCATCGCTGGATGATCACAGGCTGTTAGTTAAGGTACAGAGTGATCTGGAGCAGCTAGCAGCTCTAGCAGCCAGGGACATAATGTCCTATGGGCATGAGCAGCTTCAGTGGGCTGCGTGGTTGGACACGTGGTCCAATAATGAAGTTGTTGATGCGCAATCTAGATCTGTACATGAAATTAAGTTCTTGTACATTGTAAGAGAGAACAAAAAGAAAGTGTAATGTGAATAATTTGGATTGTGTTTTGTTGCCGAATAAAAGAAAATTGAAAAAGAAAATTGAAACATGTCTCTGGTGGACTTATCTTAAACATACATTAGTTGTACATTCACAATTCTGTACAGCAATTTCTTATTACTTCTCGGCCAACATATATGCGGATATAGCCTGGATGCCAGCCAAACTTAGCCCTGCACACAACATTTGAGGTTGGGAAGGTAGGTTTGGACTTCTGTTGTGGAGCAACTATGCTCGAACCAGAGCTGTTCAGACCAATCAAATTATCAGGGCGGTCTTTATGCAATAATGGACAGATGATCAACAATAACGTAATCAACCACGTCACTAAAGAGCACTTGGGTTGAATTTGTTTACAAAGATGGCTGCTGCTAGAGAATTGGGATATTCTGCCATCGCGCCTGTTTTAGAAAATATCTAGAGCTCATTAATTTTAAAAGAGGAACAGAGGGCCGCAATCAAGGCATTTGTCGATTGGAAAGATGTTTTTGCCGTCCTTCCTACGGGATTCAGCAATACGTCAACATGCGTCACATACTCTGTTGCTCTGATTGGTTCTATTGGTATCAGACTCATGTTCTGACTTGGCTCTGAGTATGACCACGTCAGGCTAACCCTGATACCGATGTATCTGCAATTGGCTGATGTATTGGTCTAGCTGTAGTTAAAAACCTTTGACCTTTTCAACCTGTCACATTTTCCTCATAAGGAAATGTTATGTGCAAAAAAACAGCAAATCAGACTGCCCTGAGTTCTATTGCAATGGTACAATAGGACCAAGTGTATACATTTGAATACCTACTAAGCCAAAGGAGCACTGTTATAGCAGTGTTATATGTTGTGTGTTGTGTATGTTGTGTTACCGGCTTTTTGATGTCCACGTCCCGTAGAACCTCCCTGAGTTCCTGGCACTGGTGCTGCAGGTATGCGCTCTGGTCCCAAGTCCGAGAGGCTGGACGCAGAGTCTCAGAACAAGTTATTCCTACAGGAAGAAACATTTCCCACAGAAAAAAATACAGTTACTCTCAGTTTATTGTAGTCCCACTAAAAAGAGACTCTTCTTTGAGGGGGAAGAAATCAGAGGGAAAAGTGAATAGTTTATATGTCAAAGAGCATTTTTTTATTTGGGAAACCACTGGGCTTCAGAGGAACTAAAAAAAGTTTCCAAAGACAAAGTTTCCAGAACTAGGCGGAGAGGGAAAATCGGGACATAGTGAATAAGTGTCTGTGTGTACCTGATTCCTGGAGTATGCTGCCTGGTTGTCCTACATGTGTGATAGGCTCCCGTCTGCCCTGCTCTGTCTGAGTCAGAGTGGCTGTGATGCCACTCATTTCATCTCCATAACGCTGGGGAAGACTCCAAAACTCACTTCCCACACGGTAACCCTAAGCCATAGAAGTAAAGACACACATTAATGACGAAGCTAAAGAAAACATTTTCACTGTAGAAATATAACAAATATAAAATATGATTCTGACAGCCGACTAAAAACACAGTTGAACAGAGAAAGCAAATATGTGTCATACATATCCAGAGTGGATGAGTGGCTTGACTTGGTTTAGAAGCTCCCTCTGCTCCTGAGTTTCTCTGAAACGGTTAGCTTGGTTCATCAGCAAGTTTTCAACTGGCTGGTAGAGCAAGTCTTGAAAGAGTTCAAAAGAGCAGGCGATGAACAGAGAAATAGATAGAGACAGAGATAAGAAAATAATGCATACTTATGATATCAAATAGTTGTTTTTTAATGAGCAAATATATTGCTCCTTAATTTCCTTACAATGAGAAACCTCATTTGAAATTATGCCTGTTGTACTGGTCAGTAGTTAATGTTAATAAAAATGCAGGTACGTGAGTTTATTGTGGCTTCCCTCATGTCTCTATGTATACAAGTTAAGGCTGTAAATTATGTTGATGCAAAATGTCTTTTTGGTCCAGGCTGCTGTACTCTCTGATCAGCTCACCAGATAGGAAGTCCTGCTGCTGTCTGCGCTGCATCATATGTGTATGCCAGTGCTGCAGGGCATTACTCTGGATGTTTTTGTGGCCATGCCCATTCTCCAGAGACTCAGAGTGATGCCTCTCTGGAGCCTCAGATGGAGCATATCGCTGGGATTTTGGTATTCGCTTCACCAACTGGATGGTGGACGGAGGATAGAAAGAAGACATGACATATTTCTAATGCATTTAATAGTAGTTTAAAAGAATGCAAGCTGCTTTTGGTTGGCAGGTTTTAAATACTGTATATAAAGAAATATTTTGTTTCATGTGTATTATGTGTATTATTTCATGTTCATTTTATTTGTTCTGAATTTACCTCTGTCTCCCCTTTGGCCTCCAGATAACTTCTGAAATCCTCTAAACTACCCAGGATGCTGTGTGGTAGAACCCTTCCCTGTTCATCAAACCGAAACCCTTCTGGTCCTGAAAAGAAAAGTAAATGGACAGAAAAGACATAATTTTAGCCTTATGCATGCATATTATGATTCAGATCTCTTATGAACTACCGGCTAATGCACAGTATGTTATTTTCAATGATGGCAAAGGAATACAACTAACCTGTGTAGTCCAGATTTTGATAGCCAGGGTCCAGATTCACTAAATGAGCCACCGGGCTTCGCACAGCATTTCTAACTTTATCAGCTGGCTTTGTCTTACGCACATAAGCCATGCCCACTTGTTGACGGCTCTTGGGTGGCTTTGGTGTATGAAGCTGCAGTCACATTCACAGTTAAATATAAGTGATTTAACATAAAAGTACATATGTGCCACACACACATGATTTGTATTTTAATTTCCAACTAATGTTAAAACTTTATATGGGGGAGGCGGGTTTACTTTTTTGAGATCCTGTGGGTGAATGGCCAGAGCCTGGATATCACTGCCTGAAAGAGTAGAGCTCCTGGATTGGTCATCACCCAAGATGTCCAACTCCTCTGATGTTCTTAGCTTCTTGTTCTCTGGAGGAGAGGAGAGTAAAGAAAAAGAATGTAAAATGGCAACAGTTTGTGCGTGTTTGAGTAATGCCATGCTATCTGAAAGTGGGTGCTACTATACTTACAAGTCCCTCTGTAATATCCACACACAGAAATAATAATTATTCAGCTGGTTTATTAATGAGCACCTAATTCCAACATTTAAAACAAATGAGCCTATCAATGTGCACACACACACACACACACACACACACACACACACACACACACACACACACACACACACACACACACACACACACGCAAACACAAAGAGATTACTCAACAATGACATTATTATGTAATTGGTTATGCAATTCTGTTAATTTCTCTTTATCCAGCTATGCCTGATTATAGTTTCCATGGCCACAACAACAATGACTAATCCTTGGCTTTTGTGTTCCATTTTGCTTCCTATGTTGTCTGTCACGGACTCAGTATTTCAAATAAATGCTTTGCTTTGCTAAAGATTCCCTTGGCCCTTAAGGAAAACATTGGTCCAGTGTTTTTATTTGTTTTTGTAAAATAATTTATCAAAAGTATTGACGTACAAAAGCCAACGAAACTAACCCATGTGTTTTTCCTCTTATTTAAGGCATCATTAAAGAAGTATTAAAGCAGCATTAAAGTTACGTTAATGCATTAATGATCATAATTCCATAATTAGCCGAACATGGCCCGTTATAAAACAAACGAGAGTTTTGAGTTTGACACTTTACGTGGGCTATATTTGTATGCTAGTTATACTGTAACTTGAGTAACGTTACATTTATGAAGGGAGGACTGTTTACCTTTAACGTTATAACAGCGTAGCTAACGTCACACTATCGCTACTTTTACTGAAGTAAAAGGTCTGAGTCCAACTTCTTCCAACACTGCATAAAGAGGTCAAGTTTCGTACATGCAGGGGCAGCGTATTCTATTCACTGCAATCAGTGAAGTTCCTAAAACAGGTGAAGAGGTCACGTAACGCTAGCTAACGTTAGCCTACAAAAGAATGGGGGACAGAGGCGAAGGAGAGACAGAAAGCTGTTAGCTGACCTGAGTGAATTAGAGGTCTTGACACCTTCTTCGGTGTCTCGCTGCCGTTCATTTGGTCTAGCTAGCTAATTACAGTAAAAGCAATTGTCACGGATAAATAATAACAACCTAGTGCTGTAGTTCAGCGTCAAGTACGTTTTCTCTAATGGTCACCATGGCAACGAAAGACTCAACACCACGGAAAGGGAGAAATGGTACAACAACAAAAAGACAAAACGAGGCATGAGCGAATAAAACATTGCTGAAAAGCAAGAAAATATAAAACGTTGCTGAAAAGCAAGAAAAAGAAAGGGAACAGGATTAAGGCAACAAAAGTGTCTTGGGTAATATGGCTATGCATGCACGTTTTTAGGGTCATCGATAACATGCCTGAAAGAAAACACAATTCCTTCATTTCTTTTAGGCTCTATATCAAATCAAAAGTGTGCACATATTGGGAATAAAACACACATGTAGGCCTAATAGTTTACTAAATGTAAGCCTATATGGCTAAGCAATAATGATGAAAATAATTTATTGCATTCATTTATTGCATTTATTATGATTGTGATTATTATTTGTTATTATTATTTGTTGTCTGCCACTCCGGCTCAAATTCCCGTGAGCTGGAAGGAGCTAGAAACATGAAAATATGAACCCAATCAAACAAATATATTTATTATTATTATTATTATTATTATTGGATGATCACTTCACTTATCAAGGACCAACCGAGGACCAACCATGCCAAGGGATAATGCACAAGTTGAAAGGGGCTGGTGGGAGTACTTTTCACCATCTCGCACGATATGTGACAAAAAGGCTTCTTGATTGATTGATTGATCGATTGATTGAAATCATGCCAAATATGACCTATGAGCACGCGACGTTCTCCTGAAGAACAACAACCCTTTCTGTCAATCAGCATGACGTGGATGAATCAGGGGGTTTAGGGCGGCCTATATAAAGAAAACTGACATCAGACTACACAGAGTAGCGCGAGGCGGCATTAACGTCATATCACAGATTCCTCCCTTTGTTGTGCGGTACCACGGGCCATCCTCCAAATAAACGATGGAAAGAGGCAACATCTCGACCGGCTCACAGACCACATCCATTCTTGTTGCGCACCAGCTCAGCTCTACTGTTCCCCAGTTTCATGGTAATATGGACGGACAGTGCGCCGGGACCTCCAAAGTCTTACTGTCTTACAAAAACGCGTCGCAGAACCTTAGTTCATCGGGAATTAAAGCGGGTTTGGGAATACTTAAAGTGGCCTCGTCTCAGTGGAAACAGGAAAAAAAGACGTGCTCAGGGGCAGCCGTAAGGCAACTATCCACTCCCAACAGCAGCCATCTCTGCAAGAGATCCCCACTGGATCAGCTGAAATCTCTGTTTCTCCACGGTCAAACCCAGCAGAGCCAGATTGGCCAGGAGCAAGTACTGACCAAACCGCAGAACTGTAAGCGCATCGTGGTTCTTGGTGCGCCACGGGTTGGCAAGACTTCTATCCTAAGAAGGTACCTCAGGGACGGATTTGTGGAGGAGTACAATCCCACCTCCGAGGATTTCCTCAGCAAACTGTTTCGTATCCGCGGAGAGACCTACCAAATTGACGTCCTGGACGCGTCTAGGGAACGGGATTTCCCAGCCAAGCGCAGGCTCTCTATCCTCACTGGTGCGTGATAATTGGATCATAATGGGTAAAAATCTCGGTCTTGCAAATACATATAATTCTTTGTCAGTTTCTGTATTTATTCATGACACAAACATAATTGCAAGTTAGGTAGGCTACGTGCGTAAATGCTTAATTCTCTCACTTAATGCTGCATCAACTATTAGAAGAAAATAATTGATTTTCTTTCCCATTTTTGCAGGAGACATTTTTCTTCTAGTATTCAGTCTAGATGACCGGAGCTCTTTCGAAGAGGTGTGCGCCCTGCGAAAAGAGATTTTGGCCGCTAAATCCAAGCTTACCAAATCCTCTGTGCAAGAGCCGTGCGCACAGCTGCAAGTCCCCCTAGTGGTCTGCGCCAACAAGGTTGATCTCGTGGGGACTGAAAGAGAAATATACAATGCAGAAGTGCTCCAAGCCCTCGGTGATGACTGTGCGTATTTTGAAACGTCTGCAAAGGAAAGCACGAATCTAGAGAAAGTCTTCGAGACTTTGGCAAAGCGAGGCGGACTTCCGACTGAAACTAGCCCGTCTCAGCACCGCAAAGTCTCCCTCTGTTCATACCAGGCTATGCGGATAGGCAGTGTCCCTGGGAGAGGCAGGCAGACGCAGAGGAGCGATGATGCCTGCGGCGCCCTGTACCCACTAGCCCGTAGGCCGAGTTTTAGTACAGATCTTCGACAAGTCATTGGGCCAAGTACGGCAAGAAAGCCCGGCAAAGCACTGGACAAATGTCCGATTCAGTAGGACAAATATAAGACGAAGTGTTACAGAGCGAATAAAAAACGTGTTAAGCACTAATTTCTATATTCTATACTGCATTTTTGGTGTTTAGTAACACGCACTTGAGATGACGCTTTCAAAATAAAATATTTGTAATTGCACAACTCCTTCGGTGACTCGCTTTGGTTCATTTGGTCTAACTACAGTAAAAGCAATTATCACGAAAGATGCACACTTTATTATTTTTCAACACATAATGCTTTTTTGTTTATTTACTTCTTAATTTGCCTATCTATCTATCTATCTATCTATCTATCTATCTATCTATCTATCTATCTATCTATCTATCTATCTATCTATCTATCTATCTATCTATCTATCTTTACTATACTCTCCCACCCACTCCTTCACCTAACTGAAGAAGAGGGTGGGAGGATGTTGAGTCAGGAACTTATTATTTGTATGACTATTGCATAATCTATTTTCAGAAACATATAGCAACTCTTTCTCTTGCCCACACTTCATTTTATTTTTATGTGTGTGTGTGTGTGTGTGTGTGTGTGTGTGTGTGTGTGGTCCACAACCCTTAATCCCACACCTCTTGAACAATCAGATTAAACCCAGGTTTCCAGTTGGCATATACTTTTCCTTCCTACACTACTCTATACACACTAATCACTACTCAGTGGGTACTTAACGGCTGGCTCATAACTGCCAGCTTACTTTTTTCTTTTAAAAACCTTAAGAGGCCTCTGTAAAGGGGATGGAGTGGGTGTGTGTTATTCATTTATTGATCACTGTGCTGTGTAATTTTATTTGCTTGTTACAAATGCTGCTCATCAGAATCATGTGAGGTCTGTTGTAAATGCAAAAAGCCTGAGCGGGCTATTGGCTGCTGCACAAATGATTCTGAACATGAACTTGAAAGCAGTGGTCATGGAAACACATCTACTGCACCTCCAGCCCAAGGCGTGAACAACCTTCACACAGCAAAAACATCCAGCTTGTTCACAACTACAAAGGCATACATGTGTGTAAGGTGTATTTGTCATTAACACCAAGCTATAATCCTACCATGTCACTGAGATAGAATGTGTAGTTTACTCAAAAACAGAAAATCTGTGAGAGTAGTTTATTTAATCATAGAGCTCTAATTGGATGCTATTGATGCATGGTCAGGATAGATAGTGGCGATGTCTGAATGCCACAGAATAATATTGGCTGTTCCAAGATGAGACAAAGGCTCGGAGAGATTTAGGCACCACACAAAGAATTGTTCCTTATAACGCATGTAGGAAAGAATTAGGCTGTTATTCAGTAGACTGATGAAATGTATAATCACCTTAAGACCTGTGACGATTTCTTCCCCTATGCTATTCATTGGATGAACAGTAGTATTTGTTGCAACTCACTTATAATCTGCTCCAAAAAACATGTACTGTATTTCCAGGCCCCGGGCCGATACAGTTACTGCTATTCCTAACAAGCTCTCCGGCTAAGCAGAATATAAAAATGACAACTTTTTGCTTAGTTTCTTAGATTTCAGACCAAGATAGACAAAAATAAGTTTATTGGTTCTGTAAGTGGATTTTCTCACATATACCTGAGTCTAAATTCTGCAAGCGACTGATTGGTTAGTTCAGCTATGTGATTAAGTAAAACGAGGAAGTGTGGTTGTTGTGGAGCTGATGAAGTGTTAAGAAGAGCAGTAAAGTGCTACTTAAAAAGTTGTCCGTCTCCATCCAGCTGTTACTTCTTATTCTTATCAGTACTATCAGGATGCCCTTAATTTTGGCGGCAGTGCATATTATCAGATAGCTACAGGCCATTTTGGCAAATGTTATATGCATGAAATGGTTAAAACACTGTTTTAAAATGAGAAAACCCCTAAAGTGGTCTAAAATATGGTCTTGATGGCTTCATGCTAAAAACTACATATCCAAGGCCAAAAATTAGCATCCTCACCAGTTAACAATCCATATAGAAAACATTGGAATACAGTAAGAGCATTGTTGTAATGTTCTAAGGTATTTTTCTTGGACTGGGTTGGAAACTGATGTTAATGTAGCCCACTGAGACACATATCCCTGAGTTGTCTGGCTCATGTGGGTCAAGGCCTCTACAAATATCTCCTGGTGCACATTACATCCACTACTGCTGTTGTCATCACATCATTCCCTGACTTTCCATGACTTCAAACATAAGATGAGATAGGAGCATGTCTAGAGGTAGTGTATGGAGAGCTGTGTTTGTCAACAGTCCAATCAGTCACTAGTTCAGAGCCGCTGGTGCAAGATCATGCCACAGAGATAAAATGTAGAGAGGCAGTCGGCTTGTCACGCAATTACATGACAGGGATATTAAATGATTGTGATGGAACAAGCACGCACACGCACACGCACACGTACACGTAAACACAGACTTAGACTTAAACTTCTGTTTATTAATCCTTTTGAGAATTGAAATTTCCAGCATCAGTTTTAGCAAGAAAAAAAAGACAGTAGGCTATAAAGATGACAAAAATAACAGTAATAATAATAATAATAACAATAAGAACATTTGTCAATAAAAAGACATAAAAAGACATTAACCATAAATTATCAGTCAAAAGTGTCAGTGTTGAGTCAAGTGTTAAAGTGACCAGGTATTAATGTAAGTCTGGGTGTGTGTATGTATGTATGTATGTATGTGTGTGTGTGTGTGTGTGTGTGTGTGTGTGTGTGTGTGTATGTATGTATGGTCCTCTCTGCCCTATTTCCTCCTTCCCCAAGTGAGGAGTTGTATAGTCTGATGGCACGAGGGACAAAGGAGTTCTTGAGTCGGCTGGTCGGACACTTGGGAAGGAGCAGCCTTCCACTGCACAGGCTCCTCTGGATGCTGATATACACACACACACACACACGCACAGTCAGTTCCCCCTAACATTGGGACCTTTATGGATTGGAATAAATAATGGACAAATAGCTTCATCAGAAATGAATATTTCAAAGTAATCCATCCCCATATTTCCCATGTATTTTTCTTTCCTGGTTGCTGTTAAAATTATTTTCCCCATCCAGCCTAAAGCAGGTTATTTCCACCAACTACAGAACAGCTGCGGATCTGCTCCGGAAGGGCGGTGGAGTCAATAGGTTTCCATTGTATATCTTCACTGACTGCGGAACGCTTCTTTATATTTAACAATTTATGTATTAAAACATATTTTTACATTAAATGTATTATTCTCATAGGACTACTTATTATAATGCAAATGGTACATTTCGCAAATCTTGGAGATGCAAAAAGAGTCCAGAAACCCATGCACGCGCGCGCGTACACACACACACACACACACACACACACACTTTTGTTACCTGAACCTATATTTTTTCTCTTTGACTTTAGCCAACCCCTCTAAATTCGGTTTAACTTGTTCAGCAACAATGACGTTTGAAAAATGGGTGTAATCTGAGTTCTATAAAATAATCTCTCCACCTCTCTCTCTCTCTATATAACATATTAGACAACTGAGGAAACACTCTTTGAACAGGTATGTAAAAAAGATATTTTGTTGTGGCCTATATGTAAGAAGAGCGCTTTGCCTACATTGGTTGATAATGAAACCAAATCATTTAGGCCACCATTTATTCATCATTCCTATTTTACTGTAATGAAAACATTCAATTGCTATCTTTGATAGATTTACTTTTAAACTTTTTTATTATTTTGTTGGCTTTTTGACAGGAATCACAACAGATATGTTGCGAGGAAAAGCTTGGGTCCCAGGTTTCACCCTGCTAGTGCTGGTCACATGTTGTGAAACTGCTCACAGTCAACATGAACACAAAGGTATGGGTTAGAAAATAAACAGTGCCAGTGCCATAGACTGTTAGGGCGTTTGCACACCGACAGCCTTTAGTTCGGTTAGAGTTCGTTTGCCCCGCTGGTGCGGTTCGTTTGGACAGGTGAGAACTGTCATCTTTGGCAGCGTTGCCAAATACCTCTCTGCGTCTTTTTACTTTTTACTTTTATTTGAGCCTCTTGGTTAACTTGGTTTCATTTTCGCGTTTCTCGTCTTGCTTCGTCTCTGTTTGTGTACTTCCCAGTCCTCCTGTCACTGTGTGTTTAGGCTTGTTCGAGATGAACTGCGCCTCGCCTGTAAAGTGGTCGAGAGCAGGATACAGCAGCCGGGGACGGGGACAAGCCAAAAAGTAAAGTTGGACAGTTTCCAGCCGATTCCTGCAGCCTTCAGGCTGAACAGGAAGGGACCAGTGAAACACTGTGGTCCGATTCCGATTCAATAAATTGTGATCAGACCCATAAATCAGCTGGTACAGTCTCCAGTTGTTTTAATTATGACAGTGTAGCTCTCAAAATGCTCTACGTGCGTTCTGTTGCTGATTTTAATAAACAACAGACTGTGTGATCCGTAATCTGAACAGATTTAGTCTCTCTGATTTATAAACGTCACTATATCAACCACACAACATGTGTTCTGTACAGAATAAACCGAAATTAACAGTTGAAATCCCTCCGATTTAAAAACATTAAAAAAGTTTTTACAAAATGTCAGCAACTGTGCTGCCTGCGTCTCAGAACAGTTTAGCAATCTGCTATGAAGTAGAGCAGCAAACTATAGCAGCTGTGTTTCTATCACAGAAACAGACTGCGGTCAAGCTTGCCGTCCGTCACTCGTCGCTAAAATTGGAGACAGGCGCCGGCAGAGCAGTGCGAAGTCTCGGTGACCAGAGCAGAGACAGTAACGTCTCTTGCAAAAAAAACGTCTGATGATTTTAATGAAATGAGCGGGTTTGACCACTAGACAAGAATTTAGGACCTTCTTCCTGTATTTCCTTACTTGCTCCCGCCCCCAGACATATCCGAACAATAAGAGGGCTGGATGTTCTTGCCTAATTTGTAATGATGCAATTTGGTATGCTTGGATTTTTCTACATGTGAAACACTTTTTTGATTGTAACAGCCAATTACCTAACTATGAATCCTTTCTCTAAGAAAAGCATTCCCAATAATGTTTAAAGAAGAATACATGCACAGTGCATGCCGTGAAATTAGTTATTTTAATTATTGACACTACGTTTTATTAATTATCCACAGACACACATGTGGGCGACCTGAGACTCATTATGGTCGGAAAAACTGGATCAGGAAAGAGTGCTTCTGGAAACACCATCCTGGGGAGAGAAAACGCCTTCAAAGAGGAAATGTCACCTGAATCTGTGACTAGAGGCTGTCACAGAGAAGAGGAAGACGATGGTGAGAGGAACATTGTGGTCATTGACACCCCAGGGCTGTTTGACACTAACAAAACACAAGAAGAAGTGAAAGTAAAAATCGAGGAGTGTATTGACCAGTCAATTCCTGGGCCCCATGCTTTTCTGTTAGTGATCAGTCTGAAGTCAAGATTCACTCGTGAAGAGAAGGAGGCTGTGAAGTGGATCCAGGATAATTTTGGCTTTGATTCTTTCATGTATACCATTGTCCTTTTCACACATGCTGACTTACTGGAAGGTAAATTTGTGGCTGACTATGTGGCAGAGAGCGAAAATCTACGAAGACTGATAAACCAGTGCGGAGGAAGGTACCATTCACTCATCAATGACAAGAGACAAAGCAGAATCCAGGTCAGGGAACTTCTAGATAAGATAGAGAAAATGGTAAAGGAGAATGGAGGAAAACATTACACCAATGAAATGTACCAGAGAGCACAGAAGAAACTTGTCGAAGAGAGGAAAAAAAGGGAAGAGGAGGAAAAACGAAGAATAAAGGAAGCAGAAGAGAGGATCAAAGAGGAGGCGGAAAAGGCTGCTTGGTGTAAAATGATAGGTGTGGCTACCCTGGGAAGTCTTTTAACAGGAATGTTTATTTCATCAAATATTCTTATTGCAGGAGGTGTAGCTCTTGGACTCACTCAAGGTTATAATTGCACAGATATTCTTTAGTAGTTGTGTGACCTTTGACAAAAAGAAAACATTGAAGAGGGAACTGATAATGATTATTAATCATGTTAACTAAGTATTACAATGAAAAAATCAATGCGCATGCAATACATAATTCTACAAAACTTATGCTACTGACACATTACACACACACTCCCTTCAATCTAAATAAATGTTTGTAACATGTCAACATCAGACAATAAAGCTTTTTGAATCATGAATGCTTTATATGTTTGTGCGTGCTAAAAACATTCATCAATAAAGTCTGAATGTCAGTTTACTTCTTCCTGCATTCACTGCAAATCCTTCATTTTCTATTTGCAGTCATGCAAGACTCAGGACACTCAGTATTAATCATATTAGAATCCATATTTGGTTATATCACCGTTATGTCACCCAGATGATGTATTAACAAAAGTACACTGCCTATCATGTAAACCACGCCTCCTTATTATCATAAAACATTTCTTTTAACTGGATCCTTTCTCGTTTTTGTTGTTATGATTGTGGATAGGGTGAAGTGCCAACAACTAGCGTAGCTTAAGCTTAACAGTCTGACCATTCATTACTTATCTAATTACAATTTGGCATTTCAAAACAAAATCAACAATGATAGTCATATGCCTTAAGACCGATAATGTTAGCAATTAATTGGGTTCAACAAAGAAACCATGATTTTGTAAAGAAATTGACAATCAGACAATTACAGACCTAGTTGGAACTGTACAGATTTATTTACAATATTTGGGTTTAATGGGAGATGAATGGAAGGATGTGATGGTTTGCCTCAGAGGTGTTCTTGTTTCCGTCTTTTTTAACAAACCAGACCACAATATTAGTTATAAGATAACCTTATGTCTGTCAATTTAAGAGCTTGAATGCTCGTGTTGTGTTTACACTTTCTTAAACATACTAGCCCATACGCAAAACCGTTCAGCCTATTCACAGAGCTGTGGACAGCCTCTTTGGGGATGCACATTTTCAGATGTAAACTAAAGACAATACAAGGAAATAGGAAGCCCCCTGTGCATAGGCCAGGCTTCCAGAAGTTTCCCAGAATACCAATGTCTAAAGTCGAGCCACAGAGTTTGTCTAAGATCACAACTCAGGCCTGAAACAACACATTTGCCACCTGAGAACTGAAAAAAGTTATTCTGAAGTAATGGCTGAAGGTAAGACAATCTATCTGGCTTAAACAAACAAACAAAAAACAGCGTTGTTCTTTTGATTACTGTAAGATGTAACACTGTGATACGGAGCATGAAGAGCATAGAAGGAAAATTGTAAAAACAAAGACCTTAATAATAATTTCAATAACTGAAAGACTATTTTCTTTTTGTTTCAATGGAATAATTCAATATCACAGCAATACCACTGCGTGAAAAGAAGCAGAAGACTCTACCTCGGACAGATGGGTGTGGTTTGAATAACTTTGATGGTATGCTCATTCATTGTCTTTCTCATGAAATCCCTCAGCATGATTAGATATAGGCCTACACATATTTGTATACTGCCTTCTAACAAGGACCACTTTTCAATGGCTTTAATGAATGGCTTTATTAATGCATGGTTTATTATTTCTTTCAGATCAGTTACATATTTGGGATTGCCAGGTTGTGAAAAATCACTTTGTCTGGTGTTAATTCTTCTTGAGTATTACTAGCTCTATCTTTGTAGCTTCTCTATTTTGATGGCTATCAAGAAAAAAGCACCTTTAATTAATTAATGACATTCTAACTATCTACAACTGTGTAGACACATTTTCTTATTAATCACTTATTAACAGCTTGTGTGTTTTGGCACCTATTAATCAGAGTGTCATCAATGTTACCAAGTCAATAAAAGTATTCTTCCACTACAATAAAACATTACAGAGTAAGACAGTAAGAGGGTGCAATTGTAAATAAATGAAAGATTGTTTCAGGTCCAGTTGCTCTGTGAGAGGTTGCATGCTATTCTTGAGGTATTAAAGCTGCCCCAAGTCTAAGACTAAGTCAAATCTACATTCAGTTTTTCTCACCAACTCACACAGTATGTATCCTTAAGGTCTAACAGATGTGTTGAATATGTTTCCTTACTCATAAACCACTCACGATGCTGATTTTTATATTTTTGATTGTGCAATGTTTACACAATACATTTATTATAAGAACGGAATACCAGACTTCAGCATGGTACATAGTCACCCGTTCATATAACACTAAAGGAGACCTTTAGCGTCAATAACAACGACAAAGGCACCTGACCAAGCGTCTGTATTTTACAAGATGGGAGTGAGAATGTGTCACTTGAATGAGAATCACTAAGCCAAGCTTATGTTCCTTTAGTTTTTCAACAGCTGGTCCCGCCCGTGTTTGCTCACTCTGCCAATAGACTTTGGATGATGTCACAAGCATAAAAATACCTTTTCCATGCTAAAGTAAAATCAGAATAGAAAGAGTACTAATCAAATTTATTTGCAGTTTAAGATGTCATAACATTGGGAGCCACAGGTTTTTTCTTATTATGCAGTGTCCTGTTGGCGATCAGGGATAAATTGGCATTAAAGCTGACTAGCTGCACTGTATCCAGCTAAAGCAAATATAAAGCAAGTTATACAGTAAGTGAAGGAGACTCAAAGAGGTCATTCACAATGCAACCTGTTTTCATGAACCTTCTCACATACTAACATGGCAAAAACAACAACAATGGATTCACTTTGCCTTGTGCTCAACTTAAATTTTGCTTCTGCTGTTCCAGCTGTGGATTTGTCTGGAGGGTTGAGGATAGTCCTGGTGGGCAAGACTGGATCAGGGAAGAGTGCGACAGGAAATACCATCCTTGGGAGAGCTGCCTTTAAAGAGGACCCAAGCCCTGTGTCTGTAACCAAACACTGTGAGACACAGAGCGGGGAAGTGGATGGGACCTTGGTCCAGGTGATTGATACTCCAGGTCTGTTTGATACAGCCATCACAGAGGAAGAATTAAAAACCAGAATAGAGGAGTGCGTCAAGATGTCGGTGCCCGGCCCTCACGCCTTCCTGCTGGTAATCAGGCTCGGAGTAAGGTTCACGGAGGAGGAAAGAAACGCTGTGAAGTGGATCCAGGATAACTTTGGAGACGATGCCTCCATGTACACTATCATGCTGTTTACATGCAAAGATCAGGCCAAAGCTGACAATGCTCTGAAGGAGTGCAAGGAGCTGCGGAGACTCTCTATAACATTTGGACGCAGGTACCATGCCTTCAACAACAACGACGCCGAGGACCGAGTACAGGTCAAAGAGCTGATCACCATGATCAAGGAAATGATACAGGATAACGGGGGGGGAAACACTACACTAATGAGTTGTACGAGAAAGCCCAGAGGAGGCTGAGAGAGGAGGAGGAGAGGAAGAAACAAGAGGAGGAAGAGAAGAAGGAAGAGGAGAGGAAAATGTGGGATGCCGAGAGGGAGAAGAAAGAGAAAGAGAGAGAAAAGGAGAAAAGGGTGAAAAGAAAGACTATACGTGCTATGTCGGCCGCTGCTGTTGTGTTGGTGATAGCTGGGGTGGTTATAGCAGTGGGAGCCGACACCATGGTGGCTTTGGCTCTCGGAGCTCCCGGTGCTCGTCCTGGGAGTGCTGTGTGGTCTAGCTGCCTTTGTCATGTGGAAGGGTATAAGATGCAAAGCCAAAGCAAATGTTCCAGTATAACTAGAGTTTAGTGACAAGGACATGTTGATCCATCTGCAGCATGTGACACTAATCAGTAGAAGCATTGCACACATTACTATTTACTGTTAGGGACTTATTAGTGAATGATGTTGTCTTGGCCTTTTCTGCATTCTGCTTCCAGAATTATTAAGTTTTGACACAACATTGCAATAACAAAAGTATGTGAATTGAATGCTGATAGTAAACAAACGGTATGAAATGCAACACTTGTTTTCTTTTTGTTTCTTTTGTTTCTTTCTCATTTATTGTTTGGGGTAGGGATGCACATTCTAGCAATTACAGGCACAAGTAAAAGTGGGCTACTTGCATTGATTTGGGTCCTTGCCATGGGAGCCCTTAGGCTTTAGTGTTTGTGGTTAGTTTTTATAACTCACAGGGAAGGCAAAATATGGCATCTCAGCGGCCATGGTGTCTACAAAAGTGAAGCTTCAGGCTACTGGTAAGCTTCTACAGACTGTTTCATGTCAGAAACTGGGACTCCCGTGATGTCTATAAATAACATTTTTATAGTTCGTGTTTTCTGTTTTAATCACAACTGCTGCAGCCTCCTCGCCTGCCTTTCTCACAAGTTCGAAAATATGTTGTCAGCCCGTGCCTTCCGCTCTGTAGCAAAGACGGCGATTGATTTGCACTTTTGACGTTTTACTATTTTACTATATACTGCTTTGACGGTTTGAGTGCACCCTCCAGGTACTTTGTCAGAGTGAATCCTCTATGTGCTCAAAATATCAAATCAATTTGGATTCCTTTCCAGTGAAATATATCCACACTTTAGATTGTTTAAGCTTTTTCCCTGTGTTTAAGCTATACTGGTATCGGTGTCGGTGCAGCCTTAGTTGGGAGCTTATTGTATATGAAACTCACATTATGAGTTATACTTGAACAGATATTTTATGGCTTATGAGAAACACAACCTGAATCATAAAAGATACTGTTAGAACGTATTGACATATTGTGCTATAGAATTAATAAAGTTTGTAAATACATTTTTTCACAATTTCTACTTTCATAACTTTTGTGGTAATTGCTCAGATAAAATGCTCATAGATGTTCCCTTTTAAACTGATATGCTGTTTACCCCCTGCTTTATTATTAGTAACATTATAAGCTCACATCCCTAAAGGAAATGAGAGACAATGGTAAACATCTGCTGGCCAATCAGACTTTACAGAGGAAGTATTCTTAACAGAGCAAACCCTCACTATGCAGCCACCGGATCCCTGCCAGCCCATTCTATTTACAGCCACATGACCAAGAAACGACTTAAAATGGTAAACAGCCCAGTCAGCATCAGCCACAAATTGATCAAAGTAAGGGTACGGTTTGATGAGCTGACTCCCATTTCTTCACAAACTTTACAATGAAGACAGACTTCCATTTGCTGATTTCAAGACTAACCCTAGTTTCAAAACTCAACCACTGATGCCTTTCAATAATGTGAAATGTTGTTCAGTGTAGCACTTCAAATTCACTAATCAGTGGTTTGGCTTGCTTTGTTTATTTCAGACATTTTACAAGTCTGTCATATTAAGTCTTGATGCATAAACACATTTTAAAATAAAAAGGAATTAGGAAACTAAGATTTACAGTTTCTATATAGTTTCAAGCTGTCCATTCTTTGCTTTTCTGTACTATGAGTTAAGTAATATTTTTTCATTACAAAGGGAAAAAAAATATTTCAGATTTGCATCCATCATATCACAATTTTAACCCAAAACAGGCAATTTCTCCTCTTTGTGGAGGAAGCTTTTGTGGGAATTTCTGCTCTCATAACTGGGATTTTCAGTTAATAAAGAAAGAATATGGTACACAACCAAATTAAACATTTTTAGGTTGTTGTCATATTGTCTTATTTTATTCTCACAAATCAAACATTACATTAGTGTTCTCCACAGAAAAATAATAAATAATAAAATAATAAAAATAGGATAAGTGTACAGCATCAACATTTAAAAAAATGTATTATCAAAGGATTCCTTCATTGTTCAAATAAGTTCAATTGTGATTACTATGTATGAATGTACATTGATGAAATGCAATAACATCTTGCCAAGAAATACATGTGTCAAAAGAAAAACTAACGGAATTACTTAACAAGTTTGCTCAAAGGACCCTGGCTTTACTCAGCTGTTGTTTTAGGTTTCATCCACCTCCCGATGGCTTTAGAAATCCCGGCACCTGCAACTATTAAAATCGGTCTCATGGACGTAGCTGCCGCAGCTACAGGGGCGTTAACTGCAGCTGCGACTACTGCTGCCACAAGCAACTGATTACCTACAGCGTTCATAGTGTCTCCCCACTTGCTCCCCCATTCCTTCAAATTCTTCTTTCTCTGGGCCTCTTTGTACATACTTCTGGTATAATGGTTACCATTTAACTGCACTGTCTTGTCTATCTTTTTAAACAGATCAGCCACCTGAGTGTGATTTTCCTTGCATATGTTGTCAAACACAATGTACCCAGCTGTAAAACCACTGATGAACTCCCTGAATTCACAACGTTGGTCTAAATACTCCTCAATGGACTTCCCTTTTAGCTTATCTCCTCTAGTGAAAAGCACCATTGTATAACTGAAGGCTTCTTGACCAAAGTTGTCCTTGATCCATTTGACGGCATTCTTCTCCTCATTTGTGAACCGTACATCCAATCTGACCACTAGCAGGAATATGTGTGGTCCTGGGTCAGACAGTGTGATAGATTTCTCTATTTCGCTTTTCAACTGGTCTTCTTTAATCATTGTGTCGAAGACACCAGGGGTGTCGACCACACTCACGGTTCTTTTATCAAAGTGGGCAGTTTCTTTTTGACATGTCTCTGTCACAGAAGACGGAGATATCTCTGAGGTAAAAGCTTCTCGTCCCAGGATGGTGTTCCCTGTTGCACTCTTTCCTGATCCAGTCTGCCCCAGCAGGACAATCCTCAGCTCTCTGACAAATGGAGCAATGGAGGAATCTGGGGACAAAAAGACAAAGAGACAGTTCCTTTAAATTCTTTGTTTTTTGGGTCGGCTCAAATAAGAAGTTCAAAAAGTCTTAATATATCACCTTCAGTTGAGCTTAAACTCATATTGTTGCAGAGCAGAAATACCAGGGAAACACTAGTCAAACCTGACTTGGAACAAATCTGTCTGTGCGTTTTCAAACCTTTTCTTTCAGATCACAGTATTTCTGCACCTCTGTTCAAGTTATTTCTCCCTTCTGCCCTCCCTCCCTCCGTTTATCTCTCTGCCTCCACGTCAGTTTCTCAGAAAGTGAAACTCTCTCCCTTTCTCTCTCCACCTCAGTGGTTTCCCGGAAAGTGAAACAACAACTTTCAGGAAACTGTTATTAGTTATAAGTTGTTACAAGGTTTATACCATTATTAACATAGTTTAGATAGAGACTTCTTACATGCTAAATCAGGTTACTCCCTCATCTCAGTTTTACCATAACTCATTTGCATCGTCCTTTTGTAGCATTCAGGCCTTTACTTTTGTGACAATTTAGATCTGAAAGGGGAGAGAAAGGGGGACGGACATGCAGGAAATTGACACATATATGCCCCTTGATAATCAAGGTGCAATGTTCAACAGCTTTATTGTCAATACACAAAGATGGCACAATTGAAAACATTTGTTGCCCCACTATGTTGCATGCAGAGAAATTGTATAAATAAAAGACAGAAATTTTAATTAGAATAACATTTGAAAAGATAAGTATGAAAACAAGGTTGGATAAGGTAGAATAAAGTAATAAAAAGATACAAAGATGTAATTTATTTAATTGTATGCATACTCCCTGCATTGAAAACAAGTTATTTAAATAAATGCTACACCACTGGGTGTCTTATCTTTATAAACAACGTCCTAGTTCCTGCGTCTAATAAAAGTGGTCATATTATGCTCATTTTCAGGTTGATAATTGTATTTAGAGGTTATCAGAATAACTTTAAAGGGTTACACTCTCAAAAAACATGTGAGTGCCTTTGGGGTGGACTTTGGTGTTTTTTTGCTTTGCAAACCTATAACATGCACAAAAAAGATATATAACACAATAAAGGAAAGGGAAAAAGACAAAAAGCATATTATAAGCACTTTAACGCAATGTCCTGTCAACATTTTTCAATGGAACTACTACTTTTCTACTTTCTAAAGAGTTGAGTATGAGATGTTATTAGAATGACAGTAGTGGTGGAGAGTGGTAGACAGGAAATGGCCGCAGCCTGTGTTCTTGTAGAACCAGTTTTCCCACTTTGACATTTTCTTTTAACAAGGCTGTGGATCTGTTTCGTTTTTGCTAAACATCTATGTTTTTAGATATCTTTACATTCCAAGTGTATTGAATGTAAGTGTGGATCCGGGATCAACTGAGATCAGAATGTTCCCTTTGCTTGAACCGAACGATGAGCCATCATTCAGGCATCTTGGCAGCTATAGCTACTTTCCATTGTGCTTACAAAGAGTACCGTGATGTTCAGAAACCCATATGACCTGTCATGTAAAACTAACCTGGTAAAGTATTATAAACTACTTGCAATAAGCTAAAGTGCGGAGCCCTGGAAGCTTGTTGGAATTCTTACTTTTATAACTGGGATTTTCATGTAATACAGATTTTGGTAGAACATCAAACAACACTTTCTGAAATTGTTTTATTTTATTCTTACAAATCAAACAAAGACATTACAATGGTGTTCTTCACACAAAATGATATTCAGAATAACAGTTTACAGCATCAACATTTAAAAGAGTTGTAATAAAATGATCAGCAATTGTTCATGGCTTGCAAATTATGATTAATATGCATAAATGTACATTAATGAAATGAAGGAATGCAATAAAGTTTTGACAAAAAAATGTAATATGAATTTAAACCAAGGTATGTAAAGAAAATCACCACAATGACTTCACGAATTTGGTTTTACTAGTGGTGATGAAGGCCCACTGTGGAGTTGCCTCAAGCAGGGGCGATTCCAGGATTTTATAAGTGGTGTGTGTGTGTGTGGGGGGGACAATAATCAAACAGGAGGGCACAGGGAGGACATTTTATAATAAAGTATAGAAAATCTGCTTAAAAATATAGGAAATATTGGATATGATAGACCAAAAATTAGAGCACAATTATTATTAATGTCTCTTGTATTAAAAAAAAAAAAAAAATCAGGATACAATACACATTTTCTTAAAACTTAGTCTGACACTTTAGAAAAAGCGATTCCAGTGCTGGTTCCATTATATCAGAAATACCAAGCACCGAAGCAGGAAATAACTCTCCATACCAGAAGGCGGCTATAATCTATTTGCCATTCAAAAAGGGAAACCGGATAAAAACGTTGCTATGATACTTACAACAAACAGCGTTTGCTCAAATCTTAAATCAGCAGCAGCAGAAGGGAACACAACCTACGTTCCCTCTGCTTCACTACCCGAAAGATGACAGTGGACACCGGGAGATGGCTAACTAGACTGTCCCTCTCCAGGGCTGTCTTCAGACCTAATCTAAACTTTGTCAGGGCCTTTAGGTTTCATCCACCACCCCATGGCTTTAGAAAACCCTGCACCTGCAACCATTGCAATCACTTTCATGGATGTAGCTGCTGCAACAACAGCAGTAGCTGCACCTACTTCCTCTCCTATTATAGCAGCACCAGCAGCAGGGGCAGATGTGACTGCTGCTGCCACAAGCAACTGATTACCTACAGAGTTTATATAGCCTCCCAACTTGCTCCACCGTTCCTTTGAAATCTTCTTTCTCTGGGCCTCGTCATACATACTTCTGGTATAATGGTTACCATTTAACTGCACTCTCTTGTCTATCTTTTCAAAAAGATCAGCCACCTGAGTGCGATTTCTTATGCACGTGTTGTCAAACACAATGTACCCAGCTTTACAGTCACTGATGAACTCCCTGAGTTGAGGACCTTCGTCTAAATACTTCTCAATGGACTTCCCTTTTAGCTCATCTCCTCTAGTAAAGACCACCATTGTATAACTGAAGGCTTCTTGACCAAAGTTGTCCTTGATCCATTTGACGGCATTCTTCTCCTCATTTGTGAACCGTGCATCCAATCTGACCACTAGCAGGAGTATGTGGGGTCCTGGGTCAGACAGTGTGATAGATTTCTCTATTTCGCTTTTCAAAACGTCTTCCTTTATCAATGGGTCGAAGACACCAGGGGTGTCGACCACACTCACGGTTCTTTTATCAAAGTGGGCAGTTTCTTTTTGACACGTCTCTGTCACAGAAGACGGAGATATCTCTGAGGTAAAAGCTTCTCGTCCCAGGATGGTGTTCCCTGTTGCACTCTTTCCTGATCCAGTCTTCCCCAGCAGGACAATCCTCAGCTCTCTGACAACTGGAGCAATAGAAGAGTCTGTGGACCAAAAGACAAAGAGACAGTTAATTTTAATGTTTTGGGTTTTGTGTCAGCTCATTTAAGGAGTGCAAAAAGCCTGAAAATAGCCTATGCCTAAACACAAGTAAAGACACTCACCTTCAATTGAGTTTAAACCCATCTTGTTGCAGAGGAAAAAACACAAGTAAAGCAAAATTGGTCCGGTTTTAACCTTTTTTTCAGATCACAGTACATCGGCACTTCTGTGTGCTATAGTTATTACTCCCTCCCTCCCTTCCTCCCTCCCTTTATTTCTCTGTCTCCACATCAGGAGTTTCGCCGAAAGTGAAACTCCAAAGTTCAGAAAGCTTAGAAAGCTTTGTGTAGCAAATCTCTTACATGCCGAAGCAGGTTACACCCACATCTCAGCTTTGGCACAAAACTCTAAAAGGAGATGTGGCATCATAACTTATTTGCATTGCCTTTTGTAGAAAGAAATCAGAGATCTAGTTTACTTATTTTTCAACTGAGCCCTGTTCATTAATAATAACAGTTCAAAGTTTATGTCTATTGGCATTACACAATATCGGACTGCACAATGAAATGTAGTTTTCACCCCTCCATGTTAAATACAGAAATTGTTTAAATGAGATGGAGACAATGGAATATAAAAGAATCAAACTTGCAAATAACAAACAAACAAACATGGCATGCAAAAAATGAGCCTGATAACATGCATTGCAGCAATCAATGCTAAATGCACTTTAATTCCAAACTCGGCTGCGAGCCTCTGTACTTCCAGGCATCTTACCAGGCAGCTATTTACCAGCACCCATATTTCTACAAAATGCAAAAACACTGCACCCTAGCGAGTGAAATGAGGCAATGCTGAAACCTGTGTGGGAATGGTGACAGTCCCTCTAATGCCATCTAGTGGCTTTATAGAGCAACATTTTAATATAGACACCATGCTATCAACATGTTCAATCAACTCAAGTGTCACTAAAATTATCATTATATTCACTGCATTTTTTCACCCCCCCCAAAAAAAATCAGTGAGTTAGAATCTGGGATGCCATTTCCACTTCTTTCATCATGTTTGTGAGGCCTCCTTAATGCATCAGGGTCCAATCTGCTTTCATCTCCCCCTCCTCAGCTCTATGGCCACTCCAACTCCAAGAAATTAGAACATGGTAGCATACAGCGATGTCTGTAACAAAGGGTCCTTGTGCCGTCATTTTTTGCATAACTAGCTTTGTGTATCGTGTGTGTGTGTGTGTGTATATATATTTAGTATGCAGAATTACACACTGCTGCCCTCCCACCCCCGTGTATGAGCTCCAGAGAGACAAGCTTGCCAGTCATTACAGAAGAAAGACACAAACTACTCACATCACACGACTACACCACCAAGAAACACACAAGGGATCATCGTCACATTGCCTGTGGACATCTGGTTAATTGATTGGTGATTGAAAAGGTAAGTTTTATAGAGCTTTTTAAAGTAATTATCATCCCATTAGCTCAGATCTAAAATAACTTTTTAAAAAACATGTTCATTCAAGATTTGCTTCAATGTAAATTTGTTGAAAACTCCTTGTCTCACTTATCTTAACTGCAGGGGTTAAACAATAAAGGGTTCTGAGGAGAAGAAAAACTCACAATCATTGGACATCTTACTGAATGACAGAGAATAAATTGTGGAAAGACTTGACTTTAGACTACTGAGTGCTCAACGACGTGAGAAAGACAGCAAATAATCTGGACTGAGAGTGTTCTAAGGAGCATTTTTCTTACGTTGAGAGTGCTATAAAGTTTCTTCAGCGGCAATGGCATCATCAGGTCTTCAGCTGCTGGGTTTGGTGCTGGCTGTGGTGGGTTGGGTGTGCGGGGCGCTGGTGTGTGCGGCTCCTCTGTGGCGTGTGTCTGCCTTCGTGGGTGGAGAGCTGGTGATTGCCCAGGTGTTGTGGGAGGGACTGTGGATGAATTGCCTGTCTCAGACCACAGGCCAGATCCAGTGCAAAACCTATGACTCGACCCTGGCCCTACCGACGTCTGCCCAAGCCGCCCGGGGCCTCACTGTTCTCTCCCTGCTTCTCTGCCTCTTGGCCCTCATGCTTGGGGTGGCAGGGGCCAAAGGTACTCACTGTATGGGTGACGGTAACCAGGCCGCCAAGGCTCGGCTGGGTAGGATAGCAGGGCTGCTCTTCCTTGTGTCTGGCTTGGCCTTCTTGATACCCATCTGTTGGACTGCCTATACAACCATCAGGGACTTCTATGATCCAAATGTTGCAGCTCCTTTTAAGAGAGAGCTGGGGCCCGCGCTGTACCTGGGCTGGGGGGCCAGCGTGCTACTCCTGGTGGGGGGCTCCCTGCTGAATGTGGGCTCCTCTCCACCGGGAGGAAGAGCGCAGACTTTATTTGGAGGAGCAGCAAAGGACAACCCACAGCCAGCCAGAGACGTGAAGCAACAGGAAAAATCGTTTGTATGAGATGATTTCATTAGACATGTGAGGTACGGACTAACACAGAAGTCACAACCTCATCACACAACCTTTTGGAAACTACAAGTTCACCATCTAGAGGATATTCAGCCAATGTTGTGGTTTATATCTCATTAAGCAGCATTTGTACATGTTTCTTTGAATTACGATGTGGATTTGATTACACTTTGGTAAATGATTGTTTTACATTATTAATAAATGTAACAATAAACAACATAGCAAAGGGGTTTTAATATAATTTAAATTATTTAATAGCTTTCTGTCAGAGTGGGAGTTGACAGCAACTGTGGGAGGAATTGAATGTTTAGAGGTTTACTAATGTGTGTGACTTACATTTCTGAAATTCCACTCTGCTTGTGTGTGTTTGTGTGTGTATGTGTGTGGGTGGTCTGTGTGGCCAGTGTAGTATGTCTGTGTATGCTGGTGTGTTCACTGAAAATACGTGGGCAGTCAGAGCGATGATTGGTTATTTTGTTTTAATGAATGTTTTGAGCAAATTTACTCTTGTTCATACATGGTCTAACATAGCCTTTAAATGTAGCAATTGTTGTGTTTTATCCAGCTTTTACAACAATTGACTTAATAACATCATACAGTATATATTATTGAGTACATACTGTAAGTGTGGCACTGCATTATCCATCTTTATTTGTTTTGTATTTACTGCCATCGTATAATTTATAACCACTTACGCACAATAAATTTGCATGTTGTCTGTTTTTCATTATACATTTCAATCCCCCCTGTCATGTTTTCAAGGATAATAAAACTCAGGATCATTACCTTGTTTTTCTTTAAGACATCAAATATAGTATCTATCAGAGATGTGTTTGCTACCATCTTTTTGTAAGGTCAGATAAGTGGTTGCCACAAAAAATGAAAACAAATTAAAGTTATACGGTCAGTTGTAAGGCTATTGGAAATCAGCAATGCCTGCAGTTTGCTGCTTGTATCAACCTCTTATAATGTATTATTACGACTGTTTATCTTTCTGCAAAAATATGTGCTCATGTCAAAATGTAGCATGTTGCACTTATGATTAAGGTAAGCCCTTATTTACTTTGTAGTTGCTTTGGTTGAGGTGTTAGTATTGTATTACCTGTTATCTAAAGCTATGAGTTATGTGTTCAAAAAGATACACTTGATTCAACAGACAATTTTATTGGAGACATTAATACAGAAAAAAATTTTTTTTAGATAAAGTGAAACATATTTCTTACCAACAAACCTCACAGCTAAAAGGAGCAATGACGTCTGCCTCAGATACAATAATAAAACAACCAGTTTTATAAATCTGTTTTTATTCTTCAACGAGATAAAATAATCTAAAATAAAATGTTCATGTTCCATGTTCAAACTTCTGTTTAAGGCAATTATCAATAACTTGTTATTCATGATTTTATTTACTTTTTTTAAATAACAGTATCAGTATTAGAAATCAGTACCTAAGGCCCTTTGTTTATTTTTTCGTGTTAACTTACTTCTTTAATCTTTCAAATGACGCAGTTTCTTAATGAGATATAAAACAAACTTGGTGTCCCATATTTGTTAATTGACGCTGTAGACTTGATTATCATTTCTATTCGCTTCTGATTGTTTAAGGGTTCACAGATGAATTTGTTTTAAATCCGGCATAGCCTACATGTAACAACCCAGAGCTTTTTTAAGCCTTGAATACGTCGACACAAAGCAGTGAGGTTTATTTCTAGAGCACATAACAAATAATCCTGACTAACTGAAGTTCCTGCACGTTTGAGAGAGTAGCCCACTCTATAATCCTGTTAAAGAGACAGGAGTGTATATTTGCCCTCTCTACAGCTACCGGAAGGATGCGTATCCCTTTAAAAACAGCAAGACAGTTTGTCGAGGTGAAAGTGGGCCATGTGTGAGATTGTGCTGTTCGGGGCTTTCGACCTTCGAACTGGAAGCCCGGGCCGGGAGGCAGCTCCGCCGTTCATAGACGCAATTGGCTGTGTAGTCTACAACTGCTTCCTACTACTGCGTGGCCCAAACACAGCAGACAGTGCACACACACATACACACGCACGCTATGTGGCGTGAGTGTGCGCGATGCTGCAAGAGCACAAAGTCCCCCGGTCCTTGGAGCAGTCTCTTATAGGAATGTTTGAAGATTAACGAGGTTATCCGCGTCCTGTAGACCACAAGCTACTGCCAGCTGTAACGTGCAGGCCAGGAAGCGGACAGAGCAGGCGCGCGGGGTGTCGAAGGCGGACTGGGAGGAAGGAAGTCACCGCTGTAGCTGCATCGGACAAGGGCAGAGAACGGAACCATGACGGAGAAACGGATGTCGCGGTGGTATTTCGGTGGGCTGGCGTCTTGCGGAGCAGCATGCTGCACACATCCTCTGGATCTACTCAAGGTGAGCTGAAGGGGGAAGTGTGCGTGTGTAACCCTCCGCTGGTGTGTGATTTAGTAGAGCAGGCCCGGAGACCTACAGCTGTTTCCAGCAGTAGTCCTACAAGACAGGCTACATTGCAGTTATTTATCTCCTGACCGCTCATCACATTACTGTATCAGATTTCCTTGTGTGCGTGAAATAGCTGCAGTCAGCTTTTAGTGGGCATGCCATGCTTTGGGGTATCACATGTCTTCTATGGCACCACTGTCATGTCTATCAGGATGTGTTAGGCTGTTTAAATATCTAGGGCACAGGTTAGGGCAAGTCCAGGCTGGTTAGCCTAACTAATAACTGCTTGTGATGTAGGACAAATAAAGTCATTGTTGGATTCAATTTTAAAGTATACAGAATGGCCCAGTGAACCCTTAGTTTTACAATTAGTAGTCATGTTTTATTTATTTATGAGGTAAATAGATAATCCTTTTTAGATCACATTGACCAGAGGGAATATGTGTTTTACCCTTCGGTTTCATTGACAGCAGCACATGATACTAATAACACAAGCTGCTCCTCAGGTCATGTGATGTGTAATTATGCGGACAAGGCGGGAATCATTACATTACAGTACAACTGCCATCTGGTGATTTATTTGCTTTAAAGCTCATACAGTCCTTTTTGTATAGTAATTATTTTCCATTAACTGCATAAATATTTTTGTCTACACATATGGTTGTAAAGCACAAGTGTGTTTCTTTCTATTCTTATTATCCAGAGGAAAGAGGCCAGCATCATGGTATTAATCCCCCCCTCCCACTAGATTTGCAAAGTAAATTCTCAACTTCCATGTTTTTCCTTCTGTGTTTTCTTTTGTTTTTACATGAAATGATAAAAGTGGGTTTACCAACAAAAAACCTGATGACCCAAAAATGAGTTTAACCCACTGGTTAAATGTTGACTGAGCAACCTCTTTATTGTGACAAGGACTTTTAAAATGACTAGAAATCTCGATTAAGTGCACATGATCTGGGTCAAACAGTCTGATTTAAAACAAGGGTGAGACTCATTTCACTCTTTCATTTTCAATTAATTCTATAAATCCACAAAATTTGATAGTCAATCAGTACATTGTAGATGCCCTGAAGTTTTGACAAGATCTATTTAAGGATAACAAAAGTAAAATCATTTAAGGACAAGAACAACCTGTCTGAACAGTAAGCATTTTCCGTTGTAAACCTTTTCATAATACATGACAATAACAAATGCAAACTCACTGTCAGCATCTTAAATGACAGCACATTGGCAAGCGAGTAGCATTCGTTTGGCACCAACAAAGGATCTGCTGAGCTGCGTGACACCACAGTGGCAATCTGTTGGCATATTTCCTGGGAAAACCCAGAGGAGACTAGTGTATGCATGGTTTAATGTCATGACAGGTCAGCTGCTGAGAATCATTTTTAGGATTTTTGGAAAGCTCTACATTTTTTTATTTATATTTATATTGAATTACTTGCGCCACAGAGTTTATGATTTCACCCGTAAGTAGATGCCACAGGGTGCCAAGAGTAACTGTGCTGCTACAGTACAGATGTTTAGGAGTCAGTAGGTGTTTGATCAAAGTAGATGCCATTTGCACCTATGTGTCAGTAGTCAACAATGCTCTTTTCACCCAGTTTTGTTCCCTAAAAAAATAGGTTTATTATTTGATGCGTACCCCGGTCTCCTGAGTACAAGTCCTGTGTTTGACCCATTTATCCACCACAGTATCTTACCTGTTGCTAAGCCAGTCAAATCACTTTTCCAAACTACAATAAATAACTTCTCTTATTTTCAGAACACCAGCATACACCTGTCTCTACAATCTAATGCAGTATCTTAAAGCGGAGCGTCAAGTACTTCAACCTCAAAGTCAGTGTTTCCCTTCAGGTTTCCCTGTGCTTGAAGCACAAATATCACAACAACGCAAATGTATGAAAAGTCACAAAATAAACCCAGTGCTCCATTGTTATGTGGCAAGCTTTTCAAATGTAAAAAAATAAATAAAAATTTTATTAACTTTTTGATCACAATTTACTCAGAATCATTAATTCGGGCAACAGAGATTTGTAAAATAATAACGTGACACGTTTTAATCATTACAAGATGAGTCTGCAGAAACAATAATATAATGATCGACACAGTTGTACTCTGCAGGCTAAATAGCTAATTTGTTTATTACTCTTTTGTAATATAACCTTCTGGTCCAAAATGTACCAGTTTAATATTTGCAAGTATTTTACTCTGATTCCTGTGAGAGCTACCATTGTAGCATGACATGAATCTATGAGCAAAAAGTCCATACTTAATGATGATCATAACAAAGATCTTTCCTCACTCATCAAGAACATTTAAAATGGTTTTGCGTAAAAACACACACACAAAAAGCCATAGTTTGCAGTCAACAGACAGCGAAGCACATTTATAGCAACTTACAAAGCTTGGAAAGTGAGTATCTTTATAATGTGGCACCCTTAGTACATTCTTTTTTAAAGCTAACAGCAGTGCATCTACATTTAGAAGGACATAGTATAGAGAAGAGAATTAGTGAATGTGGTTATCAGCAGGGAAACGGGGCCTAACCAAACACACATGACTTGTTCCTTGTTTGTGTAAACCCAGTCATACATTAGACCACCAGATAGGCTGCTATGTTGTTGTCCTCAACAGGATCTTTCTGACCTCTCTTGTAGCCAGACACGCCTCAATCAACTCATCTGGGTGTAATATTTCTCCACGATGTGTGTGCGATTGTTACAGATTAGCTTGCTGATGGGTTAACATGCTTGCACTGCTTACTTTGTGGTTCCTTTTATCAGAGCTTTAGAGAAAATACCAAAGTACTCAAAGACGTTATTGTGCAAGTATATATTTTTTTTCACTGTGTGAAATCTGGCTCAACAGATTTGTTTCCTGTTATCTAAGACAATTTTAGAAGAGTTAAATTTGTAAAATTGTCTAGTGTATTTTTAGCCATGCTAGCTCCTCGGCTCTATGGATACTAATGCTTTTTGGCCGTTCCCCCCACTTTGGCTTACATGGGTTTCTGATTCCTAATTCATATCCCCGAAGTCTTTATTATAATAATAATAATAATAATAATAATAATAATAATAATAATAATAATAATATTATTATTATTATATTTGGCACACATCTTACATGTTTAAAAGAGCATAAAAGAAGAAAATACAGTAGAATACATTTAGCTTCACAGAAATAGATTTAACAAAATAGGGCTTAATGCTTGAAAAGTGCTATATAAATAAAATTGTTTTTATGATGTTCCCCCGAGGATAAATCCCACTGAAGTTTTCAGTCCATTCAGGTCGATATTTCAACACCTGCAAAACTAATGACATTCCCATCAACATTTAATACTTTGTGTTTAGTAGTATTAGGCAATTGTAAGTAATTACATGGCAGAACCTGCAGAAAAAAACACAATTCCCAAAACTACTGTATCTCAGATCTATCTTTGACCAAATAATATACATCTTGGCTATTCTATGTAACTATTGTGATAAATAATGTGATTACTAATGTTATATTGTGTCACTTCTGTTCACTGGAAACTGAGGCATCATTTTAAGCTACAGTAAGTTTGACACTCAAATGTTTATGTTTACAATTATGAAAAAGTTAATTGTTACAAATATTTAATGACCTATGACTTCATGTCAATTTAATAAAGGCTTGTGATGAGACAGTAAAAATTAAAACACTTAAAAATGACTTACAGTGGCCTTCAAACTCAAGTGCTTATTTGGAACAGAGGACAAAGGCCACGCTGGAGAGCTGCCAACCACCTCTGACGAAACCACACGCACACACACACTCACACACACACACTACTGCTATAAAGACTCACTAGCCCTTAAGATGTTATAAAGTTGCATTATGGGAAGTGTAGGAGCTGAAAGTCAGGATACCTCTTCTGCAGAAGTTATTAGATTTGAACAAAAACTGTATTAAAGACATGACATGTGTAGCTGTTTGACACATTTATTTGCCAAAAAATATCTAAGTCTAAATGTCTAAGGTTTAACACCACAAGAAATGTGTCTGTGTTTTGTCATTTGCTCTTTTTTATGTCACAACAGTGCCCAACTTGGTATTGAAAAGGACACCAATGCTAATACTTGACTGTCTTTACAGGTACACCTGCAGACACAGCAGGAGGTGAAAAAGAGGATGATGGGGATGGCCGTTCATGTGGTGAAGAATGATGGTGTGCTGGCTCTTTACAATGGCCTCTCTGCCTCCCTTTGTAGACAGGTATGTGTGCATGCTTGAAACTGTTCCTGAGCCTGTGTACGCTAAGCAATAAAAAGTTGCTGACATAAAGATAGTAAATTGGGCAAAAGATAAACTGTTAACTATAAAACTTAATCTTTAAACAGACAATAATACTAAGATAAGGCTAAAGGTGAGATAATGATACATGCAGTTAAGACGGAGTTTACAATAACCTTGAATTCTACCTGAGATTTCTGACAGGTTTGTAGATTGAAGGGTTTCATAAGCACTTGTTTCTGAGCGGAAGAGAGAGTTTGACAAAGCACATTTGCTCTAAAACGTGGTAATATTGACCATGTGACGTCACCATTGGCTGCTGCCGGATACTATAACTAAGTCAATGGGTTACTTTTTATAAAGCATCGGAGAATAGCAGTGTGTTCAGCAGGGCTGTTATTGTTGCAGGAGATTCAATAGGATTTCAGGGAGAAAGAAAAGATGAAAGACTGGATGATGAAGTAGAGTATACTTGTAAATGTATCCTGTTTACTTTCTGGCGAAGTTATTTTTTTTAGATTGGTTGTGTTTGGGTTGGGAACCAGAGGGTTGCTGGTTCAAGTCCCCATACGGATCGAAATACAGAGTGTGGACAGGTAGCTGGAGAGGTGACAGTTCACCTCCTGGGCACTGCCAAGGTGTTCTTGAGTAAGGCAACAAACTCCTGACTGCTCGGGGGGCCTTTCCAGCGGTGGAGCCCCCCCTCTGACATCTCTCCATTTGTGCATGTATAGGACCTGAGCATGTGTGTGTATTTCAGGCTTTTCTGAGTGTAAAATTGTAATTTCCCAACAGGGGATCAATAAAAGGTATATAAATTAATTGTCAAAGTCTACTCATAGTGGTTGAAAAAGAAAATGTTAGATAGTGAGGAGAGTATTGAGTACTTATCTTTTTTCTCCTCTCCTCTCCTCTCAGATGTCCTATTCTCTCACCAGATTTGCCATCTATGAGACAGTAAGGGACATGATGGGCAGCACAAGCCAGGGCCCCATGCCCTTTTACCAGAAGGTCCTGCTGGGAGCCTTTGGAGGTGGGAATGCGCGAGCCACACACACACACACACACACACACACACACACACACACACACACACACACACACACACACACACACACACAGCTTCTTCTCTCTCAATG
The DNA here is from genome assembly GCA_026937815.1 of Etheostoma perlongum. Taxonomy (NCBI): domain Eukaryota; kingdom Metazoa; phylum Chordata; class Actinopteri; order Perciformes; family Percidae; genus Etheostoma; species Etheostoma perlongum. The sequence goes on along the minus strand of CM049372.1, from coordinate 24,266,946 downwards.
CACACACAGACAACCAATCAGGATTGTGTTTTTCTGCCAACAGGTTTCACTGGGGGGTTTGTTGGTACGCCGGCAGACATGGTGAATGTCAGGTAACATGCCTTGACAATTGAACTCTCAATAATATGTACACAATTCAAATGATTCAATCAAACCAATCTGGACTTGTTTTTGCTTCTAGGATGCAGAATGACATGAAACTACCTCCAGAACTGAGGAGAAAGTGAGTGTCACTTCTGTAGCTAAAAATATTCAGTTTAGACGTTCTAAATATTTTATTGTAATTGAACCCTTTTTTCCCCTTTCAGCTACAAACATGCCATTGATGGGCTCTTCAGAGTCTTTAGAGAAGGTCAATCCAAAGCAATATAGTGTATGTAACTAAATGTTAAGCCCACAGTGGCATCATGTCTGACCTGTGTCTCGTCCCACAGAGGGTGTGAGGAGACTGTTCTCAGGAGCCACCATGGCTTCCAGCAGAGGAGCGATGGTCACCGTGGGACAGGCAAGTCCCACATATACAATGAATAACTTTAACACGTCCTTTTTAATGCCTGCAGGTATTTAAGAGACTCCATGGATCATCAGGGCTGTGGGGGGCAATGTCTGTTACTTTATTTTTGTATTGTGCTTTATTCTATCTGGGCTAACACAATCACAGTTTAGATAATTTCTTCTCTCCAGTCCATCTGTAAGTCCTTTTTAATAAGATATTAGAATAAAATTGAGTTAAATAAAGGTACATCAATTTATCAATGCTGAATCAATCTCCTAGATGAATATGCTGCTTGTGCACATGGTTCTGTTTAAAAAATGCATTATGCATTAATCCTTATAACCTCTGCCTCACTTAACTTTGTAAAATCTGTTTTGGCAAGCATATTGGGAGGAAATTAACTTTAGACTGCAGCATTGATACAATTACTCACATCCAATTAGTTCACAAATGTCAAGTATTTATCCATAGACTACACAATAAGGGACAATATAGAATAGATTGTATCTTAGCAAAACGCTGGGCATGCTGTGGATATACTATTAGGAGATTGTTACAATTAGGTAATTAGGTAATTAGGCTTGTAGTTGCTGACAAAATATTTCTGACCTGCGCATACGCTTAATACCCAAGATCCAGATTTCTGTCTCTGCTTTTTTTTAATACGACACACAAGTCCGAAATTTTCAATAAGTTTAATTTAAAATTGACGTCTCGATATTCAAGGTATTTTTTGATTGAACGATTTATTTGTGAACCATATAAAGGCCAACCCACTTTATTTATTAATAATGCCATCCTTCGTGGCCTGGTTAGCTCCGTTAGTAGAGCAGGCACACACATACGGAGGTTTACTCGTTGATGCAGCGGCAGCGTATTTGACTCAGACCTGTGACTTTTTGCTGCATGTCATTCTCTCGCTCCCTCTCTTCCCCCTTTCATGTTTTTATCTGTCCTGTGGAAATAAAGGCCTAAAATGCCCAAAAAAATAATCTTTAAAAAATGCCATCATTCCAGACCATGACCCCAATATACAGTACACAGGGCTATGGTGGCTTTCACAGCCATGGGGTGCAGGTAAAGGATTAAAGGATTGTTGGTTTTTGAGTCTTTGTTAATTATTATGACATAGGGGCGCCACAAAGTGAGGGAATTTATTCAGTCTTAGAGCGGACCCCATGTGTAATATGAGGCCAGTTGTTTGCTTTATTTTCTGAGGCTCATTACACACTGGTATGTGGAAGACACGCTGGATTGAGACTAGGGCTTCAGTCAGCTTCAGGTATTAAAGAGTAACATCTGCACAGATTAGATTGATCATTAAAATAACACACATTTTTCTCTCCTTATCTTTTCCTACATTTTTAGTTGGCGTGTTATGACCAGGCCAAGCAGCTCGTGCTGGGAACAGGCATCATGGGAGATAACATACTCACACACTTTCTTTCCAGCTTCATTGCTGTAAGTATCAGGTTTTATTTCTGTACCCTGGAAGCCCGACTGAGACGGTGTGAATATTATAGGACTCTTTAGTGAACTGATGATGTGTTCCTCTGCAGGGAGGCTGTGCTACATTACTGTGCCAACCTCTGGATGTACTAAAGACAAGGCTGATGAGCTCAAAGGGAGAGTACACAGTGAGTGGAATCCCCCCCCTCCCCGCCTTCATTCTCCTCTAATCCTTTTATTCCTCGGCCCATTCTGTTGACCATCCTCAGTGTTCATTCTAATCCAGGGTGTTTCTCTCTTTAGGGGGTGACACATTGCTTACGAGAAACTGCCAAGCTTGGTCCGATGGCATTTTACAAGGTAAAGGTCCTTATTTCTCCAACAGCACTGCTAACAAAACACTGTCTACCTGTGGTTCTTTACTACAGTGCTTCTGCCAGCTCATCTGTTAATTCAAAACATATTCAGACTTGCCCAGTCAGAGGCATGAAGGAGGAGCATTTCTGATGTAGCATCAAATAACTTTATTAATCCTAAAAAATATTGACCGTAAATGGTTTGACAAAATACTTGACATTAAAAGCTCGCTGTCAGTCCACCTTAATGATGGTATGTTTTATAAAAAACTTAAACACAATGGTTTTAAATCGACGGCCGTAATGGTAGAAAACAAAACTACAAACCGTAATCTAACGTAGAGTTTTTTTGTTGCAGGGTCTGGTCCCCGCAGGGATCCGCTTGATTCCTCACACAGTGCTCACTTTCATCTTCTTAGAGCAGCTCAAGAAATACTTTGGCATCCGCATCATCTCCTGAGCACACTGTGTGACCAGCCGCTCTTCAAGGGACCCCCCCCCCCCCAACACAGCCACACCACACCCTTGCATCACTCTACTCCTGGCATTTACAAGAAAAGAAGGGGAGACAGGGACTCTTGTTGGTTATTTTGGGCTTCTGTAGGTTTTCCTTTCACTTTTGCTCTACCTCCATCACACAGCTAGCTAGACTTTGATTATCAAGCGCTGACTTTTAGAAGGGACAAATACTAGAACTAACAAACAATATCATAGATTAATCAATATGCTGGTGCTACAAATGGGGTTATTAGAATGACATAGAGAGAAGATTAAAATAAACTACGTTAAAAATGTTTAATGTAGTTTGTGGAATTTCTGGCGGTGTTAGTTATGTGAAAGAATGAGACGTACAGAGATTGAGTGTTCATTTTGAGAAAAGGAGCAATTCATCTGTTCACAAACAGATAAAGTGTTGACTCTACCTAATTCCAGATCAGATTTTGTAATTTATCTTTTACTTTCAGCAATACTTAAGCCCAGTTTACCAGTGTAGTTGTCTTCAGAGCTCAAACTAATGTGCGACAATTGTGGCCTAAAAACATGTTTCCTGCCAGATTAGGCCATGACAAAGTTTATGATCAGAATCCCAAATTACCACCATCTACTAGCCAAATGCTGGTAAAATATGCAAGTGGCTGGTAGATTTGCTTCACTCCCCCCCCCAAAAAAAACAATGGTTATTTATTGAGTGGCTGGTCAAATTTGAACATTCACTAGCCATTTGGCTTGTGGACAACACAAGTTAAATTTAGACCCTGTTTATAATATAGCAGAAGTACAAAATGCAAACAAACAGTGTAACCTTGTCATCAGTGCCAAGATTTCCAATCTCTATTTCACAGAAGCCGTAACTAAATCAGGACTTAACAAAACTAATTATTTATACTTAATTACACATACTGTAGTAATCATTCCCAACAGTGGTGACCAAGTGTAATGCACCCTGGATTTAACAGTTAATTTTGTTTGCTTTTTCTTAACTAAATTAATGTTTTATAACTGGAAATCAACTACTAGTAGGTTCAAATGTTGTTAACTTTGACCTGATTCTCCTTTCCTTCATTCCTCTGTCACCGTTTCACTCTCCAATCTTTAGAGAAGAGGACCAAGTTTGTTTCGTGTTTTTAAGTAAGGAAGGAGTTTGTTGGGAAACTGTGAAACAGAGAGAGCACACTTCCTGATGAAGACACTCTTGGCAGTGGCTCTTTTTAATTACACATTTCCAGTGAAATTCTGTATTACCACTTGATCTCTTAAAAGTTCTTACTGTTTGAATAGAGCTGCATGTAGAGGACTACTGTACTATACAAGTTTCCATCCGTAATGTTACCGTTTAGCTGAATGCATGTCAGACTTTATGACTCAGGATGCTACTCTGTTTAACAAGGCACTTTATTAAAATCCCTGGACTCATACTGACGAACCTGCTGCGTAAAAACACATGCTGCAGAATATAACATGTTCTACAAGCAAAATGGTTCCAATTGGGGCCAATCTGTATTTTTTTGTAACACTTGCCAGGTATTGTCTACTGATTTGTTTGGTCTTGATTCAGTGAAATAATGCATTCTCTGTGCTGTGCCTGCTCTGTTGACAGACCTCATCGAATCATGTTGCCTTACTGTATGTGTCCTCCAGAAGGCAGTATAGTGATGTGTGAATGAAATCTATTCCAACAACTTGAACAACCCTCCCTTGGGCATCCTGTGTTTCCCTGCACTTTCATTCAAGGATGCATATTTTAAAAAAAAACATAGCGCCACAAGCTCAGAACAACCTCAGATAATGACTGTAATATGCATGTTGTTATGCTCCAGAATCCCTCAATAATCTGAGGTACTGTACACTGTCAGCCATAGTAATTAATGTTAAGCCCAGCTTTATTCTTATGCACAGAAATGAAACTGGAGGGACCCACAGTTCCGGGTGTTTTGAATTTATATTTTGTAGATTACTAACTAATAATTTTTGAATTAAAATACTAATGGGAAATGGTGTTTGTAATGGTGTTTTTGTGTTTCATCCTCTATGAACTTATTTTAGTAGTAAATCAGATTACTGTAAATCACACCACAATTTTATAATTATAATTGTTTCTCCTTAAAGCCACGTAAAGCAAAACAGGGTGATCTTTATTTTTTCTGCTGCCACAGGCTCATAGTATAATGTTGGCTGTGATTGAATCAAGCTTCATCCTCTGGGATTTGCCCTCATCAGAACATGGATATACTTCTATGTAAGCTCGGCTGGTCTTTCACACCAGCCACAGGTCAGTTCTTAATTTGAAGAATTACAGCCTCCCACTATGCACCATGTGGCTGGTCCACCCGCAGTTAAGTGGTGATATTCAGCTGTAGTGATGAATGGCGGCAATGTGACTCTGTTCCTTCACCTAAATGAACGTTACTGTTGAATGCTTTATTAATACTATCTATCACAGGCAAAGCATTAATAACTGAGCACTCACCTCTACGGTCACATTCATTTGTGGGAATTAGTGAACCTAATGTCTCTGTGTGGACTGCTATTTTTGCACAGTCAAAACATATGCTGCCTTTGTGTGCAGTGAAAAGGAGAATCAGGCTGCAGACATATTGTGATACCAGCATTAATTACATTTAACAGGGAACAATTTGTTCCTGCAGCTATTTGTACTTTCAATGCACGTGAGTTCATATTTGTATGAATAAATAATTCTGTATAAAAATGCCAACAATAATTTGTGGAAATCGAAAGTAGCTTTAAAAAAAACATTGAGTCGCTGTTTACATTCACAAACACACATACATGTGTGTGTGTGTGTTTGTGACATTTGCCAAAGGATAACTAATGGCAAAGCTACCCTTGTAGACAGTTGTTTTGACCTGCTTTATTGTATTTATTATTGTATTGTTTATTCAGTAAAATCCTGAACATTTTGTTGATAATGTTTAGTGTGGGTTTAAAAGTGTTATCCAACATGTTTAGTTGGTGTAGATTATTTAGTTAATCAAAGTAAATAAATCAATGTCCTATTTTCTTGTTCTCTTAAAGTCAGCCACCACACACACACACACACACACCTCATTGATACTTGTGGAGACATAGCTCTGTATACCTGCTGTCAGTTCATCTCATTCAGCCAGTTGGAAGCAACCAGGTCCTCGCGGCCCACTCAGAGCATTGTTAAGACAACCAGCAATTTGAATAGAGTATGTAAAACTTCAATTCAATTGTAATCCTAGCAATTGTTACCAAAACAATTGCAATAATTTGGAGCCTTTTATACTGTATGCATGTTTGAATATGAGATGATATCTATTATGATTATCAACGATAGAAAAAAAGTATATGAGAAATGCCAGAGGGCAGTGTGTAACTGAGTTTCTCTCTTTTCTCTGACAAAACAAACCAGAACACATACATCCCCTCAAACTTTTATGATTTCATCTGAACCAATAAGACTAATACCTCTGCCAAAAAACAGCGTTGTAAATCGGGAGTACAACAGGGACATTTTTTCTCTCTGACACACTCGCATTACATTTCTGCTGGGAGGAATATGTGAATGATCATAACTCAACCGCTGCCTGACTGTGGGACAAAAAAGGGGGGCGCTGCAGATGTTTGCCAACGCTGAGTGTGTTGTGTGTGTGCAGGCAGGCATGAGAATCAGAATCAGAGTCAGAATGAGAATGAGTTCTCTTATATGTGATGTATCAGGCTTGGTAGTTTATGACTTGAGAGATAATCCCTCTGGAGTCGCAGCCTCATACACAATCTCCTGTCACCAGGGGCGGAGCTAGAAGGGGGCCCCCCCCGAAATATGATTGTGCCCCTGGTAACCCCCCAACCTCATCCATTGGGCTAGAGTGCTGTCAACTTGACAATTGTGATTTCCATTGAATCAGAGTACTGTCACTTGGCTGCCTGTTCTGCCAATTTCCCCAGCCCTTGTTGCATGACCAATTAATGATGACGACTATCCCGAATTCTGATACCATGTGGCAAAAAAAAACTAAATATACAAAATGAATGTGATGTTTTATTTAGCGGAATTAAATTGTGTTGTTCTATCTCATTCGATATGTTCTATATTTTGAAGCAGATTTTCTATGCTGTATTCTGATAAGATGTCCCCCTCTGACCCTTCCTGACTGATTATTGGTCTTCCCCCTGTGCTACACCACTTAAGAAATCTTGGAATTGCCCCTGCCTTTCAACAAATCAAAAACAACTGTCAAGGGGGGTTTAGAGAGTTTGTGTGGTGTAATTTCTTGTTTCCTCTTGTGTGACACATTTAAGCCTGTGTGTGTGTGTGTGTTTGTTTGTGATGAATTAGTGTGTTGTAGGTGTGGGTGAAGGAGAGCGTCAGGAAGGATTAGAGGGATTGGGAAAAAAAGCAAATTTATGTCTCTGTGGGTATATTAAATATATGGGCACACATGTAGGCCTGGTCCATGATTGCAAGCTGACTTCTATTAGGTTTGTGTCGTAAGTGTAATTGAAGTGATGTGTGTCTGTGAAATGTCCATCAATAACTTCATGATGTGGTTTCTCTGCTTCCCTCTCCCTTCCCCCTCTATTTGCTCACATTGTTCTTTAGTTTTACATTTCCCTTTTTTGTTATTGGTTACTTGCCGGAGTAAAAGTAACACAAGTGTGTTTGGGGACATTTGGACTAGCAGATTGTTGCCACATTGTCTCAGGCCATTAAAGCACTACAGACAACAGCTAGTAAAACCATAGGAGAGGGGGGAAATATATACGGCAGCCGGAAAAAGAAAAGCAAGGGTCATTTGCATATGTGCATAAAATTATTACCATTTATGTCTGTTATGTTTCAGATTCAGTTGCTTTACATTACGGATATTGATTGATATGCAGATCATAGTTCTTTTGAATGACATTTTTTACTCCAACTCCTGTGAACCCATCCAGCGGCACAGCACATACATCTGGGGCTCTGTACACATGCTCAATGGGCCCCCTACCCCCCCCCTTTCATCCACATATACAAATACCTAAATCAATAAGTAAACACAGGCATCTGTTGTGGTTATTACATTAATCTGTCATGAAGTGTGTATTCAGACATTCATGTTCAAATCACCACACAACAAACAAGAACAATTTTTAAAGCCAGACAAGCAACAATCAAGTTTAAGCTTAAGCATTTTCTTGTCATTGTGTAGCACAACGAGATTACATTGTGACAGCCCGAGGGTTCGCTAAAAAGTGATAAATGCACGGTGGTAACAATTAAAGATATAAAAAATATAAATAAATCTGTAAGTCTATCTAGAATTACATATACTATGAAATAATAGCATATCATATACAAATGAATAAGCTAAAATATAACTAAAAGTTGACTAGTTAAATGTATAAATGTATATAAAATTTATATTTGAATAAGAGCTAACCTTATATAAATAGGAGCCAACCAAATGTGCACAAGTTACGTTATAGCATCAGGGTTTCTTATTGCCACATGGTTATATTGCACTTGTATGGCACATTACCATCCTGAAATATCAATGACAGATAGAATGAAGGAAAACCATTGCAGGAGTCAAAACATCAGCAGTGTAAAACATCAAGCCGTAAAATATTTAAGGCAAATTAAATAATCTAGTTTGAGGAAGGTTTGCAGTTTATTCCATTTAAAAGGTGCATATCTGAAAGTTGTTCTTACAAGGTAAATATATATTGAATATAAAGTTATTGGATTATGTGCTACATGTAATAAGGGCACTGACCATTTTCTTTGTCTGATATCACGTCTGAAATAAGAAACAATATCTGCTCACTACTAGACTAAAAGACATCCACACATGCACACTCATATTGCACACTCATATACAAATAACTTTAATGACAATAATCACAACAATACCAATGATGATGACTTAAGATCAGCCAGGAGGAGGAAAGATCTATATTTGGAGATGGTTTTAGCCAAAGGAAACATAATAAGCATAATTGTTTGTGAGGCTACACTGAACTGTTATTCAAGATTTCCAGATGTGGAAGTATACACCTCAGAGGGGTTATCAAGATTTCTTAGAATTTATTACCCCACACTCTACAGCGGGCCAGTTTCAGATGTTTGTATGTTTTGTTTGTAATTTATTCTTGTGTGTAATGGGTTATGAATGAGTTTCAAATCTATTTTCAGAGGAAACTGTGAATTTGTAATTGTCAGAGGATTCTGATCAGTAATTGATTTAAGAAACAGTTCTGAAACTAAGATGACAATTTATTTTTCTTTATTAACCCAACTATCTCTCTCTTTCTCTCTCTAACACACACGCAAATGAGCATGCACGCACACACACACACACACACACACACACACACACAAACACACACACACCCACACAAACACACACACACACACACACACACACACACACACACACACACACCTAATTTGAAGGAGGTTTATTCAGAATTAGTGAGGGAAATTAAAATTAAGTTAATTAGATGGAGCAGATGGTAACAAAGTGTCTTATTATCATGAAGATCAGCAGTTGCCATCTGCACAATGTTTTATAAAAGAAATTGCTCAGATACATCTTCATGAATTCACGGGGGGTGAAGAACTGTGTCAGAGTTTTGCATTTACAACTTAATGAATAAATTACAATTGATAGAAATGTAAGGCATAACACTTTTATTCATGTGAAGCTAAGATGGTAGCTCTGATGTCAATGGGCCTTTTCTTTTCTCCTCATTCAGGCTTATAAAATACACCAATTATACTTTCTGACATTTAGGATATTTAAACATGTACACTGGCTCGTCAGCGAGCGCCTGGTGGCCAGGTCAAGACTATTTCCCGATTCCCAGAAAAGGTTATGACGGGAAACAGGAAATAAAATGAAATAAAAAACCCAAGGAGTGCGCGTCTATTGTCATACGGTAACGTTGATGCAGGCGACGTGCTGTAATGTAACAACGGTAGTAAAGGCTCACTAAAGTCTAGCAACACTCTCTGCTTTTTGAAAGCACACTTCCAGAAGAAAAAGAAAGGGCAGGGTGAGAATGCATTATAAACTACGTGAAATATGTAGTCTAAGTTGTCTAAGTTCAATGCAATGCTGATATTGCGGCAGACTGTTTAGGCATTTATTTTTTTTCAATTCAGTTTTACATGGGCCTATGGCCCTGTCTTTTTGCAGTGCACAGTTGTTCATTTCTGTGGCTCGTTTTCTTTCATTTAGTTGAACTTGTATGTGTTTAAAGAGAAATATGCCTGCCCTGCACTCTAAGTTTTTGTTAACTTAGAGTGATTAATTGTTTGCAGCCGCACATATAATATGATACATTAATTGGGCTAAAAAGCCTTCAGCCTTCTTGGAGACCTTGAAGGCAGTCCTATATGGGGCTCCAGTGGGGGACTCTATAGTCCTGCTGGGGATGCGCATGTGGGCAATGATGGATATATATGGAGAGGCATGATTGGGAGGAACGGCCTCCCTGACCTAAACCAGAGTGGTTGTCTGTTGTTGGACTTCTTTGCTGGTCATAAATTATCTATAACAAGCACCACGTTCAAACATAGTGATGCTCATAAGTGTACGTGGTACCAGAGAACCCTAGGCCGAAGGTCAATGATCAACTTTCTAATCGTTTCATCTGAGGCCGTATGTTTTGGACACTTGGGAGAAGAGAGGGGCAGAGCTGTCAACCGATCACCATCTGGTGGTGAGTTGGGTCAGGGGATGGGGGAGGACTCTGGACAGACCTGGTAAACCCAAACTGATAGTGTGGGTAAATTCAGAATGTCTAGAGGAAGCCGCTGTCCAACAGATTTTCAACTCACACCTCAAGCTAAGCTTTTCGTGCATCCCTGTGAAGGCTGGGGTGGCATTGAACCCGAGTCGACAATGTTAAAAGTTTCCATTGCTGAAGCTGCGGCTGGGAGCTGTGGTCTTAGGGTCTTAGGTGCCTCAAGGGGCGGTAACCCAAAGTGTGGCGGACAGCGGTGGTCAGGGAAGCCGTCTGACTGAAGAAGGAGTCTTTCCGGGATTTGTTATACCAAAGGACTCAAGAGACAGTTGCTAGGTAACAAAGGGCCTTAAGGGCTGTAGCCTCTTCCGTGAAAGAGACAAAGCAGTGGTTGTGGGAGAAGTTCGATATGGAGAAAGACTTTCGGTCGGCATAAAGGTACTTCTGGAAAACCGTTTGCCACATCAGGAGGGGGAGGCGGGGAACCATCCAAGTGTACTTGGATTGGTCAGAGAGTCGGCGCAGTGGGTGCAGTATTACATTCAATTTATCGTACCATTGTGACGAAAAGATAGCTGAGCCAGAAGGCAAAGCTCTCGATCTACTGGTCAGGTTTTGTTCCTACCCTCACCTATGGTCATGAAGGCTGAGTCATGACCGAAAGATTGAGATCCAGGGTACAAGCAGTCGAAATGGATTTCCTCAAGAGGGTGGCTGACATCTCCCTTAGAGATAAGATGAGAAGCACAGTCATCCATGAGGAGCTCGGAGTAGAGAGAGGAGAGCTGCTCTTTTGTGTCTAAAAGGGAAAAAAGGGAAAAGGGAAGTTTGGGGTTCCCTGCTGGAGCTTCTTCCCCCGCGACTCGACACCGGATAAGCGGATGAAGGTGGATGATGGAAATGTGTACATTTAAATCTGTTAATGTGTGTGTGTGTGTGTGTGAAAGAGAGAGAGAGAGAGAGAGAGAGAGAGAGAGAGAGGGTGCCGAAGTAAATGCATTATTTGTTTATTCAACAAAGGACTGTCAGCTGACTGGAAAAAGACAATTTCAGATTCTTTCAGCTTTCAACTCTCTCTGAACCTTGCCATTTAGTCATTTTACAGTTTGAATCACAGTGTATAAATCAGTTTTCAGAGTTATTACATAGATTTAAACATGTAAACAAACATGCATATGTGCACATGTTTATGTGTGTTTGTATTTTGTACACATATTTGATTAGATTATGGTAGACACTGTCATGTTTCTGTGTCATACTGTACTGTATACATTGGAGGATCATCCTTTAAAGGCTCTCTGGTCTGTGTTACTGTAGTACTTTCTACTGTAGTAGTAAGTACATATTGAATTTAATATTTCATAAAGACCACCTGAAATATGACAGAGAGTAAGGCAGAGGTAGAAAACAATAATGCCTACTAAGACCTGCGATCAGATTTCATCTGAGAATGCTAAGCCAGGACTGTGATTAATGGATTCTCATTTACATGTCCAGGTCGCGGCAAAAATGTGATTCAGAGAATCCTGAGGCTTTTTGCTTTTTATTCAAAGGCCATGATGGCCTTGTCTGCATAATGTCCTGCTAGAAGCAAAATAGCCTTACTACTACACCCTTTTCAGAATAATGATTATGTGTGATGTGTTATTTTCACTACGGTCACACTCTTTCCAAGTCTGATCAAGGCTGAGGGTCTCCACAACCACTTCCATTCCAGTTATTCAGAAATAAAATTACACACATGCCTTCATCATGAGTCCGAGCAAACAATTTGAGCTGGTTTTAAATGAAACGCCACCTGTAGTCGAGATATGCCCCCACTCTATGGCATCAGGATTATGTCACATCTCACAAGTGCTATTAAACATGCTCACGAGCAAGTTATATCATTTCACACACACAGCTATTACTCTTTGCACACTAATTCAACAATCAAGGGTTGTACAAGCAGCTGTGAGTGTGAAAGAAAACATAGGGAGAGGCAAAGAAATGCACCTGCGTGTATAAACCTAAGCACAATTCGCACATAGCAGCCAGAACAACAACAATCACCTATTGGTAAGCTGGATCCACCATCCATGTCATTAGACCCCTAAGAGCAACAACTTGACTGTGGCGCTGTAAGATAATGTAGTAAGAAATAGCGACAATGGTAGTGAGTAATATTAAAAGGCTGAAACTCTGCATAGGATTGGGGTGGTGATTGGTCAAACAAACACAGGACTTTCACCCCAGGACTTTCATCCTGTGTGAAACCATTGATGTATTAACTGGATACAGTTCATTCCTGTATAGATAGTTGTTCAGTGGTGCATGAAGCCAAAAGAGTTCAAATGCCACTGATAACAGCCATTCAATGGCATGATAACATTCAAAATGGGTAATCAGAACCACTTATTTGGTAGGTCTGTCCTTGAATGAAAAGTTATGATTGACTTACATTCATATGATATGTTGACTTATCGATTAGTTGATGTAATCGACTTAATCTGTAAAACTGATTTTTCCAACCTGCTGCTTTGTTCAGCCCACACCTGCTTGAGTGTAACTTCCAATGCCCCCCCCCCCCCCGCCCTTCCTCTGCATCTTTTTCCCATGCAGACACTACCCCACTAACACAGAACGTTTAGGGAACGTTAGGGAACGTTAGTTTATGGTTCTCTAAAGGTTGGTTCGAACCAAACCAAAAATAAATGTTTAGAGAACGTTCCCTGCTAGTTCATTGTGAAGCAATATCTTATTTATTTTAAACACAAAGAAATATCCAAATTAAAAGCCTACACCGTGATAACTTCATTTTAAATTCCTTTGGACTGGGAAGAGGCAAACACTGGCTTTCATGAGTCAGAAAAGAACAAACATCTATGATCCACTTTCAATAAGGAACACCGGCCGGGAACAGACCTGGGTAAAGATAACCGAATTTAGGAATAATCTTACCGGAACTAAAAGGTGATTTTTCAAAATAAAGGCATAGGAGCACACTGGTCCAAAAGCAACTACCTAACATGATAACTTCCTAAATTAAACACAAATTTCACAGACTAGATGCAGTTTTACTTTCAATAGTTTATGCGTTAGATCCAACTTTTATCAAATCAGGCTGTGGCGTTTAGCCCTCAGAGGCCATTTCAAGGATGTTTCCCATCCTCTGGATTATTATGTTCAGTATCTGATTTGCTCTATTCCTGGTTTGTGCATCAACATTACTATTGTTAACACACACACACACACACACACACACACACACACACACACACACACACACACACACACACACACACACACACACACATACTGTATATGTAGGCTAGGTCTCTATTATATTTCACATATTTTACAGTATGGAAATATTCTTAATATGAAGGCATTTTACTTTTCTTTGATTCATTACTACTTTTTCTAGTAGTTTTTTGTCAAAAAATTATTTACATTTACATAGCCATATAACTATAGCCATTGCTACATTCTGTTTTACAGCCTCAAATCACAAAAATCAACTATACCATATAAAAATCAACTATACTATACAAAAATCAAACTTTGTGTTTGCTGTCCAATTTCTTAATAAAACACACACACACACACACACACACACACACACACACACACACACACACACACACACACACACACACACACACACACACACACACACACACACACACACACACACACACACACACACACACGCGCGCAACACGTTCACCAGTTTGAGTTGTATTTTGAAACCTTTCACCGGAAATTAGCCTGTTGGCCTACATTCTGACTTGTGTGACAGATATCGGGAGCGCTGAGGTATAACAGCGGACCATTCAGCCTCCTTCAGATGCACTTCAGTCCACTGCAACAGGAGCGAGATTTCATTTAGGAAAGTTATTTATAGAAACAAAAGTAAGCCTGGACAGAACTGGACAAGGGAAAAGTTGAGAATTCACAAGTCCAGTCTGTCTGTCTTATTTCTTCATTTTCCTCCTCAGCTCCTTTGTTTTAGCCTGTTTGTTTCTCCACGTTTGGACACGGTGATGCGTGCTGTGCTCTTTGCACTCTACCTGCGGTGATGGGCCTGGCCGAGAGATGAGCAGCGGGGTGTGGGGGTGCCAGGGGCGCACGAGGAGTTCTGGACGCTAAGGTAAAAACTCGGTTTGTTGGTTTAGGGGTTACGTTTGATTTACCCAGTGCTCCAAACAGTTTTATTCTGGAAGAGTGGGGAAGCCTCAACTTTTTAAGGGTGCCCATCTTGAGAGCTATAGTGTGTGTGTGTGTGTGTGTGTGTGTGTGTGTGTGTGCGCGCGCGCGCGCGTTTATGCGTTTGTGCGCTCGCGCGAGTGCATGGTCTTCTTATCTCTATCCTATTCTAGGGAATTAAAGGACTTCGATAAAATAACCGTGTCCTCTTTCAACAAGCAACTGGTCTGTCGTATTTTAATCTGTAACAACAGCAAACCAAGTCCACTGTGTTTTAATTCATTATCTGCTTGTCCTCATCATGACTTGGTGATCTTACTAACCATTACACATATAATTCACCATCCACCTGTCATTGCATATGCACAGGTTATACTGTTTCACTGTTTCATTCCTCTAAAACGTAGCATACTGATATACGGTAGTTTCTTTTTGAAATATATATCTCTTTTCTATAGTATTCTAATCTATTTGGTTTGTTTCTATTTGTAAGCGTTTTCTGGAGCTATAGCACAAACAGGTAAACATCATTAATTGTTAAGAGGTACTTCCCTACCTAATGGAGCACTATAATAATGACGAGTTTCAGAGACCAGACTGGGAGATTCTATATTAATGAATTATTAAGTAATAATTAGTTTATGAATATCTGTGAATCAATCCTACTGACCACCTTCCTCATGAGTCATTCCTGAGTCCTGCTTTTTCATTGTTCCTCATTTGTTCCCTATGTGACTACTCACACTGTGTGGCCCTTATTACAAAGTATTGTAAACCTACTGTATGTAGTTGTTTAAGATATTGGATAAAGTGATAAGAAAGACAAAGCACAGAATATGAATCTATGGATATCAGAGACTTATTGCGTGTTGCAGCTTCTTTGCTCATGGTTAGAGGCATATGGTCCCTTGAAGTATGATGAATAAATGTCTTTTCTTTTTCCCCCTCAATCCATTATTCTCTCTCTGAGTGATTTTTGTTTTCCTACAAATCCATGAATATGAAAGTGCAGATGCTTATTGATATTGGTATACCACTTTGGTATTATTGTGGCTCAAACAAAAGGGGCAGGTTGTGTGATATGAAGTGCTGCACAAAGCCGGTCACACAATAGGTGTGAATATTCTATTTTGCTTCATTCTAAGGTGATTGCTGAATGATTATTTTTGAAATTATGACACAACAGGCACTGATGTCGTCTATAACTGCATGCAACAAATATTTTGTATAAACGTGGGTAATCATCTAATCAGCAGACATTAGGCAATCTCTGCTGGTTATTTTTCTGCTTACAGTCGACATCTGCACAGAAGAATTATTATGTCCTGATGCAGCTGGAACCAGAGTCCCTGCAATATGCCTTTAGGGGCTGAGAGTGTCCCTGCAGTCATCAACCATTAGTTTACGGTAGCCCATAACTCAATGCTATATTGTTATATACAGTTATTATTCTGTGATAATAGAGCTGCAACAATTACTCAATTAAACATTTACTCAGTTGATTGACAGGAAATTAATATGAAACTAGTTTGATAATCAATTAATAATTTTAGTCATATTTTAATCAAAATGTCAAGTATTTACTGATTCCAACGTTGCAAATGTGCTGATTTGCTGGTATGTAATAAACTGAATATCTTTGAGTTTTGGACTGACAATCAAATAAAACAAGCGATCTAAACATATCACCTTTGGCTGTGAAACATCTAATCGAGTAAAGTAGATTAATTGTGAATAAAAATAAGTGTTACTTGCAGCCCTATGTGAAAAAAACCCTGTTACACACATGCCCTCTATGGCCTTCTGTAATTTCAGGAGGTGTGTTCACAGTATTTATATATTATATTATTTTTGTGCTGGTGCCTTGTGACTCTGCACCTCATTGACAAATTTCTCCTCAGAGAAGTTCACCTCTCATCCCAGGCCATTTGAATATTGTCTCTGGCTTTAAAAGGGGGTGACAAAATCTGATCGGGATTTCCAGATTTATGCTCCGTACACCTTGTATGCCTCATAGTTGGTGCTTGTGTTTGCACCAGAGCCCTTTCTCTCCCTCTGTGTCCTTTTGCTTCTCTTCTATGCATGTGTTCACTCTCCAAGATCTTAAGATGCCCGTGGGCTCCGTGGTTTCTTCAGACATCAGACCACTCTTTTGTACAGTATATGATGGCTGCCGATTTGATTCTCCTTGTCAGTATGGGTAGGTGCACAGACAGAGAACATTTATAAAAGATAGATATTGTCTTCAAACATGAAAGCAGACAAACTGATGACACTATTGTCAAAAAGATGGAGCTTTCACAGGGTAAACCTTTGACAAAGAGTGTTGTTAAAAAACAAAACTAGGAAAGTCTAGGTTAGCCGGACGGTGGATGGAGCCTGTTGGGGCCATTGTTAGAAGAAGGGGATTGCTTTGACTCAGGAGTCCATATAGCAGTATATTGGATTACTTCTAGGAGTTACTTCTTGCTCAATGAGTCACATTTTCCTTGTGTGGCATAAAGTGAGGCTGGAACATATACCTTATAATAGACTTACATTTGACTTCATAATGTTTACATTTACTACTACTTGTGCTAGTAAGTAATGAAGTATCACACCCTTCCCCTCCTGTGTCTCCTCATATTGATTATGTAACAGTTTCAAACTAAAATTCAGATGTCAATTGTTAAGATACGCCATTGTCCTATTTCATATTTCAGTGTCAACTCTCCACAATGAAAAGCACAGTTTCTTTTGCACCTTAGAATGCTGTATCTTGACTATATGCTCTGTCTGCATGACACATACAATATGTGCAATGGTTGTCAATGACGCATGTTAAATGACGTGATGCTCGCCGATGCAGCCGGTGTGTGATACACTGATTTGGTGCTAATAGAATGGTTTGTGCTTCTTGCAAGAACTTCAAAGTTTCGGACCGCTGTTAACACGCTCAGAGAGAGAATGATCTTTTTGTAAAAGAAAGTCTTACATATTTCATTTTCTGACTCCTCCATCTGATCTTTGTGTTATTTATTCTTTAAGGTGGGTTGAGGTACAGTGTGAGTGATCACATAAGAAGCCTCACATTAGTCTCTCTGTCCTGCACACTTTACATATCATTAACACGCACGTGTGCTAAGAAAAGGTTTGCTCTATAAAAACAATTGGTGATTTAATCAACATTTACCCAGACTGGTTTCTGACGCATGCTGTGGTCACACACACACACACAAGCACATTAGGAGCAGATTGCCCCTGTCTGGTTAAACAGACACATATTTTATGTGTCAGGGAAAATCACATTAATTAATCTCATTCTGATGATAATGTCATCATCAAAATGAGATGCACTTGTGGTTAATTATGTAATCTAAGAAATTACCGCAACATAGCGGGACAAGCAGCTGCACGCTTTACAGATGTTTTAAATTGATAAGCCTTCTTTACGGATATAAGAGTTGCAGGTGCGGCAAGTTGAATTCTTACACTTTTACATAAGTAAAAGAAAAACAATTCTGCAAAACCCTGGATTATGTTCAGTGTTTTCTCATATACAGAGGCAACATTTTTTAAATTCTCGCCTTCAAAAATATCTGCACATGGCACCTTGTATGGTGAAACACATTCTAGTTCATTTGGAGTCTTTTTTCTAGTCGGGTCTGATGAATGTAAGTCCATTATTCACTCTCTTTTAGCTCTGTAATTGTTACCAACAACTCTTGAGGTAAGTATCTGACTCCTAAGCTGCTAAATGCTCCACTATGTTGTATGTTGGTGCTGAGCAGGCATTTGCTGTAAACAGCTGGCCGCTGCGGTTGAAAATTACGCAATGATTTACGTGGTGATAGTAATACAAAAAATAAAGTTGAAAAAGCAATTCAACAGACAGTAAACTGAAATGTGACTGCGGCTTTTAGCTCTAATACACTCATACTGTGATGTTCATGCGTGTGTCTGCAATGCCACTGTGTGTGTGTTCATCGATGACTATCTGGACAAATCTAATCATTACGCTGCTCTTTGAGTTTATCTGACTGAAGGTGAAATTGAAAACCATCAGTCCATCACATTGATTTATTAACTTGCATTATACCTTTGCTCCTCCACTCCCTCTTTCTCTCTCTGGCTTTCAGTGTTCTTGACCCGTATCTAAATCTTTTATCTCACCCATTAATGGTAATGAAATAAGGGAGTCAGTTAAACACACTGCCTTTGTTTTTATGCTGTATGTGTTTCCTCCTTCCCTTCTATTTTACTATCTCCTCACACTGTACATTAACCATCGCTGTATCCTCCTCAACATCTCTACTCCCTAACACTTCCATTCCATCTGTAATGCTTGCTCTCAAATAGCCGCAGTCTGAATCGCCCTAAATTCTCTCACTCTCTTTCTTGAAGCGTAAAATTGAAACTCTCCCACCTCTGCTCATCAATGCATTGTATGTGTGTGTCTGTGTGTGTGATCAGCACATTTCCCTCCCCTGTGCCCTCATCTGCACCCTTGACTTTCATTTGATCCCCCACTTGTGAGTTCCACAGTGGCATTACGTTGCGTTAAGGTATGTTTGGACAAATTACTATTCTGTCTACACTCAAAGACAAATGATGTCTGATGAGCTTCATTATGAATAAAAAATGTGTGAGGAGGGAGGAGAATGAAAAGACAAAAAAAGAGAAGAGCAATATGTAGACAAGTGAGACAAGGGCTGGACAATAAATATACCCACCAGAAACAAAAGGTGATTTAATTTGACACTGGCTACAATGTTCCGCAAGTAACCAGATATCTTGAGTGATTTATGCTAAAACTCCCAGTTCTTTAAGTCCTTCCAACTGTCTGGTTGAATCAATGTAATATTTAAAGACAGCCAGGTATCTTTTATCCACACTGGCAGCATGGCTCTGCAGATGTTATCATCAGCTCATTCTGTCGGACCACCACTTTAGTTTAAATTTGCTGAAATATCTCAACAAGGATTGCCATTACATTTTGTGCAGACATTATTCAACCTTTGGACTTGAGCGGCACCATTAAATTAACTTTTTTTTTTTTTTTGGGAAATATCTCAGTTACTACTAGCCAGGCTCCGACCTCCAACGTACTTCTGCTCAATTTTCATTTTCCTGCTAAGTCTGGGTTTGCGGCATATTCACAGATTTTCTCCGGTCAAATCTTTACCCGTCTAGTCAGCAAACAGAGGGCGTGGCTAAAAATGATTACATTGAGGTTGTGCGCTGGTTTGAGTTGTAGTTCCGTAATGGCGGCTGAGAAAGATGCAAGCGTTGTGGCAATGCTGCCGAATATCACCAAAGCAGGAACATCTTTGCTGAGTTTTGTTGGCGGCCATGATGTTGTGGCCCTCCTCCCAACGGGGTTCGGGAAAAGTTTGACTTTTCCTAGCCTGAGATTACAATGACCACATCACAAATGCAAGTTAGTCTAGAACCTCTGAGCTCAGTTTTGTTTCGCCCAGGACCAAAATGCTTCTGGATGCAACTAGATAGACCTACAACCAATCAGAGCAACGAAACATGAGACCTAGTGCTGAGCAAAATGTAAACAGACTACAGCGTGCAGAGCTGAGCTGTGATGGTGTATATTAATATGTCTGTGAACAAGTGTTTTTGTCATCAGAATTTGAAAATAGTATTTGAACAGAAAGTTATGTCAGTCATTGTATCAAACATGCCCCTAATGAGATAAATGGTTGTGATTGGCCAGGCCAGGATCTGGTTGGCTGGAAATCTGTCTGAACGGGAGGGAGACCAGACATATTTGCCAGAACAAATAAAACATGAGCTCATAGATTTGTCGGCTTCCTAGGCTAAGCTTTTCCTGCAGTGCTGTTGGTTTTTACTAAGTTCAGCAAATGAACCAAAGGAGAGAGATCACTGCCTCTGAGCTGATCCATTATACATAAAGTTCTAATATAATATGATCTAGAATACACAGCTGGGAGGGGAGACAGAGCAAGAGGAGAGAGAGAGAGAGAGAGAAAGAGAGAGAGAGAGAGAGGGGAGAAATTGAGTTTGTTTGTGATGTCTGTCTGATGAGTCAAACGCAACATTTTGACACCATCAACACATAATATAATATAATAGAATATAATGCCTTTATAGTCATTGCACATAACAACAAAATTCAATTTGTGGTATGACAAGACAAACGTGTATGACAAGACAACATAGTAAAACATGAATTAAGACATAATAAAACAAGACCTAAGCAACATGAACACATATCCTATATCGCTGCTGTTTTCTGACACAGATAAATTCCAACTGACCCACTCATTAATTACTGTACATAAATGGACAGTAGAAACTGTATAAGGAATTAACTTGCCTTTTTTTTTTTTAAACCCATGTGGGCAAATGCATGTTTTTTTTTGGCTAACTCTATTTCTTAGATGCACACACACATGCCCACAATTTAAGGAATAAAAAACATTATTGAGGATCTGTTTAGGCTGGCAATAACATTTTGTAAAGGCATTCATGTTCCTCTCAGGACAAATTATAATGACTTTTTCTAGCATCATCAAGTCAAAATTGTACTTTGGTTAATGACCAAATACCTGCAAAACTAATGTCAATCCTATCAGCATCAGCTGTATTTTATGTGAAGTGCTATCAATAAATGAAGATGGTGAAAATGGTAAACTGTATACCTGCTAAATATCAGCATGTTGCCATAGCATGCAGCTCAAAGCACCGCTGTGCTTAAGTACAGACACACAAAGGTGCAAACATAACTGTAGACCCAAGCAGTAATATTAAAATAGTAACAGGCTCACAGTTCACAGGATGACAATGTAAGATTCTGGGTAATTGCGTTGATCCTCTGATTGAAGAACATGTGGGTTATTTAATGCAGTATGTCATCAGAACAGCAACACTGTGATTCATTCAGTGTGACATTGAGAGAAAGCACTGAAGCAGGTGGAGGCAGACTGTGCTGTTCCCAGTCAGGCCTGTGGCACTACAGAAATGTATGAATGATTTCTCAATTACAGACTGGAGAGCCATTCATATATAATTGGGTGATTCTCTGTAGTTCCAGGTTCATTCTGGATTAGTTGGAATTGAACTGTGGCTGTATTTACACTTTTATCACCATTTTTCAAACTATTGTGTGAACAAAACCTTGCATCAAAAACATGCAATTCAAGTTATTCAGTGACAATGATTACAATAATTCAAAGGAAAATATGGCTTCACACGTCAAAGTCTGTTAACAGGGTTTGGAAGGTACTAATCTTTATGTAAAATAAGTTGTAAGAAGCCTTTTTTGGCTCCAGAGCTGTGTAAAATCTGATAAGTGATGTCAGTCGGGTCTGAAGACTACAAGTTTGCAAAAAAAAAAGAGAGTGTAGAATTAAAAAGCAGTGAGTTAACCAGACCTCTGTAGCCAGCCCCTCATTTCTGCTTGAGGTTAGCAGCTCAGTGTTATCCGCCACTAGCATAACACTCTAGAATCTCCAACGAAACTGTGGGTGGTCAAGGTGCATTGTGGGTAATGTAGGAGCCGTGTTTTGTCAAGGAAGAAGAGTGTGTGGAATACAAAAGATGATATCTCTGGTTCTGCGGCATCAATTTGAAATTGTCCAATGTGAGCTTTGACAATGTTATAAAGTGCTCTCAGAAGATTATAGACCACAAACATACACTACCGGTCAAAAGTTTGGGGTCACTTACAATTTCCATACCACTACATTGTAGATCGAATACCAGCTGATCTGAGCGGGCGGTTGATCTTTAATGCAATATCTACATTGCGCATTATCACCAACCATTCATCCAATGTTCCAAAGACACATTTTGTTTACTAATTTGTTTTAAAACTAACAGAAATTTTAACACCAATTCATTGGAGATCCCTTTTGTAATTATGTAAGAACATAATGCAATCTGAAAACTACTGCCCTGGTTAAAAAAAAACAATGCAACTGATCTCAGCTGGTATTCTGTCTATAATGGAGTGCAATGGGAATTAGAAGTGACCCCAAACTTTTGACCGGTAGTGTACATCACTAAAATGCACCAGTATAACTTATAACTTAAGGTCCCATGACATGGTGCTCTTTGGATGCTTTTATGCCTTAGTGATTCCCTAATACCATATCTGAAGTTTTTTTCCAAAATTCAGCCCTGCAGAATTACAGCCACTAGAGCTAGTCCCACAATGAGCTTTCCTTAGTATTTGCCATTTCTAAGTTTGAAAGCCATGATGTCTCTCTCTCATGGGTGGGCCAAATTCTCTGGGCAGCATAAGCAGAGAAAGGGGAAGTTAAACTATCTCCTTATGACAGGAGCAAGATTCCAGATCGACCCATCTGAGCTTTCATTTTCTCAAAGGCAGAGCTGTTTACATATATTGCCATTTCTTGCCACTGGGGGACCATAGGCAGGCTGGGGGAATGCATATTAATGTTAAAACACCTTATAAAGTGAAATTGTCATGCCATGGGACCTTTAAATATAATTCCTGATCATTGGTGTCTTTTTACTGTGCATTTGTAACAACTGTATTAATGGCAGTCGATTGCCAGTCATAATTTAAATTATTTTGACAGAATCTGGGCTTGTTTTCTAATCCATCCTGATGGTTTCCAGAATAAGTCAACTGGGGCCAAACAAGGACAGGAAGTTGGAAAAAGGAAGAGCCAATATTAGGTAGAGGAAGTGGATTATATTTGGTATCTATTGGAACACAATGTTAAAATTAACAGGGATGGATAACAGAGTGGAATACTTTGGGCTGCAGTTAATATATCTTTTAGAATTGCCTTAAGTGTTTTAAGTTGCTGCTGAATACCGGAAATGTATTTGTAATGCCATTTCTACCAAAAAGCTTGACAGAATTAAGCAGATTCAATTATGATCTCAATTTTAGCTGCGGCAGTGTGCTCAGGTTTGGTTTTCATCACAAAAACATAGTATGATATCGTCACAGATCCTGGTCCATAGCGAGCAGGCAGGGAAAGCAACACACCGAGCAATGAGGATATCGATCCTTTAGTAGCAACAAGTCATCTAATTACAAAACTTCATCTTACTTGAGGTCTATTGTGAAATAGTTGTGTTGGTTTAACATGCTAGGTCAAAACCAAAAAAACTATCTCACTCAGATCAGCTGGACAATTAGCCTCGGCCCGCACAGCTGATCATTGTCGAACATCAGTGTTTAGGATGCCTGCCAAGCCCAGATCAATATGCTGTAGACCCTAAGCATGATGGATTAAGAGGCTGATTATGATCTCTCAGGGCCTCCTGCATATTTGACCACGCAGGATCCTAGCGCACGTTCACCACTGGGACCCATTCACCTCTACTGTCGCTACAACCTCCACAACACAAAAATGCAGACATGCACATTGTCCCAAGACATTTCTCCCACAGTTTTAACATCTTGCTAAAAAATGACAACACAAGACCAGCAAGACCCCGTACTGACCAAGCAATTTATCCACTTATCTAAAAATTTGAAGTAATTCTAAGCCAAGAAAGTGTGCCTGTGCGTTGGGTGGAAAGGACAGCGAGGTTGTTGTATTTTTAGCGTTTAAAGTCTGTCTGTTAGTTGGGAACATAGCTCCGTGTGAGCACGGGCTTTTATGACTGTCAGTATAGCCAGCATCTAACGTTAGCTATTCCGCTGTGCTGTGGAGTGATGTCTGGCTATGTGAGACAAGCGTCTAAAAATGTTGTTGGATGCTGCGGTCTCTGCCTGGCAACTTCAGTGAACTTCAATCTTGGGGAGGAGGGTTTAAATTTTCTGTTAATTTTTATTAAATTATTTTCATGACAGCTCCCTGGCTTCATGCCAATCTGACAATACCAGGACATTTATTAACGAACACATTTCCAGCACAAATGTGCTGTTTTTATTCATTATTATTATTATTTTTTTAAAGAAATAATGCAGCCTTTGTTTGTTTGGACCAAAGGCCTTTGGTACTCTTACTCTCCAAAAACTGTAAAATGGGCAGAAGTACTAAAGCCTCTTCATCCTATTCCAAAAGTCTGAAAACTCATCATCTAGGCACAGCATGCTATGAGCAAAATGAAAAATATGCTCTTTGTTCTGTGAATTTACTATTATTCTGCTGTATTGATGTAAAATACAATGATATTTTACACTAGAAGAATACCTCGTTGAATGTATGAAAAGGGCTAAAGATGAAAGACTGATTTGAATGACTTCATGAGTTCATAGGGCCTATTAGACGGCTGCATGGTGTTTATAAAAGGAATTTATAACTTCAGAGTTATCA
This sequence comes from Etheostoma perlongum, assembly GCA_026937815.1. Lineage (NCBI taxonomy): Eukaryota > Metazoa > Chordata > Actinopteri > Perciformes > Percidae > Etheostoma > Etheostoma perlongum. The sequence continues at coordinate 24,241,981 of CM049372.1, read as the reverse complement.
CACCCACACAAAGATCACAGGGTAAACAGCATCATTATGATCATTATAATTATTTAATTTCACTGAGTAATTTATGTGCACATACACAGTAGGATATTTGTTAATTGTTATAAAGGGGGGTGGCGCAATGTGAGCACCCTAGTGATCCTCCGCTTTGCCAACTTTGATTAATGGCACAGCGTTAGATGTGGTACAATACAAGTACTTGGCCACCATTTTAGATGATAAATTGAACTTTGACACTAACACAGACTTTATATGTAAAAAAAAAACAATCAGAGACTGTTTTTTTAAGAACGTAAAGGGGTTTAATGTTAACAGATAACTTTTGAAAACCTTTTACTCATCCTTTGTTTAATCAAGTTTAACCTTTGCTATGATCTGCTGGTTTGGCAATTTGAGTGTAATGAACAAAACAGACTGGGATAATCTGTAAACATATGTTGTAAAATATTTGGCACTGACCTCTACAGCTTCGGGTATGTGTATGAGGCCAGAGCCACACAGAGGGCAATGGCCATTTTGGCTAACATCACTCACCCCCTACACTCTGAGTTTTGCCTCCTACCATTCATTATTTTAAGTATACGGTACATGTGTATTTATCTTCTTATCTACTTATTATCTCATGTTTGTATGTGTTTTTGTGCAAATGTGTATGTGTTGGCTACCTGTTGTGAACCAAATTTCCCCTTGGGGACATTAAAAACATTTCAATTCTATTCATTTCGATTCAATAAGAAGACCGGTTCTTTTAAGTAACCCGCCATAGAAGCTATTGCTTAGAAAATATTATAGCTCCAAGACCAAACTGACGGAAGGGTGGGAATGAGTGAAAAAGGCGCAATCACTTTACAAATGGGTCTGCCTCTTCAGCACCTTGGACAGCGCCATGGACTTATCGACACACAGCAAAGGTTACGGGCTACGGATATTTCAGAGCCATGGTTGGGGCCATAGCTTCTAACTTGCTCAAACCTTAGACAGATAAGGAATCAATGAGTCAGGAAGACTATACTAACATTTTAAACTAGACAACCCCTCTGCCTCTGACTTCTCTCTGCGTCTTGCATAGTGAGAAGGGGGCAGGTTAACAAGTGGCATACATTTGGATTATTTTGCTAACAAGAGTTATAGCATTCCCCCTTATTCCCCCCTCAAATTGCTTTACTGCTTACTCATATTTGAGTGGCCTTGCTGAATGACGTTAGGTTGTTGTTGCAGTAAATGTTAAAAAAGGTCCAACGTTTGTTTTTCCCTCCATCCCCCTGAGTCGGAACCTCAACTGTGCCAACACAATGGCTTCATTAAAATAAATTAGGAGGCTTTTTTCGTCCAACATTGCTGTCTGTCTGATCATAGCTTAGTTTGGATGTGGCCTCACAGTAAAACTTATTCACCTCCATGAATGTGACTGACTCATAAAGTAACATGTGACACACTTTCAGTTTTGTTTTAAATGGAAGGTTTTTATCTTGGTGGATGTTCTTCATTAGTTTGTCCCATGTCCACCGACCCATGTCCACGTGATAGAGACAACATTGACATAAAAGTTGATATAAAAATTTAAATAAGTCAAATAAATATTGTTTCAAGGTGCACACAGCTTCTGATGGCCCATAGAAAATACCTTAATACATTATTTTATATTTTTCATTCATAAGACAAAAAAAGAGGGATGGGGTTGAGGCAGTATTTTTTCCACAGGACCATACATCCTCACTTCTTCCCAGATGACCCAGAAAATTACAGGAGTGATTTCTGCACATGCTTTTTATACGTAAAATGAATGACGACAAATTGAAACTTTGCTGTTTATTAGAAGTGCTTCAGTAACAGTTAATGTGTGGGTTAAAAACCTCCTCTGCTGAGTGAGGATTAGTCTCTTCACTTTGTCATTTTATGTTTGTGTGCACTCTCAGCTCTCAGCAGCATGATTGATTTTCCTTCATCGTTTTTTGCTTCTTCATCTTGTGACAGGAAGAGCCTGAGGCTGTTGGATCAATGGCCGAGGCGTCGTGTTGTTATATTAATGAAGCTTACAGTGATACCTATTACAGTGTGCCAACTGGTCCCTGCAGAGCGCTACAGTCTGCTTATTTTTTCCTGTTAAGTTTTACTCACATTTTCAATTCAATTTTTAACATATTTTTCACCTTTATCTGTCATTTTGCTTTGAAGCAGGAAGACATTGAGAGTGCTGTTATTTACACCTGCCAGATCTAATCACTATCAGAAACACTTCTTTCACACACACGCACGCATGCACGAACGCACGAACGCACGCACACACAAACGTTTGTTAGGTGTCTGAGGTATGTTTGATCCACCCTGATTGGTGTTGTTCACAAAGCAATATTCCTGCTGAGTTTTTATTGCTTTACAATCTTAGTTTTGGAAGTTACAACAGATTTTAACCCAAAATTCAGTGGTTTTTTTTTTTTTTAAGAAAACACCGAAAATGTTTTGGCACCAGACAAAAAAAAAAGATTTTGAGTAAAAGAGTAATGTTATTTCCTGTTGCTGGAATTCAATTTTTGAGATGACTACAGAGACTGATTCTGCATTACATTAAATGTCATTTAACTGACGCTTTTATCCAAAGTGACATCCAATTAAGTTTTCAACCTTGAAGTTCCAAGTAGTAAGTGCAAGTACATTAGCTTTAAATAAGCAAAACTACAAAGAGCCATATGAAATATATATATATAACTTATTAGTTAGCAAGCAGGTTGGCTGATGCAGAGGGGAGTGGAGAGGTTGGGGTATAGGGTTTGACTATGTCCTGGATGTAAGCTGGGACTGAGCCGTTCATTGCCCTGAATGCAAGTACAAGAGTCTTGGAAGGGGATGCAGGCAGCAGTTGGTAGCCAGAGAAGAGAGCAGAGGAGCGGTGTAGTGTGAGAGAACTTTGCTAAAAGCCTGAACTAGAACCTGTGCTGCCTTCTGCATTAGAAGGGCATATCCTTCCAATTGTATGCAGCATTTATCCACACGATCGGATAGTTGCAGAAATGTTGGCAGTGAAGCAGTGAAACACAGCAACTGAACAGTCATTAAGTACCATTTCCCAACTCCACACTTCACACTAAGCGAGTCTGATTACCCTAAACAGTTTTAGTCACCTTTAGTAAGACCACAAAATTAAATCCAAAATTAAATCGAGCAAAACACACACCAGAAGTTCAAGAAGCAGCAGAACCCACAGTAGAAGCAGCAAAGACAAGAGGCAAGCAAAAAAGCAGCAAAACCAAGTAGCAAACAGCAAAAAGCAGGAGAATGAGCAAAATCCGCAGAACAAACTCAAATTTGAACCTTAAGGCAGCAGACAAGACAGTGGGCAGAGAAGCCTAATAAAGTAAGTACTTATCTTAATATCTAGCTGTCTAGCAGTAAATCTCCTCAGGATTTAAATGCACTCTTAAATGCACTCTAATTCTACATTTGCGAGATATCAGCGGTGAATGGTAACTACTGTATACCATTCTTCAATACAGTTGTAAGGTAGCCTACTTTCAATTAAGTATTTCCATTTGTGTCCTACTTTATACTTCTACTACAATTCAGAATCAAGTATTGTACATTTTACTTTACTATTTATTTTATAGTTTTAGTTACTTTGCAGATTCAGATTAATAACACAAAATATTATGAATAAAATATTATGATGTATTAAATTGGATGAAGATGAGGCTTTGTTGATCCGGTGGTTAAAGTCACAAGCTACTTGCCAAGTCATGCTTACACAAATATGTTGGTGATGTAACTCAAAAGTAACGCAAAAGTAGTGTAAAGCATTACTAGTCAGAGACAGTAATATTATTATATAACTAATTACTCCTAAAATGACTAAGTAACTAAGAATCTATAATGAATTTCCTTTTGGAAGTAACTTGCCCAACACTGGTCTTGGTACTTTAGGTGTTTGAGGCACACATTCATGCAGACACACACTAAGCCTGCAGACTGTAAATATTTGTGTGGAGCAGCAGGTTTGACTCTCTGCAGAGCAGCGTCAGCTCCACTAATAATGGACAGTGGGATGAAAGGTTAGGACAGGAGTGGGAGAGCTGCAGAGGGGGATTATGGAAGGAACGGTAGAACATACCAGCTCTGACACTCAGGTTACATGAACTGTGACTCTGTAGGGACACATGGCACATGTAGGATCATGTGGGTGTACACACAAACAGTCGGGTGAAAATGTACAAATTTTCTTTGAAACACTGATGCAGAGGCACAGAAAGAGACCATTGACTGTCCAATAAACACTGCCCCACCGCTACTTACTGTTGCTGTTTGTGTCAAGCTTTCCATTCTAGCATCAATTCCAATTTGTTTGATAATGGTGGCAGATTTACTGCTTGAAATTCTTGGTAATTATTGAAAAAGTGGGTATTCGACAGAGATAAACAGGGATTTCTTTTCTCGGGCCTGCCAAACTGACAACTGTCAAGAGCAGAATTTATTAATCTATCTTAATCTATTTTATCTAACTAATTAGGATTAACTATGTGAGTTAGAAACACTGTCTTTGTCTGACTCATTTTAAACATAAACCCTGTAAAAGAGTTGTAAATAGTATACTTTATACATTCTTATAGCCCCATCCATACCACTTCAGTATGTCTTAAACACAAATTCTGACGGGCCTTCCTTGCCCAGTGTTGCCAACTCTTTTCTAATGAAAGTAAATAGCAAAAAAAAATGTCATATGGTCATTTGCATATTTCTGAAATAATTGCATATCATTTGCATAAAGCTTAGTGGTTGCGTAAGATGACTGCCTGACTGACCCTGTGCTGTGGGCAGAAGAGCAGTGGACTGTGAGTACTCTGATGGATAGACAGTTATTGATCCTTTGGGAAATTCATCTCATCTCATCAGATAGATAAACAGACAGACACTCAACAACACAACCACTAACCCCCACCCCCCTCTGAGCAGCATGCATGGGCATGAATTACAAAATGATACATATCTCTTTCCGCGGATGGTCTAAAGTGGCTTACTAGTTGATTTTTCAGAAAGGAAGTGGCTAAGAGGGTCAGAAAAGTTGCAAAAGCAAGAAAGACAACAAGTTGGTAACAATGTCCATGCCTAGTTACGGTTGCTAAGCTATAACTGGACAATCGCTGAGAAGGGCTGGGGTTTAATGAACTGTCAATCTTTTTTCTATTGTTTTTTGTTATAAAATACATGCAGTGTGAACACCGGTTTACTGAAGACCTACTCAACAACACACCACATAACATAGAACCCATAATGCACCTGGTAGTTTATTGTGGGCAAACGCCTCTGCCAAGAAACATACACAGACACAGTTTAAAATTATTTTTAAATAGGCCTATGCATAAAAAACAACACCTTATCTGTGTTCTTTCCCATTCGTTGTCCTGCAAATAACACAAACAAACACCTGTTGATGTGCTGTTTGAATGCTCACATAAGACAACAGCAGCAAATCTTTGTTATTGTGGCCTCTTTTCACACACTAGGATACGCCCAACAGTTGGTGGCAGTCATGCAACAAGTTGTAATGCCAAACGCCAATATAACAGAAGAAGAAGAACACGCATCCCAACCATGTGAACGCTGGCAGTTGGAAAAACAACGTAATCACGGGGGCAGCCACTGATATTCCCAGGTGTAAAATAATAATTAATGCAAATACTGCAAATAATAATAATAATAATAATAATAATAATTGCTTTAATTGTATAGCACTTTTTAAAGACAGGAAACAAATGCACACACAAATCAATGCACATACAGATATTTACACATCATTGTAATAGTGAAAACAGAAGATAGGGCAGCTGTAAAGACAGACAAAAATAAACAAATTAAAATGAACAGATGCTAGGGTAAAAAGACAAAGAGAAAGATAATTAGGCATCACATGAAAGCAAGCCTAACAATCTTTTTTTTGAAGAAGTGATTTAACAGAAGTCACTGATTCAGCAAGCCTTATCTTCTCTGGCAGGTTGCTACAAAGGTTGACACGGTACTGTAAGTCAAGTTTCATATTTTTGAATGTGCCGGGTTGTTAATTTCTGTGTTGCATGCATGGTTACATTTATATCTATAGAACATGTCTAGAGGGTCTTGCAGGAAATTATGTGAGTGCACAATTGTGTGCCAGTGTGGTCTCGGTCCATGGGCTTATGCATTACTCATGTTGATTAAAGAGAAAATTAAACATTACATTAAGAAAAATGAACAGTTGGCTACACCAGATGAACACACTGATTCTCTTTGGTGACATCCTATCATCACACACCTCATGTTAGCAGCAGCTCTGAGAGCCTATACATACGGCTGATCTGGCCAGTGGGTGGAAAGATGCTGGTTTGAATTTCTAATTGAGTCTGTAGTTCCACTCCCGATATCCCCAGCAGAAAGAGATCAGAAATAACAGTTGGTAATAAGAAATAACAGTTGGTAATCTTATGCAGTAGGCACATGTGTTACTGTCAGATGAGCCATACATGTTTGAAATGGAAATTAGATCACTTATGATTCAATGAAGATGTGTGTTCTGGGTTCACACCCTGGCTACATTTATCTTAATCTAAAAAAGGTTTTTTGCTAAACTTTCCTCACCTTGTAACAAATGTAAATGTAACAAGCATATTAGAATCACAATTTCTTTAAATGGTTTGGTTTTAGAATGGGAATACAAGGCACTTATTGGTGCACTAAAGCTGTTGGATGGGATGTTACACAGTCATATACAGTATGCTAGGCCTAGGGTGTATAGAATAATTTTGGCCTGCTTTATCTTCTGTGTCATTATATAGCAGTGGTGTGTGGCATCTGGACCACAGGTAAATTTATTGCATGCCACTTGACGAACAACTGAATGTCCTGTAGAGCTGCGTTCAAGAATCACTGTCAGTTCATTTAGCCTCTTAATTGGTTTTGTAAACAACCTAATTTACAGTAAAAAAAAAAAAAACAAATAAAACAACATATCTGTCTCCACAATTTTTTTCTCTATAGTGGAAGCATACCATTTTTCAATGTAAGACATCTCCTAAACCACTTGCCAGCACTTCACAGTTATTAGGAAAATGGCAAAGAAATACAGCACGTAACATGGTTCAAGTTTTATTCAACAAAATACATTGATAAAGGCCCTATACATTTATGGTTTATATATACACACACACAGACACACACACACACACATACACACACACACTGTGTTTTACTTATTTCACTTATTAGATCTCTTCAGCCTGTGCTTGATTGATCTCAAGGTATGATCATATTAGCCTTCTGTCCAATGACATTGCTACACATTCATTCTGATGTGGGTAATTAATAAATAAATATTGAGCAAAGCAATTATAGACTGTAAACAGACCATGGCAGGGATGCTGCCATTTGTAGTCTGGAAGTGTAATATTGTACCATACAAAGTGATAACACATCACTGTAATAATTACCTTTATTTTCCAAAACATAGTGCATCAATGTTTAGATTGCAAATTCACAGTGTAAATAAAAATGTACACTGTAAAAAACAACTTTTAATAAAAGTGAATTCTGACCTGTGAGTCGGGAGAGGCGGCTAGAACATTACTGGGGGATTCCCCCCGCAGTGCAGCTGTGGCATGGTTTTGTTCTGTTCATACCACACCGAGAGTGTTTCATAGTGTTTTGCTTGCAGATTTAGTTGGTTTGGCCATTTTACCTGGATATTTGTGCTTCTATCGTAAAAGGAAATAGTCTACATAGTTTATTTAGTCCAGTTATGGCTAGTACAACGCCCTGTCTGGCTCTATCAAAAAATAGACCTAGTGGGTGATATTATCGGATTTCAGTGGACAGCAAAAATATATAAATTTTGATGCTATCTTGATTCTATTTTCGTAGCATCAACATAACAGACACCTGAAGCATGTTCCTTATATCCACAATTTAGTTTTGTTGCACTCATTGCAGAAAAGTCCACTTTGCATATGATGTTAGAAATGGAAGCAATGTTTTCAGTACTTTTGTGTGTAGGATATTGAGCCTTGATTTTGATCCAGAATACGCACATTTATTAGGTCAGCTGGTGATGACTGTGCTACTACAAAACATAAAGTAGACTATAGTAGTAAATTTAATATTCATTTTTTTAAATTTTTTTAAATTTTTGCATAATCATATTGTTTTCTCTCTACCCAGTACTAAATGCTTCACGGCCAGTTACCGCTCCATGGTCTGGTGGATGGGGACCCCTGCTCTACAAGCACGGCCGAGTTATAGCATGAAAAGGGGCTGTTTCCTAGCAACGTGCGGAAAATCACTGCCCATGCTCGCTCATGGTACTTGAGCCATTTGCACATTTAGCCTGCCGCTGTCCATTTCAGCTTTAATCAACCAGAATTATTGAAAACACCTGGGTTGGTGTGCAGTGCCTTTAATTGTTTTAAGATGTGATTCCTTTCTAGCTTGGGAAGGCCTGAAACTACCCTGTCGCTTCCCTGAGCAGAGCCACCTGGTTGTTGGAAACACTGCTTAGGATTCCTCTAGCCTGCAACTCTGAGAAGGCAGCATACTGCCTACAAAATAGAATGTATTTGTTTTACTTTTATTAAAGCTCATTAAAATTACATTTGTACATTTGTATTATCACTCTGTGAAAATATTTGTGTAGGTTATAACAAATTACAACACTCTCAACATCATTTTAGATTGAACTTTAACTGTTTTTCAACTTCCCCGATCTTCTCATCCAGCTCATGAAACAATTGCTTCAAGTACAACACAATACTGAAAAAGCTAAACTTTTATTTGCGTTCAGATATCATAGTTTTTTTATTTTTTTTTTTTTTACAAGACCTGCACGTCTTCATCTCTGACCCTGCAAAACATCCTTGACATGTCAGAAGTGTATTCATGTAAAGTGGAGGTATGTTTCAACCATTGCAAACGTCTATATAATACATTTATATATACTGTATATTTTACAACTAGTGCAGTGCCCGTTCTTGTTTGGCCTGGTATTGTTACTTGCAGCTTTCTTGAGGATCACTTATCCAAACAACTTTTACATTTGACACTGCACTTCCCTGGGTACTGAGCAATACACCTGTTGATATGATATTAGTTGCAAACCCGAGTAATTCTAGAGTGTACGTATTATTAACAGCTAGCTATTTGGGACTAGGCTATTTCAGGGAACAAAGATGTTCATTCCATGATGTTTGCTACAATGTAACATATACAATATGTTTTCTTAATCTCTTATTAAATGTACAGCAAGTGTAATGGAGATGGAGCTTAATAGGGGTCCTCTCTTACTACAAAAGTGCCTATATAATGCACTACTAATACATATGTACTGTTGCTCTCAAGAGCTTGCACTCATCATTTCTTTGGGGCCATCCATGAGCGGTTGTGGAGAAAGGACAGACATACACATAGACAGACAAACTATTTCCATTTTAGTTAGATACTGGTTGTTCCAAGTGTCCTTTGTCATTTTAAAATTTAATAATGTTGTACATGAAGATCATTTCTTTGCAAGACACTTATTAAATCTTTAAATTAGTGGCTTAAATGTAATAGGACTCATAGTATTTTATGTAGTTCTACCCCTTTGAGCTTCTCTGAAGACAACATAATACTTGTCATTATCTGTCATTTGCTTTAAAGGGAGTAATACTGAAGCCGAACATACTCAGTTGAGTTATGGCCCAGACCCTTCAGGATGCAAACACATGCACACACACACACACACACACTGTATCTTTCTCTCTCTCTCTCACACACACACACAGAAAGATAAAACTCTGTGTCTCCAGAGGCCTCTGGCACATATTGGTCTATTTAGCTTTAACAGAATTATCCAATTATGTTTCTTCACTAAATCTGAAATGTATCTCATCTGACAGAGAAGAAGAGAAAGAAGCCAAATTCTCCCTCCTCTTTTTACTTTTCATATTTACATATGTTCCCTGTTACAAATAGAGCCCATCAGACAGAAATGATAAAAATTCATCTTTTTAATAGTTGTAATTAATTACAGCAACAACGTGTTTACTGGATTTATTGAAGATAAAGTAGAATGGAAAATAACTGTCAATGGAAATCAGCAACTCCAGTTGTAAACAACATGTAAATCTGTTATTTATATTAAGAAAAGGGTGAAGAAAACAATGTGCCCCTTCAATAGTAAACTTTGGCAACTTTGTAATTTAGATCTCATCTGTCTATACTGTAAGTCGCTGATGCAGCAGTATTATACCAGGAAATACCAAAGTTAGATTGCGCTGTCTCAAATGAATGCTCTCTATCAAACCTAGGTACTCAGTAAGAAATGCTATTTTATAGCATATAAATGAACATTGAAAAAATGGACAAAATGTCTAAAAAAGTTTTTTTTTTAAAGTGTGAAATAAAACAAAAACATTCAAAAACGTGACAAAAAACCTTGAAAAAAGTGACAGATATGTGAGGAAAAGTGAGAAAAAGTGTCGACCACTTTTAGTTTAAACTTTGACCCAGAAAAACAAAACGTTGCAGGTCAACGAGAAGACAACACAAGGGTAAAACATTTCAAATGGTTTCGGAACTTTAACATGATTACAAAGTCATCCACTGAATGTTTTGAAGAGGTGTGAATGAAGAGGTGTGTTAGGGGATCACATTCACTGCTGCCATGGTAACTATGGCAAAGACAAGGCACTCAAGTCAACCTCGAACAATACAATTATATTTCAAGGCAAAGGTTTTATTCATTTTCATTTCTGTCAAATTTGCCGGAGTTTGAATGCATTTTGCTCAAATCGGCCTGGCAATGACGCCATAGTTGCGAAGGCATGGAGAAATGTGAAGCTTGCCTTGAAACCATGTTATATGGCTTCATGATGATAAAAGAAAATACTGGTGATTTTTTTTCTAATCAGGGTAAAACATCAGCTGTTTGTGTTTGTCTGTGTGTTTTTTTGCCACTTTATTTTGAGGGGATTGATTGGAGGATGCAGGTTTCATTCACCCTCATTTGTGTCGGCAGCATAGAGGTCTGCCAGTAGATAATGACCTTATGTTTAGGTTGATAAAATGTACCAGTGTTCATTAATATGTAGAATACTATTACTGACATTCGCTATATCTGCTGTTTTAGTGTATTATGAATGTGCTTGCCGCCAATAATTGTTCATCAGTGTGGATGCTATTTTTTGGTTTTGGTGTTGATGGCCCTAAAACAGGCGTAAATGGTCAGCCCATGGAGAGGATATCCGTATTTAAGTAGGCCTACCTGAAATATACATAGAAATAACATATATATGCAGTATATACAAACACTTAGAAATGAAATGCCAAACAAGACATACATTGACAATTGTGGGGCGATATGAGGTCAAGAATAGATTATGATTGTGTAATATGCCACAGCAGCAGCAAAAACATCACTGTAGATCAAGTAGATGGACTACAGTATAGAACACTTATGAATATAATAGGAGCTATTAAGTCAACTCTCATTAGGGCAGTAGGCTAATAGAAGCAGGAGAGATGCAGCTGGAGTTAAGAATAGAGAAAGTCACGCTTGTTATGTGTTTTCTTTGAGTCATTTGTGTATTTGCAGCGTTTCTCTTGTGCATGTGTTTTTGTGTTTTTTTTACTTTGCATTTTTTCTGTATTTGCAGCTGTTTTGGCTTTCTGCAGCATGTTTTTGTCAATTGCTGCAGGATGTCGTTGTTGTATTTGTTTTGGTTTTTCGTATGTGTTTTTAAGTTAGCATCGTTTCTGAAGTTGCAACATGTTTTTCCTAATGAAAGTGTTTTGCGCCATTGTATTGCGTTTTCCCTGGCCACTGTAATTTTCACAACTCAAAATTGCACACCATTGATATGTCAATATCACAATAATTTCCAAAAGACAGATTTGAATGGATATCAGACATTTGTACGAAACACAATAAAGAAAAGTTATGGTCTAAATGCAGCTTTTCTAATGTATTGCTATGATTATATTATTAAATTTTTCCAAATGTTTACTCAGCATTTTCCAGTTTCTTTCTGTTGGTCAGGCGAACCAGACCATGGCGACAATGTTGATGCCATGATTGTCCTGCAGGTATGTATGCAGGTGCACACATGCACAGCTGAGTTATGGAAACCGAGCTATGAAACAGGAACAGAAAAAGTGTTGTAGACAGTCTTGCTGTCTGCATTCTTATTTTGGCAATAGCTTATGTGCATTATCCAGTTTACAAAAGGGATGCTGACGTGTAGTTTTGTACACCATTACATGTGTGTTTTCCTCACTGTTGTTCACTGTGGTGTATCAGGCTGCCAGACACCAGTTTGTGTCCCTCATGTTTGCGGCTTGCACAGGTGTGACGGTGTGTGTCGGGACGTGTTTAGCAGATGCACTCACAGTAAACGCATGACAGGCAGGCTAGTGGTCAGTTTTCAAATGATACACACCACTTTTGACCACTTCTTTCTCCACAGGGAAAGTATTGTGGGAGACATTATGGATTAGCCCTGGTTAGTTGCCTTTTGTCCTTTTGTACATCGTCTGCTGATTGTGTATACAACTAGTCTTAAGCAGTAATGCATTACTTATTGACACGTTAACGTAACGTGACTACTTTTCTCAGTAACAGGTAGTATAAGGTATTACACATTCAGTAATTACATTAAAGTTGCTAACCCCAGTAACCATCTGCTACTTTGACATTTTGGGATTCAGTTGTTGTTTTAATAGGAGATAGAATGGGGTTGATTCTTTTCATCTCTGTGTGTGCAGTAGAAAGGCTGGTCGGGACTTCTTTGCTTAGTTAAGGGGCTAGAGGTATGGAAAGGTGGGTAACGTCTTTCAAAAGAGGAGCATTATGCCCTCCAGTGATGCCAAAGCTTTCATATTTTAATGTGACGGCTTTTAAGACTTCTCTCCAATTAGTAAAGTAGCATCATTATTTTTTTTTAATAAGTAATGAGTAATGATAACATTTTCCAAGTAACTAGGCCACCATTGTCACATACAAAATCTCAGATGCTGATGAATAGTTAAATATATTTTGGATAACACCCTTTTTTTGCTTTTTTGCTGATGGTTGTGTAAGTATTGTTTGAGTGTACGCTGGCAGCGAACTGTGGTGTCGTTTGTTTCCATAGGAGAGAGGGTGTGTGTGGGAGCAATGCGAGGCTGAAGGACAATATATAGCAAGCAGGATATCAGTGGTATAAGTGAAGCATTTTTTATGGAGGAGTCCAGGGAACACATGGCTGATAATTTAGGGTCTGGCTCTTGGCATTCTCCATGGGACACTGAGAATGGTATGTACTGGCCAAGCCTTCTTCTTCCCATGTGCTGTCCCTCTCTCTATCTCTATCTCCTTCTCTCCTTCCTTCACACACTTCTCACGTTCACACAGAACTTTTACAGCGCTCATCTGGACGCTGCTGGGTTCATCCACACCCACCAATGGACACTTCAGTTGCAGCGTTGCTATGATTTCATGTTATTGGTCAGAAATACCGCCTGATTCTGGAAGTAGTCAGCTCAAAACAGCTTGGACCATCTGCCAGTCAGCATTCAAATTTCATTCCAACGCAGATGTCTCCTAAATAAAAATGGTGATGATTTGAGAATGATATCAGTGCTGGCAGCCAAATTTTCTCCACTATTTTAACTATGAAGCAGCAAGCTGATGTCTTTCTACATGCAGTGAAAACAATTAATCCTCTCAATAGGATGTTACAGGCTGACATGCAAAACAGTGCAGATCACAGAGTTATTGCATGGTGCCAAAGTACTACTATGCATTTGCAAGGGATGTCAGGGGCGTATGGAACAGGAGAGCAGCTTTGCATGAACTATTAACCAGCTATCGGAGGCACTTATAAAAGATATAGGACTGAAACTTTTTTCCTGTCAGAACCTCATCTACTATCTCTGTGTGTTTTCCACTGAACTAACCTCCCATATGAGACAGGAAACAAGATGGTCAGACAGATCTCCCTGGAGAAGGCAAAAGAAATAAGGCAGGGAATCATAGGGCTGCATTCTCTGTTATGGCTGATGGAAATGTTCTTCCATTTCTGACAAGCCAATTTGCTTCTGACTGGTTGGAGAGGTATAAAATTGAAGACTGGGGGAAGGACAAGCAGAACCTTGAGAATCATGAGAGACAGAGAGAGATGAACAGAAAACAATAGATGGCTCTTGCTCAGTTTGAGAAGCATAACATCTGCTGAAGGAGCAGATTCTGGCACCACCATTACCTACCTTAGTTAATCATAACACAGAGCTTCACACGTTTGCATGCATGAACACACAAATGCACACGCAGACTCTTGTGACTGACCTGATTGGCCTAAACTACTGTCAATCAAGAGGACAGAAACATGAACAAAAATCTGTATGGGAGACCTTTGACATATTTATGTACATGGCTTCATCAATGTGTGTGTGTGTGTGTTTGTGTATGTTTGAGTGTGTGTTATATTGTGATATTTAAAGGTTCAGTTCACTCAATATAAAACACAATATGAAGCTAAATACTGACTAATCAGATGCCCTCATAAGAAAAAAACAGTCATGTTTTCACTTGGAAGACACCTTGACATTTCACCTTCAAAATAAGAGCTTCATCCTTAATAATAACTAAAGGGACAAATAATGGCAAAGCCTTACCTATGTGACAAATACCTACAAAACTAGTACTAGTTGTGTTTTTTGTGTTTTTCATAGCATAATAAATCAAACTGAGGTGTTGTCATTCAGGTAAACAAACCCTTTAAAATTGTAATTATGTCCAAACAGAACATAGTTTAAATTGGGAAATTAAGCAATAAAGAAAAAAATATAAATAAAAGTAAAAGAGAAGACATCATAAAATTGGTCCTTCAGAGGATTTGGCTGTCGGTCTCCATATGGGACAAAGCGGCTCACAGAGGCAGAAACAAGAAAATTTACAGCTCTGTTTAGCTTCATGGCAGCACTGCATGCCTGTCTCTTTTACCGCCTACATAGCCTCCATACTTTGCCTAATTACCATCTCCTTATCACATAGAGGCTCATTGATTTAAACAACATAATTGGGAGGTGCTCGTAATGGGGGGCACAATCATACCCTTAATGATAACCTTACTGATAATAGGGAATGTTTTTTTTCTGATTATTTTCATTAACGGCCATTTGATCATTTGAGGACCCTTGATGTGTGATAAGTAGTTTTCTTACATTTTCAAATGATTTCCTGTTACAAATGTCCACTCTACCTCCTTTGTGCTCTGTACCCCTGTTCTCCCCCAGAACCTACATACATATTGTGCACTTAGTGTAAATGAAATGTGTGGGAGGAGAGAGGCACGGTCTTAACTTCTGACACACAAATACAAGCTCCCAGAGGAAATAAAAAAAAGATTACACATATGAATGAAAAGAGACTGACAGACTGACATTGTCTATGCACTTTGCAGGGTGCTAATGATTGAAACAAACTGATAAAGTGCAGTATTCTTGTCAGAAATGTTTTATTCATTAGTTTATGAAGGAGAGCTGAAGGCTGCCGCGGTGTGCGTGTGTGTAGGAACAATGCAAACATTAGATTACACTAAGTCAGTTTAAGCAAATATCTCTTGGAAGATGTAAATGTTACAATGACATTACACCATTACACACACACACACACACAGAAAGAGAGGTGTGTATGACGGTCATGTAACGTTGAATAAAAACTAAAATATTTCAAAGGACAAAGCTCTGACTCACACAGACTTATCTCTGACTTTGTGTTTATTCTTGATAACACCCAAACAAATACACAGATCTGTATATGTATCATATGTTTTTTCCTGAATTCTCATGAAAAATATTTAGAAGAAGGATGAATTGGCTCAGTAACAGCCAAAGTTCAAAGAAAGGTTTCTCTGAGTGAACAAACGTGACAAACATCGGCTATTGTAGCATGACTATTGACATCAAAACTAACACCAATTTTAAGTAAGGTTTTACTTCCACCAAAAGATTTGTGTTGTGAGAAACTGTCCTATACGGTGGCTGACAGGGGCAAATGCACTGCAACTTAATGAAACACACGCTGATAGACAAAACACAAGCAAATTAAGAAAACATCTTCATTAATTTGACAACACATGCACAGCATTTCGCAAACAAGCTGACAATACACACCAAATACAATAATGTTGCAAAAAGAAAAGCACAATAACTCTGAAAATAGAAACGATTGCCTCGGGTCACAGGTGATACTCAGTATACAGAGGCGTGTCTGTAAACCTGTGGCAATAAAAAGGCAGCACGCTCTCTCCCCCTAGAGGCCTGGAGAACTTCCGCTTTGTAATATGCAGCGTTTTTATGTTGCGTTTGTTTTCCTGGATTGTGGGCTTTTCTTTTTTGTATTGTTTGTGTATTCACACTGCGTTTGTGTATTTGTTTGCTAAATGCTGCACATGTGTTGTCAAATTAATGTGTGTATTGCGTGTGTTTCATTGAGTTGCAGTGCGTTTGCCCCTGTCAGCCACCGTAGACACAGCCTCTTGGGCCTTAAATAAATATACTACTGACCCCTCTAGGAAAAAGATGACATTTTGGAGATATAAAGATTACATTTATACATTTGATACATTTCAACCAAAAGCAAACTGCAAATATTTTGGATGAAGATGTAAATACTGGCCTTAAAAACCTGAGGTGATACTACCCTGGAAACAGAGATAAACTCAGGCTGGAAAAGGAAGAAGGATATCCTCATTCCACAGCATGCTGGAGTCTCTGTGTTTGTGTGAGTGTGTGTGTGTGTGTGTGTGTGTGTGTGTGTGTGTGTGTGTGTGTGTGTGTATGTGTGTGTGCGTGTGTGTAATGTAAAACCTGCCTGTGAGGTCGATAAGGCTTGACTAGTTTGAGACAATCCTGTGATCATGTGCTGTCCTCTTCTTAGCATTTTGGTTAACTAAAAACCAACACACAAACACTGCCAGTGCCACACATCTTCACACACACACACTCACACCTACTCGTACACACACACACACATACACACAAATGTTCTCATATGCCCCGCTATTAAAATCAAGTATCTCTATACGTGACTTTGCATAGAAGCAGGAGGTTGAACTTCAGATTACAAAGACCCTATTAACCCAAAAATACATGTTGGCTCAAAAAGGACCTGACTAAAAATGTATTATTTTATTCATAAGGACCTTTACCTGCCACTTTTGACTGAGAAGCAGGTGCGAGCATACGGGCACATCATGTAGTGGGCCAACCCTTGCATGTCAGCTTCGCCACCATCAGTGTATGTGAATGGGTGAATGAGAGGCAAATTGTAAAGGTCTTTGTGCGGTAAGGTAGAAAGGCTTTACATAAATTTACCATTTACCATTAGATGAGTGGTTCTTGAGAACACTTTGAACCGAAACCTCCTCCAACAATGCTACACGCAGCAATACTGGGGACCAAGCACATGACTTGATGTTAATGCATCATCATCATCATCATTATCATCATTATCATCATCATCATCGTTATCATCATCAGCAGCAGCAGCAGCACTTCAACAGAAGCACAGAGACTGGAACAAAGTGGAATTTGAAACGTTTTAGCCAAAAATGGTTCCATTGTCCAGGTGTTTTTTGCAGAAACGTTTCAGATTTTGTTTTGTTCTCCAACTTCGTGGATGAAAACAATCATTCTAGTTATTTCACTTTAATGTTGTGGATTTCAGGTACTCCAAATAATACAAAGGTGTTCTAGACATGAATCTAACCGCAGACAAATGCACACATACAAACATCTGTAACTTAGAGGACATATCTCTTCTCCAGGAAGACACTATCTTCGCCTCTGACCCACTTCCCCTTGTTTTCCTATTCCATTGTTCAATTATGCTTTTGTGCTGCAATTTCACAGTAAATGTTCAGATATGTGAAGTATACAGTTGTTTTTTCATTGATGTGAGGCATCCCATGAGCTTCTTTGTAGGATGTTGTGTTACAGTAATAAAACAAATTCGATGAGCTCACAAAAAAACTGTTTTTTAAGATCTTTGTTAATTATTGGCTGGAATTGTGGAGGTACATGGTTTTCATCTCAAAGCTGTGATGTGTGTAAGCACGTGTGTTGTGAGTGTAAAAAAAGAGAAGTTGTTGTTATATTACTGATTTTTGCTTGTTTTGTCTGTTCATTGTTTCTTTATAGCTTCATTTTGCCACTCCATTTCTCTTTCAGTTGCAGTTGAAACAACCCCCAACACACACAGACACACACACACTTTGTTCCCACTAACAGCTCCTTCATATTGTGTATGTAGGTCACACAGTGAGATAGGGTCGAGGGCGCCTCATGTGTCAGACCTCCTCTGTGTTCTAGTCCCCACCGACCCCCATCCTCCAAGCATCATTGGGATGTCCCAGGTGTGTCTCCTTTTGGCCTTGCTTATGCTCTGCAGCTCTGCAACAAAGGTACAACGCACAGCCTCGCTCAGTTTTTCACACACACACACACACACACACACACACACACACACACACACACACACACACACACACACACACACACACACACACACACACACACCACGTGTCTTTGATCTAGATGATGGGGCTGCGATGGTGTAGCTGAAACTTGACATGAAGCTTCAGAAAGTTTCGTCCTTCTCTAGGTCTATTGTACTAACTCCCTGGAGCTTGTGAAGGAGCAGTGGAGCAGCTACAGAAACCAGTGCCTGGACTACTTCAACGCCACACCCCCCGCCACAGGTAAGTACCTCTCCTCCCAGGAGGAGGAAAGAGAGATCTGTGCCTAAGAATGAAGCCTGAATTACAATAAGCCAAAAGCAGAATTTGAAAAATCTGATCTCTATTGCAGGGCTGGTGTGTAACAGGGCCTTTGACCTGTACGCCTGCTGGCCTGATGGACTCCCAGGAACCACTATCAATGTCTCCTGCCCATGGTTCCTGCCATGGTACCATAAAGGTGTGGGTTATGATAAGATGAGATGAACTTTATTCCTCCCAGGGGGAACTTGTTGTCCAGCAGTCCCAGTACAAAGTGGGAAAGATTACAAATATATGGAGTGCAGATGAACAAAATGTAAACAATAAAGATTATCAGTAAGGTGCAAAAAACAAATATACACAATGTTGGAAATGTAAACGGTAAGTATAGATATAACTTTCTAGAGCTGTGTGCAGTACCTGTTTCTTTTTTCAAAATATAGCTCCTCTCCAACACATCTTCATTAGAAGTATGTTAGAGTTTTTCATTAAAGTCATTATGTGGCGTTAATGGGAAATGCTTTGCAAAGGCAGTGCAGCTCTTGATACTGTATGTCCTTGCCATTCAGTAGGATAAAAGAAACTTGTTGGATGAATGCTGTACTAAATATATACTAAAGTATACCGTGGTTTCAGTGAGTGGTTGATGCATTAATTGTGTGTCAAGGCCACATGTTAGTCAGTCATTAGTCAGCTATCACTCTACATGTACTATCAACTTGAGAGTGGTATCAAAACCTCACACTGTCTCCGGGAGCAGGACACCTGTCCTGTGGAGCTTTCTGAGACTTTCTTGGGGTGAAAACGATGCAGAAAAAGGTGGGGGTATGTCTATTTTGTAGGCAGCAAACTAACATTAACAAGCACACGTAACAAAACAGTGCAGGGGTACATTCAGCCACAGCAAAGCGTAGCAAAATGTTTATTTAAACTGAAAAGTTGCTGCCACCTGTTGTGTTGGCAAGCGCATTGCCTTTTTAACACCTATGACACACCCACCAAATGAGAGAAAACATACCTTCAAAGCCCATTGCTCACTGTTTCAACCTGGAAACTGTAGCAAAATGGGATACGATTACTCACTGTATTGTTGTGTGCAGATTGAGATTTGTGTATATACGGTATCTGGACAGTTGGAGCCATGCCACATGCCAACCCAATATACAATCTCATAATCTGTTTCTCTGCGTGAACAGTTCAGCAGGGTGTGGTCTACAGAGTTTGCAGTGAAGATGGTCAATGGGCGCCAAAGAATACCAGCGAATGTGAGGACGACCCTGGTGAGGTGTGTGTTTACATTACATGCAGTGAGGGAAAAAAGTATTTGATCCCCTGTTGATTTTGTTCATTTGCCCACTGACAAAGAAATGATCAGTCTATAATTTTAATGGTAGGTTTATTTGAACAGTGAGACAGAATAACAACAACAACAAAAAATCCAGAAAAACACATGTCAAAAATGTTATAAATTGATTTGCATTCTCATGAGGTAAATAGGTATTTGACCCCTCTGTAAAACATGACTTAGTACTTGGTGGCTGAAGTTTGAAAACTCAAACCTTCAGCTCCGTCCACAGATTTTCTATAGGATTAAGGTCTGGAGACTGGCTAGGCCACTCCAGGACCTTAATGTGCTTCTTTTTAAGCCACTCCTTTTTTGCCTTGGCTGTGTGTTTTGGGCCATTGTCATGCTGGAATACCCTTCCATGACCCATTTACAATGCCCTGGCTGAGGGGAGGAGGTTCTCACCCAAGATTTGACGGTACATGGCCCGTCCATCGTCCCTTTGATGCGGCGAAGTTGTCCTGTCCCCTTAGCAGAAAAACACCCCCAAAGCATAATGTTTCCACCTCCATGTTTGACGGTGGGGATTGTCGTCTTGGGGTCATGGACAACATTCCTCTTCCTCCAAACACGGTGAGTTGAGTTGATGCCAACGAGCTCTATTTTGGTCTCATCTAACCACAACACTTTCACCCAATTGTCCTCTGAATCATTCAGATGTTCATTGGCAAACTTCAGACAGGCATGTATATGTGCTTACTTTAGCAGGGGGACCTTGCGGGCACTGCAGGATTTCAGTCCTTCACGGCATAGTGTGTTACCAATTGTTTTCTTGGTGACTATGGTCCCAGCTGCATTGAGATCATTGACAAGATCCTCCCGTGTAGTTCGGGGCTGATTCCTCTCTGTTCTCATGATCATTGCAACTCCATGAGGTGAGATCTTGCATGGAGCCCCAAGCCGAGGGAGATTGTCAGTTCTTTTGTGTTTCTTCCATTTGCGAATAATTGCACCGACTGTCACCTTCTTACCAAGTTGCTTGGCAATGTTTTTGTAGCCCATTAAAGACTTGTGTAGGTCTACAATCGTGTCCGTGACATCCTTGGAGAGCTCTTTGGTCTTGGCCATGGTGGAGATTTTGGAATATGATTGATTGATTGCTTCTGTGGACAAGTGTCTTTTATACAAGTAACAAACTGAGATTAGGAGCACTCCCTTTAAGAGTGTGCTCCTAATCTCAGCTGGTTACCTGTATAAAAGACACTTGGGAGCCAGAAATCTTTCTGATTGAGTGGGGGTCAAAACTTATTTCGCTCATTAAAATGCAAAACAATTTATAACATTTTTGACATGCATTTTTATGGATTTTCTTGTTGTTACTCTGTCTCTCAATGTTCAAATAAATCTACCATTAAATTTATAGACTGATCATTTCTTTGTCAGTGGGCAAACGTACAAAATCAGCAGGGGATCAAATACTTTTCCCTCACTGTAGTGTTTGTGTGTGTGGGGGTCAGGCCTGACTTGTAAGATAACAGTTCCCATGTTTGAAAGTTGCTTGGAGTAGTGTGAAAATCCTGCTATCTGTTTAATACTGTTTACTGTTTAAATCTGACACCTTTTTGTGCCAGATTTAATCTGCACTGAGTGTGTGTGTGGATGGGCAGGTAGATGTGTATGGAGGCAATGCATGGAAATGACTGACTCAGTCCCTCACGTTTGTTCTGCAGCACCAGTATGGCCGCATCCTCAGTCAGTTACGGATCATGTATACAGTGGGCTACTCGCTCTCCCTGGGAGCTCTGCTACTGGCCCTGGGAATCCTTATCACCTTCAGGTACAACATCTACTAAGAGTAGAAGGTTGGAGGTGGAGGAAGACGAATGAAAGAAAAAGAAGGAAGAAAATAGAAGGAAGGAAGAAAAGAAGAAAGGATTTATCAATAAATGGGTGAAGAACAAAAAGAAACAGGAAAGATAACTAAGGAAAGCAAGAAGAAAGGAGGAAAGGAGGATAAATGGGATGAATGACAGAGAATGAAAAAAATAGTGAGAATATATATCGAGATAATAAAAATAGGAAAGGAAGAAAGGAGGAATAAATAGATAGAAGAATGAAAATAAATGGAGGGAGAAGAATGATAAAAAGAAGGAAACCATAGGAAAATAAGGAGGGAAGGAAGGGAGAAATAAAGAAAGGAAGAAGATAAGAAGGAAGGGGGGTCAATAAGAGAATTAATAACAGACAGGAAGAGAAAAAGAAGCTATGCATGAAAGGTGGAAAGAAAGGGGAAAAGGAAGAAGCAAACAAAGGAAGGAAACATAAAAGCAAAAGGAAAAAGGGAGAGAATCAATAAAGGAACACATTTTAAAGAAAAAAAGGAAAGCAAGACAAAAAAAATGCAAGAATTGGACAAAAACATTTTAGTCATATTCCTGCATGCAAATTAGTGAAAAGAACATACATACAAGTCAAAAGCAATCACACACTGTCACCTCTGCACCAGGAAGCTCCACTGTATGAGGAACAACATCCACATGAACCTGTTTTCCTCCTTCATCCTGAGAGCCGTGTCCATCCTGGTCAAAGACGCCCTGCTGACCCTCACACTGGACCCCAGGAGCAACAGTGACTCCCGGACACAAGCCTGGGTCAACATACCGGTCAGAGCAAACAAACCACAATCACTTTTTATTTTCATTACATGTTAAATTAATACATTATTAAAGTGACTCCTTGTATAAGAGGAAACAGAAACTCCAATACAATATCTCAACTGCCACTTCCTTGCTTTCCACTGCAGTAAAACATCAACACATTAATTGTAAATGCAGAAAGTGCATATGAAAACAACAATAATGAGACACAGGGTTGCAACACATTTAAAGACTACTCCATATTTCCTGTATATCTATATTTTTCTATGGCAGACGTTCAACAACCTCTGTTTGGACATCCTAGCAATTCTATATAGTTGTTCAATGTTTCCGCTGGCACATATAACTTCAGATGGTGAAGATTAGGGCAAGTAGCCAGTAGCTAATTTATGTTTTGGACATTTACTAAAAACAATTCTTATGAATGAATCATCAGTTCAGAAATATGACATCCAAACTTAAATGTTTGGCCCACCTGCTACTTTCTTGCTAAGCTGCTCTACATTTGCATTAGAGGAAATATATAGTATATCTCATATAAAATGGCACAAATGGCATTTTGTCTGCATCAATCCACATTAAGTATGGTCTTGCATTCCCAGACCTTCCTCAACAGTGCTGCGGAGGAGGGTCTGGCTAGTCCCCACCGGATGGGAGAAAAACATGCTCTGGTTTATTGGCATTTCTTTAAACCAATCACATCGTCATCTGCGGCGCTAAGTGCCCCTATGGAGCCCCAGTGTTGCTGTTAAATAGCTCCGGGAAGGAACTTGTTTTGGTGGATCATGTGTACGTTCAAAAGTTGTTTTATTCGTGCAGCGCTAAAAACTTAGATTGGACACAGAGTCTAGCTAGCTGTCTGAATTTACCCTGCAGAGATCTGAGGAGCAATTAACCATAATCCTCATAAATTGACCAGAGTTTAAAATTCCAACTCAAAGAAAGCAGAAGGTAACAAACATTCAGCCGAAAAGGAGGACACCCAGCGGACTTTCCAGTGGCATTGTAGCAATCACAGAAGTGGAAAGTTGTGGATATAGACTACATTAGGTATAAACAATAGACAACTTAAAGTGACCTGTAAATATGATTTGCTTTATGCCTAGGTGCAGAGTGTATATTGTAACTTTAACTGCTGTAAAGGATTATGAACAAGAAAAGAAATATACTGAGTGTGGATGCAAGAATCAAAACATTAATGGGAAGGACAGCTGCTGAGCATTGTATTGTGCTGCAGACCAATGTAGAGTCAATTCAACTGAGCTGCAAGCAGAATACCAACATTTCACCTTGGCTTATTGTTTGTATTCCCACAACCCTTGTCATATTTTTGTGTCTCAGGCTGTTACGTGGTGCCGTGGTGCCATGGTGATGATGCAGTACAGCGTGATGGCCAATAACTATTGGCTGTTGGTGGAGGGCATCTACCTACACAGTCTGCTAGTCATCACTGTCTTCAGTGAGAGGAAGTATTTCTACAATTACCTGGCCATTGGCTGGGGTAAGAACAACAGCTCTCACATAGTGACTGACAATCACATCATAATGATGCTCCACTTATTACAGAATCTGTATTGGTGTGCTTTTCCGACAGACAAATATTGGTCAATTTAGTGAGACGAGTAAACAGGATTCTGATTAGTAACAAACAGACTCTGTCATGCCGTTCAGATATGGTTAACAGGTATGTATATATATGCAGATTAATAATCAAATACAGAGCAGCTGTTTGGACAGGCAATTGTAGAGACAAGAAAAATGGGAGAGGGTGCAGGTACTGTGACAGATTTATTTGTAACTTGCACAATTCCAAAATGTAAGAACACATTCATGAGCCCAGAGCCACTTTGGTTTATTATTTCAGACCTGCTTTCTTGAAAACGTCTGTCTCTAAATAAAGAATTTTTTCATGATGCTCATATTAACTTTTCAACTTATTATTCTGGTGGAGCAATTTAATGATATAGTTATCTTGAGATAACAAATCATGGTCTTGCCACAACTATTAAGTGGAGTGTCCATTGGATGTAAGTGAGTTATTGTAGCCCGACAGGACAGTTCGTGTCCGCGGACGAGACCACGTTCATGAACGGATTAAATTCGGCTTTGCACACGCAGCAAGCATTTTCACAGCGCAAATAATTAATGTAATTAAGTGTTGGAGTGACTGATCTACCAGGAGTACAGCATCTATGATATCATGGCTAATCTAGTAAAATTACAACTTTATGTCCCAAAACATTTGACTCTGTTCACTTTCTTGTTTTACCTATGTCTTTCTCAGGTGCACCACTTATATTCGTGTTGCCGTGGATCACAGTGAAATATCTGTATGAGAACGAGGAGTAAGTTTCTTTTTATGAGGTCACATCAAATTAAAGGCAGTTTAGATGTAACACCTTTTATCTGTGCATTCATACTATAGTGTATAAATGTGTGATGATTCTTTGGATAAAGTGAAAAGATCAAAATCAAAAGTACAACGGCAATATGTTAGAATGTTAAGTGTGTGTGTCTGTCTGTGTGTAGGTGCTGGGAGAGGAATATTAACATGGGATATTGGTGGATCATCCGTTCTCCTATACTGTTTGCTTATCTGGTAAGGCTGTCTGCATCTGTCTGTTCTGTTTGTCTCGTACTCTTATATTCTCTGTCTGGCAGTCTACAATTGAACAACATAATGAAGGAAATTCAAATTGAGAATGTGCTGGCATGTGATCGAGCTACAGATGCACATAACACACACGCCCGCACGCATGAACACACAGTAGCTGACATACCCCAACTGTGTCTTTGCAGGTTTCAGAGATACTGAAAGATACCAAATGCTTGTGTTTGGGTGCATGTGTTAAAGTATGTAGAAAATATTGATTCACCTTAAAATTACACTTAATTTCCAAGTTTTCAATTTCATCTGTACTCTCCCCACTGAGTACTTTAGATTATGTCTACAGAAAGCCACTCTGTGTGGTCAAGTGTAGCATCTAACTATGATTTAATGCAGTAAAAAAATATTCAAATCAGCCAGATGTTCAGTCAAGTGTTTGTCTAATTTTAGATCTCCAGGGGAAGATAGATTGTGATGTGACTATTTCAGGCTCATCCTGCAGTGTAGTACACTGATACAGCAAAACACTACTCATAGTTTAAGTCCACCACACTATTAACCCTTGTACTTTCCTGTCAGAAAAGATGCTCTGGTGTCCTTAGACAAAAGTGTCAAAAACCATACATATACTGTAATAATATATTATTATTTTCCACTTTCACTAAGTTAAATATTTAACCAACGCCAAATTTACATTTTTTTTTTTTTAAATCTAATTATTTTCTGTGCAAATACTTTGGGGAAATTTTATTTATTTCACTGTCTGGGATATGTCAATGATTGCCAACAACATTGATTTTGAGTCATAGCATCAAACATTGCAATGCTCCATTGCAGCAGAGAGGAAATCAGGTAAATAGGATGTTGTTGCCCCATAGGGCAAATATAACAAAATCAATCTGGTAAAAAAGTGTTAAAACTAAAATGCTCTAATGACTGTGTGTTCTTGTGTTCATGTTCTTAATTTTTTCGATTGGCTATGTAGTCATTATCGACTTATTATAGAAGCTGAGGTTGAACTTTCAAAATTCAGAAAAAAACACACTTTTGTCAAAATGTCGACAAGATTATTAACACAGCCAAAATTATCAAAAAGTTCAAATGCCCAAATTGTCCCTAGTGATTAACGTCACTGAGTAATTTACAAATAAATCAGAATATAAGGACTGGGAGTATGCACTCTTTTTTTGTGAAACATTTATGTCAATACAGATTTTTTTTGTATATCTTTAATATTCAATATGTCAATAATGTGCTTGTAGTTGTGTTTTTCTGTTCTTTTGCTTCTTTTTGTTTTTGCTTGAGATAAAAATACAAAGATTAAAGTATGAAAAAAAGTTGCAACAGCTTCACTATAGTAAAAGTAGCGAGAAAATCTGACCTCAGAAACTGAAATCAAAGTAATTAATTCCCAAAGATTCACACCCTAAACTATTGTTTCAATAATATCTTTGGTGTTCTACAAACACACATACACACATACACACATACACACACACACACACACACAGTAATAAGTTGTGGAATTCCTTGTGTATGTTTCCTGCCTCTTGTTCCCATAGATACAAACAACCTTATGGATGGAAACACTTACAAAGCGTAAATGTGTAAGACATAAATGTGTACACAAACACACACACATGCGCACAAACACACACACACACACACACACACACACACACACAGACACAACAAACACACACACAAACACACAGAATTATTCAGAAACCCGTACATTTCCTGGACTGTTTAAGTCGCACAGTTTGTTCCCTGTGGAAAAAATTCTCTTTATCTTTATCTCTGAAATAGTTGCTGTCCAGTTGTGGAACTTCATATGTCATCCTCCAGCAATCCCAAACACAACCCTATTCACACACACATATTCACACCTAAATAAACGGCATTTGTGTGCACTTAAACACACACGCACACACACACACACACACACACACACACACACACACACACACAAACACATCTGACAACATACACACTTTACCAAATTTGGTAACTAATATTCGTTAATAACTTGAGTGCTGTATAATTAATGTTCTCTGTCATTGGAGAGGGTCTGCACTAGATCACTGTGTGTGTGTGTGTGTGTGTGTGTGTGTGTGTGTGTTCAAATCCCACAGGGCACAGAAAGGCATTTTCGGGAGTCTCTGTCTTAAACATTTGTCATCTTAAAATCTACAGAACATATTTGCACATTTTTTAGATAATTTAACTCCCCCTCTCTTCCTCATTTTAGATTAACTTCTTCATATTCATAAGAATTATCAAAATCCTGATGTCTAAACTCAGAGCTCATCAGATGAGATACACTGACTACAAGTTCAGGTGAGACTTAACTTGAATCTTGAATCTTACCTGACAAAGGTTGTGACTAAAATGAGCAGTGGATAACCTTTCTGCTTTCTTGTAATATTCCTCCTCTGGTCCAGATTAGCCAAATCCACTCTGACTCTCATTCCTCTGCTCGGAATTCATGCCATCCTCTTCACCTTCGTCATTGACGAGTCTGTCCCTAAAGGCTCCATGCTGCGCCTCATTCGCCTCTTCTGTGACCTGCTGTTCAACTCTTTCCAGGTCAGAGCTCAACGTAACTGTTTCAGGAAGCTGCGACCGAATTGCATTTTGGCTGTAAACCAGTGTCTGTGGTCTTTATATTTATGTATAATTATAGTTTGCTCCTCTCATTTAAAATATGAACACATTGAACTTGTTCTTAACCACTGTCGTGACACAGCTTACACAGGACTGCGGTTGTTAGGTTAGGTGAAGCCAGGTAACTGAAAGAAATCTAGGGCATGTTGTTCTTGAGTCATAGTACAGGCCTCTGAATTGTTTCCATCTATCCGTCTTTTTCTTCCCTGCCTTTGTTGGCGCATTGCTACCTTCAGTGTTGGGCAAGTTACTTTTAAAAAGTAATTATTTACAGTTACTAGTTACTTCTTCCAAAATGTAACTACATTAGTTAATCAGTTACAAATTATGAAAGTACCTAGTTACTTCAGAAAGTAACTATTGTGTTACTTTTAAGTAAAATTAAAAAAGCTCAAATGTGACCCCACCTCCACCCCTCTTTAACTGAACTTAAAATACATGTATATGTTCAATTATTTATGATATATCTGAATATTATAATGAAATCAACACTTACTACAATACATTATTACAGAAACGCTGTACACAAATCTAAACTATTTTAATGTCACTGTGGGACAAAGTGAGACTAGCCTACAATCAAATGGCATGTATGTAGATATTATGTTTATATAGTGGATCGATACCACTATAGATGTT
This sequence comes from Etheostoma perlongum, assembly GCA_026937815.1. Lineage (NCBI taxonomy): Eukaryota > Metazoa > Chordata > Actinopteri > Perciformes > Percidae > Etheostoma > Etheostoma perlongum. Next base: position 24,213,370 of record CM049372.1, on the reverse strand, counting down.
TTGGAACTTGTGATATTTATTGCCTCTCACTTGGGCTCGCCATACCCGTCTCTCGTTTACTGACTTGATGGTGTTGTTCGTTGTGTGTCCGACTATGCATGCTTTTGAACACCCGTCCAATTCTACCTCTGATTGGCTTACCATGAAATTTTACTCAACCTCAGCCAATCACAAGCATTTATGCGCTTGTCTTGTGCCCGGTCCACTAACCAAGGAAGAACAGTAAAAAAAAAGTCTTTGCCTCTCGGCTCAGGGATCTAGTTGGTCTGAGGAAAGAATGCGCCGCATTTTTTGGCAGTAATGGTAACGGCGTTATTAAGATGGGAAGAGTAATCAATTAGATTACTCATTACTGACAAAAGTAACATTGTGATTTAAAATGCCGTTATTTCCATCACTGGCTACCTTCTTTGGCACATTACCGCCACCTGAAGATCAGTTGTGACCTAAACTAGCAAAGCATTTATCTTACTAAGTATTACTAAGTATTGCTTGTGTAGCCTGCCTTTGTGCCTCATACAGGTATAAAAGGACCCGTACTGATGCATTGAGTTACAAATAATAACATAACTAAATAGTGGGGAATTTATATAAGTGGATAATATTAAAAAATTAAAACATATTTAGAGCTATGTCCTTTAAAGCTCTCATATTTAGTTAGTTTATACTTGTATTTTGGGTTACTTCTAGAACATGAAGTAACCCAAAATACAAACTTCTAGATTACATGCTTAAATGTTCAAAAAAAAAAATTCTCATATTGTCTGTCCAGGTCTTTCGCATCTGCACTCTCTGCATTTTTGCACCGTCATTGCTGACGGGGAATGCACTGCACGTGATCATTTAGTATAGTTATATGCTATATAGTAGTTGTGACATAACAACATACGTTCCTGATGGCTTATTTAAAGGCACCGTTTCTAAACACAGGATGTGTGAATATCTCTGTGGATGTGAGTTTTAATTTCCCAGTATTTGCATAGCACCTTGACCTGCTTTATAATGCAAAAGTTTTTTTTTTTCGGTATCTGGTGTGACTGAAATTTTTAAACTCCACTTTCTTTTTCAGGGCTTGCTGGTAGCCATCCTGTACTGCTTCGTCAACAAAGAGGTGATACAGATGTGCTTTAATTTCAAGCACCACCTTAATTTAATATCTGCCTTTGCTGCAGTTCCTTCCTTTCCTTTTGTAGAGACAATACATAAGACATTTTTCATCATCAGTGTTCCTGTTGCCTGCCTATATCAGACTTTTTATATCCCATAAAGCTCCATTTTTGTTCAAGTTCCACTTTATACTTTTGCTTACAAAGTGGGACAGACACAACATCATCCATCTGTCCATATATCCATAGTCTTTGGCAAGAGAGCAAGTCCATCTAATGAAGTGCTCAGCGTCTTATTTATTCTTCACCCCAAATCTTCATGTGTCTGTCCTCTTTCTGCTCTCTCTATCTGCTGTCCCATCATCCCTCAGGTGCAGTCAGAGATGTTAAAAAAGTGGAAGAGGTGGAAGCTGGGCAAAGATATCGATGAGGAGTACCGCCACACCCACAGCCACACTCCGCACATCAAGAGCGGCAGCATTGCCACTGGCAATCTGCCCTATCTCCAAGACAACAATGCCAGTGATCCTAGCGGTGACTCACCTCGCCTCAACAAGGCCGACAGAGACCCCACCTGCTCCACCGCATTGGAGGACAACCGCCGACTAGTTGTCTCCTACATCAACGGGACCAGGAAAGGCGGGCTCACCAAGAGCAGACACACCCTGCAGTTCTCTTTCCTGCTACACCGAGGCGCTGGCAGTAATATGACCACTACCACAGAGGACGCGTGTTTGCATGAGAATGTGCAGTGCCGCACGTCCCCTCTGGACGGAGAGGAGACAAATGTATGAAGACAGTCTGCTCTGAGGCATCCTCACGAAAACTCTTACTGTTTACTGCTTATCGATGTTTCGGATCAGCGTTTATCATGCGCCAACAAAACAGCCTGAGTGGGAAGACAACGAGCAAGTAACCCACACAGATCATAAACCTGCTCAGCTGCAGATTCATATTTATTGGTTTTGGGACGTTGAACAAAAAAATCACTCATTGACTTCAGACATTAGGAATAATAAAATAAATTAAAAAGAAACGTGTGTGTGTGTGTGTGTGTGTGTGTGTGTGTGTTTGCGTGTGCGTGTGTGTGCATGTGCACGTGCGTACATGGAGGACTGCCATTTCGCCACCAACTCTGCTCACATCTTTCCATCTGTACTGCTACTGCCGTTGTGAGCTGCGCTTGTGTTGTTTGTGAGTTTGCAGCACTGGATGCTTATTTCTGGTAGCCTACTCTCCTACCAAAACAAAAAATCAAAAGTGTCACTTTTTTAGGGGGTTTAATGAAACGGAATGAGGACTTCAGCAAGCATGACTCAAGATGTCTTGATTCTCATATCAAGATGAAAGAAGAACTGAGAGACTAGACATCACTGACTGTCATCATGCAGTGCTTGCAATGTTGAGGCCGAGGATGGATGCTTTGATCTTCAGATAGACTATAATGTTTAAATTATTTTGGTTTTAAATGATCAATGCCAAACAAGGAAATACTAAGAAGCCCTGATAGGATTTAGAGTAAATCAGTTGGATTAACCAGGCATCATATCTACCTTTTCATGCACATTCCTTCCTCCTTTTTTGTTAATAATAACTCCATCCTTTGCCTTTTGAAACAGATTTTCATGACTGAATGTATATGAACAATGGAGAAATATGGGGTGGAACATTATTTAAATGTATATATGTAAATAGAAATATGCCCATATCACCTGCATTTATGAGACATAATTTGCATTATTTATTTGTCTTCATACAGAAAATTCTATTCTCTATATTTTAGTTTATTGAATGAAAAATTTGGCTGATGTGAGTTTTAGTGTTTGTTCATAAACCAAAGTACCTCTTATGATCGTCATACTGGGCCAGTCATTATCCAATCTCACATTATTTCATAACATCATACAGTAGACTATGGCAAACACAGATTTACAACAGAGTAGTCTCTATTCATGACGTTTCATTCCGAGATTGTTCCGGGGCCACAGGGTAATCTGCCAGATGCGTGTTGGAATTTTAAACTCCGGTGGATTTATGAGGACTATGGTCAACTGCTCCTCAGATCTCTGCAGGGTAAATTGAGACAGCTAGCTAGACTGTCTGTCCAATCTGAGTCGTGGAGAGAGAACTCAGGTTTCCGGAAGTGGAATGTCAAGGATACAGACTAACAAAAGAGTAACCACCTGATCATTATTTCTTATTATATCTTTAGTTATATTCTTCTGCAGATTGGATCAGGGATAATATTTCATCACTCAGAAAGATAAATGTGCCACACTGAACCACTTTTATAATTTTGGATTAAGAAAATGGGTAAATTAAAGGATTGGAGTTTTTAAACGTATTCATTTAGCTCAGAATTGGCCTGGGTTTAATTTTTTATATTTTCCAAATATGATCAATTTCAGTCACCGGAGAGCAAACATGGATGTTCACAAAGGGATTTCTGAAGACCTTTTTGATCTTTTTAAACAAATATACAGTTTGAAATGTAACGGAGCCAACTGCACTGTAAATATTGATAAAAGTAAATGCCGGTATTATAAAGACAAAGACGTGGGTGGAGGGGTGTGTTGTCCTGTGTTTTTCCTTGCAGTAATGCTGAGAATGAGAATAAACATGAAGAATTATGTTGAAAAATGAAACACAAAACATGATTGTACCTCCTTTTTATTTAGATGTTGCAATTGTAAGAATGGGCCCAAAGCAAACAATGTCATGGCAGGATGCAAAAAAGTTCTATATTAAAGCCAAATTGTTGTGTCTCATTTGTCTCTGTGGATATGATTAAACTGAATTATGTCAACAATCAGGTGTCAGTGTATTGTGTGAATTCAACAGAGAGAGAGAGACATGTCGTTCCTCCGCAGCGAGTCTACTGTCTGATGTGCGTGAGCTGACACAAGCTGGCACTTTTGACAAATTTGTGAGTAAAGTAAGTAGAGTAACAATGCATACCTAACTGACAATTTGTGGCAGCTTTTACAGCAGAAATGTTTCTAAGTAGAAATACAGCGGCTTAAATTTGGTAGACATTAACAACTAAAGTCATCTCTGTGTGCATACTGTATGTGCATGCATATCACAGTGCCGCTATTCCACATCATGGTTGACTGCAAAGCCAATCAGTGGACTGACTATCAATCAACACACGTTTCCATTTGAGAAGACTGCAACATGAAATTCTAATAACTCCTCTGTGTCTTGTCGCGCAGCGGGTCATAAGTTGTCCGTGGATGAATTATGTATTGGTTGCGCACACATGTCCAATAAAGTGTGTGCAGGTGTGTTCATGTGTGTGATCGATCTAGAAATCTCTCTGAAAACACCTCCATCCCCATCCTTTTATTTACATATAACAGATAACGTAAACAAATGGAGGCAGCTCTCTGCGTGGTAGGTAAACCCCGCCGAATATTGTTAAGCACGGCTTCCAATGTCTTTCAGGGGAATCGCCTGACTTTTACAATATGTAGCGACTACATAATGAGATAGGTATGTAACGCAGACATAATGTAGGGCATAGACATAATAACCATTTTGAAATAAATAAGTATGATATTAATTAATGCATTCAAGATTCATGAGTGATTATTTATAATGTTAAGATTCCGTGCTGTTTGGTTTCTTTTGTGTTATAGTCCGATATCCTCACAAAACTAAATGTGGAAATTAAATCTAGAAAATCTGTAACAAGACAAATAAATAAAAAAATATATTCATTCAATACATAAAAATAAATACTCAGGTACTGTACCACTGTCCTACTACCGCCAGAAGCACAATTTGGTCATTGTCTATCATCACCCCCCTTAAAGCCCCCTTAGACAGTGCTTCTGCTGTTGTTTTGCACTTGCTTTTGGGATTTTTCCACAAAGTCAAACGACCCATATTGCAGAGAGCACTTCAAAAGTCCTATAAACTCACGTAAAATGTATTGTGATGGTTTGTGTCTTGTGACATCTTAAAAGTGAATGTTAAAGCTATTCCTTCATTTTTACAATTCTTGGCACTATGTTATTGACGTGAATGACTTAGCTCTTTGACTATGTAACAAGAAATTTGTTCAAATTAAGTTAAATGTGTGAGTGTGTGTGTGTGAGTAAGAGAGAGACACACAGAGAGAGAGAAAGAAATAAAGAGAGAGAGAGAGAGAGAGAGAGAGAGAGAGGGGGTGGGGGGGACTGTGTTCTACGGATCAAATAGATAAATTAGAGCCAGCAGAGGTTTAAAAAAAAAAAAAAATCTCCGACGGCAGAGACGCAACGCGAGTCGCATTCTACCAAGCACAATGTCTGAAAGCCTGTTAGCAACGCATAGCTTCAAGATGGCTGACACTTGATTCACACAGGCTAGTTACAGTCACAACACCTATGGACGGGTTTCAATTTTAACCCTTGGCCTGCATCTAATAAATTTAAGTAAAATTTGTTGCCATGCACATTTTTGCCATACTGTTTGGCAAATGAAACTCAATTGTCTTCTTTACTTTTAGCAACACTGGAATTTTAAAAGCCAAAGTTGTGTATAAATCCCAAGCCAAGCTATTACAAAACATAAGAAGTAGTGGATTCTGTGTTGACTCTGCCCTTGCAGGGATAATCTATTTTAAGGACTGTCCTATTATTCTAACTACTGGGACCAGCTAATGCTCCAGATGAGCAGTGGGGATGTTACAGGTCTACAGGGAGGATTGTGGGAAATACATTATGTAAAGAGGGCCACTCAAAACATATAACAGTGGTCAAAATCTTCCATACATCCGCTGTAAAACTGTCCCTCGGGATCACTCTGGTAAAGCAATCTGTGAGAAGTAGATTCAGTTAATTGGGGAAAGTTTATAGCAATATTGTAAATTTTAGCCAAGACTCACAGGCAACTGGATTGTAGATGTTTGAAAATATATCAAATCCAGGTATGTATTAAATCTCTACCACAATGGAAATATACAGAATAAGTTGTGACTGCTTTTTTCTCAATTCTGGTCGATTAGAGTTCCAGACAGTCCATCCAGGCTAACATCCCAATTCTTTCTACCAGTTTCACTTCTAAGAGATGGAGCAGATCACCATTACTGAGTGCCATCTTCAAAACATAGGCAAGTATGATTAATAGATGAATGACTGAAAAACCTTTTTAATTTTGAATGAATAGCTGAATCCAATTACCCCCAATGGTTCCCTGATCTTTGGTGACTGGGATTTGGTTTGAAATTCCCAGCATTATCACCTGTGCTTGTGTGTGTGTGTGTGTGTGTGTGTGTGTGTGTGTGTGTGTTGCAATCGTACGCAGTCCGTCGCAAGAAAGGCAAGGAAGATGTAGACACACACCGCATGAAGCCAGAAGAATTTTTTGGGAATCAGGACAAAAACACCTCAGAACAATGACATAGTAATGACAAAGGACGAGCATGGTGTAGAAATCAATCAGCTGTGACAGGTCTATTGTGGACAGAACTTGAGTCCAAGAACAGGCTAAGACTGGGTGAGGCTTAAAGTCCACCAAAAGTGAAGTGAAATGAAAAAACACTGTTTGACATCTGTGAAAACAGTGGGTGTTGGTGTGGGTGCAGTGTTATTGCATAAAAATCATCTCAGGGGCACAATGCAGTTTGGTCTGCAATACGGATTGAATAGTTTCCCCACGGCAATACTTTGCAGTTCTACATATTATGTGTGCTTGTATTTCTCTAAAGCACCAACGTCAGGATACTGTAACTATACTGACAGATTTTTGCCTCCATCCTGTTAAATGTCAACCCAACTGCAATGCATGCTGAGAAGTATATGTTAATATGCATAAAAGGTTTGTTAAAGTTTGTTATAACTAAATTTAATAAGCTAAGATAGTTGACACTTGGTCATCTCATCATTTAAGTAACAAGATTAAACATCTAACAAGCCTTGTTGCACAGTGATGCTTTTGACCTAAATGCTAACATCAGTTAACATGCCTTTAGTGACAATGCTAGGATGATAATGTTCACCATCTTAGTTTAGCAAGTTAGCTTGCTTGCATTTAAATAGCACAAAATATAACGTACAGCTCAGGCTAATGCACTGTACACCCAGATTTATTTGTAATTCAATTCTTTTAAGTGCCCACTACTTATTATTTTATGTTTAAAAAAAAGCATATTCTGTACTAAATAAAAATTAGTTGTTTGTAATATTCAGCTTAAGTGTGCAAGGCAGAGATATCTAAGGATCTTAATTTTTGGTATGGGAGGGACGGGGTCATTTGAACTGTTCTGCGCTGAAGTGGTACAAAGGCTCATGGGAATAAAAATATAGGTTCTTAAGGATTTCTATCCTAGTTAAAGTGTGTAATGCCCTATTAGTGTTTTGGGTGTGCTTTTATGTTATATGGGTATTTATCTACCAGCAATACTGTAGAACCTGTACTTGAAATAAATACCCGGTACATTTACAGGGTTCAAACTGACACAGTGGTGGTGTTTGATTATTTCTGACCCAAACTGCGCCCTTCTGGCTGTTGTTGTATGGTGTTATTTTTGCAAATGTTTCTTAAAAAATGAATGATCTCTGTCCACTGGAACGCTATGGCTTTTCATTTAAAATGGTTTATTTAAAACAATTATACTTATCAAATAGATGGAATTAGAAATAAAGGCCTGCCTCTAATAGAAGTCTGCTTCAAATAAAAGCTGGGTAACTTGTGCGGTTCAGGTAAATAAAGGCCCTGGCTTTTATTTGAGGAATTACGGTATCTACATTTATTGTTGAACCATAGCCAAGGTGGGGACTGATGGCCTTTGGGAAGTGCGAGTGTGTTTATAGTCAAGTGCACAGCTTGGAAATCAGGAACTGTGTCTTTTGAGTGAAACTTCCCATGCAGATCAAAAGATTGGAAATTTCAACGTTTTGATAATGATTTTTCTTTAGTCTTTATATTAATTTTAAAGTAATAATATGACAAAGGCAAAGAAATAAGAATTTTATGAACAAAGTTAATTATTTAGTAATGATAAGTAGTGCAATGCTTTCTAATTATGTTTCTTTGCATGTTTAACTTAACATGCCTATTTAACACAACATGACTCCAGAAAGAAGAATTCATGTTTACTAATGATTTTTACTATCATTAGTAAATTGACTACATTGACTTCTAATGTAAACTTGATTTGTCTACTGCATCAATTTTATAATCTGTATTAATACAACTTAACATATTTAGTTAACTAAAGTGGTCTAAGACAATGAGTTTCCATGCACATTTTTAGTAAAGTCAACTAATTTGGGTTAACAGTGAGTGAATGTCATTACTTTTGCAAGGTTTTGTGATAAACTAAAGTATTGGAGATATACACATTTTTGACATGATGATGACACTGGAGGAAAAGTCAGGGAATCGTTATTTTGTTTATCCTGAGGGGGACTGTATTAAACTCTACAGCAATCCAACAGTTGCTGAGAGATTTTACTCAAAAACACAAATGTCTACCAACTGTAGCAATAAAAGAAAATCTGAAAAAAAAACAAATGCCATGCCTTTAGCGTGACTAAAAATGAGTTGAAACGACTTGAAATTGACACGTTACTTAATAAAGTTACATGGCATTTTTACATTTTTTTCTGTGGCCCAGTAAGTGCTGAACAAGCCTAGATGAAGAGGGATAAATCAGCTTTTATCAGCTGTCTAAGTGCTGTGTGAAGTAATTTAATCTGTAGCCCTAAAATAGCAGTTGTGTGTTATCATTTGAAATAATTTGACTGTGTTTTGGCTTCTCTGCCTGGACCTTTCCCATCATCTGTGTTATTGTGAGTCTGTAGATCCCTGAAGAGCCATCACACACAACTTCAGCATACCTGAACACTGCTGGTCCTGTTGGCTGAGCAACTGATACAGAATACATATGACTGATGACTCATTAAAGGTGCTCTAAGCAATGTCACGCATTTTTTAGGCTACAACATTTGTTGTCATGTACAACATTTTCTCACTATCCGTGAGCTGCCTGTCCCCAGAACACACTGTAAAAACGTGGTCTCTGTAGACAGCCCAGGGTCTACAAACAGCAATAAAAACAAACTGTGCCCACCTGCACCACGAAGCATACACAAACAGTGTTCCAGCGTTCCAGTTAAAGGATTTCTGCTCAACCTGCATTGCATCTTTCTTCCAAACTAAACTAGTCTCCATGTCTCAAACTCCCTTGTCACACAAGATGAGCTGGCCCTCTTAATTTTATCTCCACATATGTACACAGCAACAGTATCTGAATTTAAATTAGTAAGAGAGTAAGAGTACAGAATGGAAATCAGAACCATATATCATATCAAACATTGATTAATGTGACCACTGATTACCCAAATGACAGCATGTGGAGAAGGTAGAAGCATGCTCAGACTGAATATTGGTAACACCTCAATATTCCAACATACATATACAACATATTGGTGTTGTGTTGTGTTACACTACACAAAACTGTTTTATAATATCCTCTGAAAAAGCTTTGTCTAAGAAAAAATATAATCAAGGTTAGCACTTTTCAGTTTCAGTTTAGAGACTACAAACACAGTAAAAAAAGCCTCATTTTAGCCAACAGTTTTCTGACCAAATCAAGGGATCAATAGTCAGGATCCTAAATTACACTAGATGCTTAATGTTGGAGTTCTCTTCATGTTTATTCAGGAGTCTTGCATATGGGACAAACAAAGATTAATCTAAAAGCTACTAGTTGTCTGGAATTGAAACAGCTGAATCAAAGTCAAAAGAGAAACCTCTGAGCAGAGAACAAACCTTATCTGATTACATATAAATTGAATTGTATGTACAATAATTGGTTCCCTAAAGGGCTTCTGCTATGTTGGCTGTGCTTACCTGAACTTAGGCTCCTCTTTCTCCTCTTTCATACTAATCTGCAAGCAGTAGCACATTTTGGAAGAAATATGTCCACAGAGACTAGCCAGTGTTTGTGTAAAGTTTCATTAATGATAAACAGTTTGATCAGTTTACAGTCACCCACCTTTTTAATCATACCATTAGGCTGAATATAGTATGTGTGTTGTTGTAGGGGAATGAATATAAACACTGGGAACTCTGCACAAGTAATAAACTGAATATGTGTCTGTGTTTGGGTAATGTTCCAGAGCTTATCATCGCAACATGTTTCTCCATAGTGGAACTACCATACTTTGAAATAGAAAAACATATTTTGCATCTGGATTTCAAAGAGCAGCAGTCTACGCTTAGATTCCCATAGGGACCATTCAAAAGCATCAAAAGCTGCCGGGACTTTTTTTTTAACTTATTTTTTAACAGTAAGTGATGTTGTACAACTAAAAGGAGACAAGGTATAATTGAGGTGAGTTTGGAGACACTACCTTATTTAATCATTAAATTAACAAATAGTTTTGTCAGTGTTGTAGTTTATAGACGGTTGCTAAGCACCACTGGCTGCTACTAGAGACCAATCTTATTTCTCCAGGTTGGAAGATGGGATAAAAATTTGTTTGTAGCTCTTTGTTAACCTTACTCCATTAGGAAAGATGTGTCATTTGTGATTTAATATAATTTCGCAATAGAGTAATTGATCCCAGATGTTTGAATCTTTGAATATCTTTCCTATTTTGCTCACATTTCTTAAACTGAGAGTCTGTGCACACAGTTTATTAAACCGAGGGAACAGATTTGTATTCTGTGCACACAGTTTCGTTTTTTTTTGTTCTCAGCTGACCCCAGGGGGGCTGCGTAGCATCACTTAACTCTTGCAAGAAACCAAATAAGAATATCTTACAAAATGTAAAATTATTCTTTTAAATGAGACTACTGGTGTATATGTGCAATGCATTATTACATGCACCTGAATGCATTTGCACACTTGCATAACAAACTAAAGTGTTAATGCAGTTTCAGTCTATCTGAATAATAAATGAATACACCTGCACTCAATTACAATAATTTTGAATTCCATAAAAATCACTTAGAAGTGTGGTGTATCAGAGATAAAAAGTACTTATGAATGAGAACGTAGTGCACCTGGATAGCTTACCTGATACAGTGTGCGCCTATATAGAGGTTTACTCCTTGACGCAGAGGTTGTGGGTTTGACTCCAACCTGAGAACATAGTGTCTTCAGTGTGTATGCTGTACTGCATGATTAGGAATGGGAAATGAGCTGTGTATGTAGGAGGAGGAATTATGAGGCTCACCATCATGTATAAACGTTAATTAGTAAGTGTCACTCTAATTAAATGAGTAAACTGTGCATATGACTTCAGTGTGCACATCACTAAAATGATCTTCCTCTTAGTGTCACTCTCTGTGTTGATGTGATGATGGCTGCTACATGAAAAGTCAGGTTATCTCTCTAGTGTTTCCAAAACTCTTCACCTGTCAGTGCAGCAGACCCATAAAGCTCTGTGGGCCATGCTTTCAGCTAAACATTCAGCTCGTCATTTTCATGTCTGATTAACTCGAACCATCAACCTTTTGCATTGTATATGTATAGTTAAGGCAGGCAAGGCAGCTTTACTTGTATAGCACATTTCAGCAACAGGGCAATTCAAAGTGCTTCACACAAAAACAGTTAAAAAATAAAAATAGATAAAACACAGAAGAAACATAACATAATTTAAAGAAAGGCAACATCAAAGAAAGGTCTTCAGCCTTGATTTAAAAGAACTGAGAGTACCAACAGCATTAATAGCTGCAGTTTTCTGGGAGTGCATGTTCCAGATATGAGGAACATAAAACTGAACGCTGCTTCCCCCTGTTTAGTTCTGACTCTGGGGACCGAAAGCAGACCTGTCCCAGATGACCTGAGAGGTCCGGGGTGGGGGGGGGGGGTCATAGTGTAGTAGTAGATCAGAAATGTAAGCCCTTTGTAAAATTATAAAGCATTTTGATATGTATTATTTTCTACATTTTCATTCAGTATGAGTATATTAGTGAGGCTCCAAGGTCAGTTACCATGTTACAAGACTCAATTAAATTTTATTTATAGTATCAAATCGTAACGAGTTATCTTGAGACACTTTACAGATAGAGTAGGTCCATTAGACTACAGTCTATAATTTATAAAGTCCGGACAATTCTAGTATTTCCCCCCAAGAGCAAGCATAGCGAGGAAAAACTCATTTTTAGGAAGAAACCTTGGCCAGACCCAGGCTCTTGGTATGTGGAGTCTGACAGTGCCGGTTGGGGGTGTGATGCAGAGTGGCAATAATAGTCACAATAAAGATAATGGAACAGTGACTAAAACATGGTAGTAGTAGTAGTTCATGTCATAGCAGGGCGCTGCAGGGCGTTACAGTATGTAACAGCAGGGCACAGCTGGACGTAGTAGCACGCAGCAGGTCCTGCAGAAGAGAAGAGGAGTCTGTGGAGAAATGGAGACAATGGCCAATGAGCCGGATCAACATGGATTAATTAAGGAAAGAACAGTGTGCATAGATTTCTTTCATAACCCACAGCTGCTGCAGCATAGACCACATCCCTCCTTCTTGTCCCTTGACCCCTTCTCTTACGTCTGTTGCTTTTCTTCATCCAAGGGGATCTGTCGAGGAGGAAGCCTGAAGCTGTTTCTGTTCGTGCCTCCTCATCAGTAGGCTGGATCCTCCCTTTCATCATCTCTCTCTGTTGCTGCATGGCTCTGTTTCCATCAGTGAGCCTTAATACCACTCTGCTCATGTTTTATTTTTCTCTTCTACCTGTTTTAATGATTGTTTAATTTATCCTCTTGCACTCTCTGTTTATCCATTCCCCTCTTGCTCCACTTCCTCTCATCATCTTTCAGAGGTGAAAGCATGTTTATCAAAAAGCAGGACTTCATTAAAGGGTACGTTTAATTTTAAGGTCCTGTGTATTGGAGATCTCTTTTGTGGCATGTGCATCAGGGTTTGGTTACGTTTGCCGGTATCAAGATTGTCCGGTACATGAAATTATCAACTGATGTCCGTTGGGCAATATGCCCAAAACAATGAATTAATAGCATTATATTATGTAACTATTTTACCTTAAAATAATAACTTTGAAATAATTGTAATGCTACACTGACTTGTAATAGGAAGAATGGTGCCTCTACAATTCTCACTCTGCGGCCCCCCACTACTTTTGATGAAATTGGAATATACTGTATGTATTGTTAAAAATGTTTTTGCTCTTACTTTAAAATTTCAGTGAGTTTCTCAACGTGTTTATGTGTTGCTAATGCAACGCTAATAGCTACTGACAACATTAGCTGCCATGCATTTGGGTTCCAGTATGTTCGGGGCCAACATCGTTACATACACAGATAATCAAAAAAAGGTATGCTAAAGAAAATTACAATTCCAATGCAGATCAGATCAATGTCAGATGCTTTCTTAAACCAGCATCTGACATCTGAATTGTAAGTCTACTTGGATCAAAGCCAAGGATGAAATGATTTGGAGAGGATGGCATTCATTGACTTTCACAAATCATATTTTTCTTCCCTTACCCATTTTCCTCCCATATTTTCTTTCGCTCTCATCATTCTCTATGTTGTTATGTCAGTGACCCATAAAAGGCTGCAATAAGCACTTAATGCTTATTAGACTATAAAATGTGGAGTATTGAAGACAGGAAGACAATGCAAAAGGTGAACTCAAAGCTTGGTGTTCTTTAACATGAGGTGGTCAGATCTAAACTTGATTATGTGTGAACCCTCAATAAAATGTAAAAAAAAAATAAATAAATAAACATTCCATTTCTTGAATGCTTCTGAACTTGAGGGAAACCTATTGAAACAATCATCATTAGATTGCCAAAATATGAAACAAAGACAAATGGTAATCAGTAATGGCCTATGCTGTATGGTAGGTGACCTGCTGATTGCTCTTCCCAATCAGTAACAGGTGACTTATGGAATTTTTGGTCGTCATAGAATCTGTGATATTGGGTGCCAATTTTCATCAAAACAAGACTAAGAGTCTACTGCAATGCACCTTGTTGGTTTATTTATTTGATTAGGACAATGCACATTAATGAACATTTCTGTAAATGTGCCAGTGTTAGCCAAGTGGCTATTTTTCAACTGCAGTCCTACCTAGGATGCATGTCTTTTTTTTATGGTGGGAAGAAACCGGAGCACCCAGAGGAAACCCACGCAAACACTGGGAGAACATACAAACTCCACACAGAAAGGCCCGGAACAACCTGGATTCGAACCAAGAACCTTGTTGCTGTGAGGCAGAAGTGCTAACCACTTAGCCACCGTGCTGCCCAACATGATGCCTTAACATGTTAGCTGTTTGGATGACTAACAGTTTTGCAGGTATTTGGTTATAAACCAACATTTTGAATGCATTAACATTTTTATGTGATGATGGCTGCTAGATGAAAAGTCAGGGGATCAAAGTTATTTCAAGTCATGCTGATGGAACATGAATGTCCGTACCATTTTGCATGGCAATCTCTCTACAATAGTTTGAGATACTGTATGTCTGTATGTACTGTATGTCAGAGGATCACCAAAGTGAGGAGGAATACAACATCTGATTATCCTTACCAAATTGAGCGCCAATTCACATAGTAGGTTTTGAAGAAGAAGAAGATATAGCTGGTGGCAGTAGAGGAAGATCACCAAAGTCATAAGGATTCATCCTCTGAAGACATTGCATGTCTGTTGTAAACATCATGGTGTAAACACCAGCCTGACTTGTTGCCATGGCACTTTTTCTGTTCATACTTTTGGCTTGACTCTGACATATGTAAATCACTGAAAAAAATGGACATGAGGGCAATAATTCATATGTTTAACTTTACCTGCTACATATGTTACAAATATGTATCTGACAAATCAACCTGCTTTGTTCCTTTATGGCAAATCAAAACAAGGGCATCTGGTCTCCCCATTATGTGTCTAGTAAATCATTTTTGAGTGTATGTATAACTACCAAGTAAGGCTGGTAAACAATCCCAAACTTACTTCTGTGTTATAAACAAGAAGATGTGACAAAACATGATTCAAATAATTGTATGACTGAAAATACAAAATGCAGTTAACATACTGTATCTAGAAATTCCTTTTTTGTTCTCCAAAATGTGTTGTCTAAAGCAGTTCAGTTTAGGTTCGTTAACTAGCATTGTTTTGTAAATTCCTCTTCTTGTCTCTCAGGAGTGACTGGCAACAATTTTGCATGAACATGACTTGTAAAGTGTTCCAGGGCTCAGTTACAAGCTCCACAAGCTCCATTATAAAACTGAAAACATACTATTTTATGTTTCTGACAGCAGCACTGACAAAAACACTTTCACCTTTTATTCTGGCAGCTTCTTATTATTCTTTGCATTATAGAATTTGGATTTTCAGTCCAACTAAAAACAGTGGTAAAGCAAAATAGATTTTCTCCAACAGTGATTGCTGTGCCCAAATAGCAACATGTTGCGTATTAAGTAGTCTGTATCAATGAAAGTACTGTACATTTTCTGGAAAATACGGTACATGGCTCATGCGCCTGCTGTCCCTCACCTTCCACTTTCTGTGTATTGCCATTCTCAAAATCCCTTCACTTTGAGAAGTCAACAAACTTTGAGCTAGCAAGCTAACTGCTGAAAATGGCAAGGTTTTGGAGAACATTTGGAACATGTGATAAGCCCCACCTGCTTGGTTCTTTCGGGAATACATTGTACAGACTTACAAAGAATATGTTTACTGCATTTACTCTCTAACTGAAACATATTGAGACCAATTGGTGGGGATTGCTCTGGACAAAATACACATGGCGATACACTGGTACAGTAAAAGCAAATCATGTTTAACCATGTATCCAGCTAATTTAAATAGCTCATGTTACTATATTGTGTGAACAGTTAACTTCATTTAATGTTGTTTGGGCCGTTTTCTTTTGTGGGGTGCAAATGTTGCACCTGAACAAGTTCCTTCTCATGACTATTGTACAGAGCCACCATTGCTGCATCCGGAGCTTAGCGCCGACCAAAACAATAGTGATTGGTGTACGATGGTGTATTGGTGTAAAGAAATGCAAACAACCCCGAGTGTATATGTGGTGTAGCTAGACCTTACTCCACAGGGTGTGCAAATGGCTCTGGTAATGCAAGACTACATATTCAGTTACTCTTTAGACATTAGAGGTCGCTGTAGCCCATAGCATGTTGGACTGCATGTTTGGAAAGTTTGTTTATGAGGCAGTGCTAATTTATCTGAAGTGCAAACTGCATGGCTCTTTCCTTGTCTGACCTTCTGTTTAACTGTCTAACCTTCTGTTTTGTATGAGTTGATTGTAATTAATAATTAAAAAGAAATCTATGACCTGAAACAAAAAACACCTACAGCAATCAATGCATGAGATGATACATCAAGTAATTGCTTGAAGACTCTCACTTTGGAAACAACAGGTATGTGTGCTCAAAAAGGGTACATGGTTGACAGAAAAAGTTTTTTAATGCCACACTCGTAAAAAAAATACAATATAAACAAATTAGTACATTTAACATTGTCAACTTTGTTTCATGGGGTTTTAAGAGTGTTATGTATTTCTTGACCAGGTGCTGTAACTTCAATTGGTTGCCTTGCAACGTAACACTGACTACAAGAGTCCAGAACGTCACAAACAAAATGTAATGCATCACCTCCACTGTTGGAGTTTATTAAATACAGGCAGCCGCGGATCACAAGAACTGTTGTAAACATGAACTGTGAGGTTCTTTTTAGAAAATACTCCTTCAGCCATAATGCACTTCTGCACGTCTATTAAAGATAGTGTTTATGGAACACACTTCCCCCAACTATAAGGGAACATCTCATTGGAAATGTGATGTTTGAATGTGTGTGAATCTGTGTGAATGTGTTTCTGATCTGTGCACTGGGTGTTTGTGTGCATGTGCATGTGTGGTTCACTGGTTTTCCTGCCATTTAAATGACCATGCACACTCACACTCATACGCACACACGCACACACACACACACACACACACACACACACACACACACACACACACACACACACACCTCACAATGACTGAAGTCATATGTTTTTCTCAGTGATTAGCCCTGAAATGATTTGAAAGTCTAGTTGTAGTCTTTGAGAAAGAGAAATATGGAAAAAGAGAGAAGGAGAGAGCTGAATGCAAGAGAGGCAGCAATGACATATAATCTGCTTCCTTAACACATATTTCATGATGATCTAGTTGCTTCGGGCTTGTTTATTTGGATGCTAATTTAGTTGTTTTTGACTTCCTAATGGCGGTAATTATGATAATGGGCTAATATAAATGAAATTGGCAGTCACTTATGACTCAGAAGTTTTTTAAGCTCTTCTCTAACTCTCTGTAGCAACATGAAAGCATTGTATCTCAAAGCGCAGATTGCTTCAAGCTTTTGTCATTTGTCTGTGCAACGCTGTAGAAAGATACACACTCAGCAGATGTGGGCATTGTGAGTTGACTCAAAGAAGCAGTCACCAAAGAAGAAAGATAATTAGTTACATGATATCAGTTAAAAACATACAATGGCAATATAAATTACAAAATTGAAAATTCTTTTGGTACCTTTCTTTTGATATATATAAGAGTGGTAAGCAACGAGTGGCTTCCCATGTCTCAAATACCTTCCAGAATATAAAACAGGTGGTCAATAGATAAAGAAAACCAATTAAGGTAATAACGACAACACTGTGGCTGAGCGGTTTGTTTTATGGGCTTGTCAGCTGTGGAATTGATTCAAGGTGTTGCATGTTTTCATTGTTTCTCTCAGGTGCTCCACCTTCCTCTTACTATCTAATGACAGAGATTTTACAAAAGAAAGAAGGATGACAAAATCAAATCAATTATTCACTGTCTGTGAATCTTTTAGAGCAAAGACCATCGACGGTTTCTACAGAAGTAAGTAGTAGTCGATAGATTAAAAAAAACATCCGGCAAACAGTTTCAAGGACAACCTTTCCCACCCTTATTGGCATATAGGACTTGTAACAAAGGATGAATATGGTAGAAACTCAATCAACTTGATAACAGCTTGACACGCTGAATTGCTTTTGACACTTATTTTAGTCAGAGCTCACAAAAACAAAAACATGACTTTAGTATATGTGACTTTAAATTGAAGTATACGTTTGTACTGGGGAAAAAATGAGTCTGTTTCAGGCTATATCAGTGACTTAAAATGATGCTACATCACCTACTGATGCAGACATCTTTAAAATTGCGATGAATTGGTAAGAGGTAACAGACTATTATTTCTTCTTTTTGTTTCCATGGCTGGCAAACATGAATGCTGAATTATGAATTATCTAAACACATAGAGGAATAAATCTTCCTAAGACAGCTATACACCACATGTACATGCAAACACATTTTCTCCACTCACACACAAATACATGTATAGTTGCATAAAGTTTTGATTGTTGCTATTTGAATAACACAATGCATTATGTTTTATTATGTTGAAAACCAAGTTGTCCTTCCTGCGCTCTGCCAGTCTATAGTTTTGACCTTCTTTGATCCCATTTGTACTTTTCCCTCAATTTTGTGTGTCCCACTTGTGTGTGTCTCCTTTCAAAGTGCTTATCATCTTCCTCTGTGATGTAGGTGTTTCTGACAGGGCAGGTGGTTTTATGACTCTCCTCTAATGAGGGGGAATGTATCTGCCAGCTCTTCCATAAAATGACAAACTGCTGGTAAAGTGTTCACCTCACTGTAACATATTTAATAACTGTGAAATGTATGAGCAGTGAGGAAGTATGTGTGTGTGCGTGTGTGTGTGTGTGTGTGGTTTTTAAGTGTGACATTTGACAAAGCATACTGGAATGGTAGGTTGGACATGCATAAAGCTAGAAGAACACAGATGATGGTCACAGCGGGGATGTGGGAGGCTGAGAGAATAAGCCGGTTGTGACACTATAGGAGGATGTGGCCTGACACGTTGTGGGTTTGTTGGAGCGTTTTATATGCGACTGATATGTTCTTAAAGAAAGATAATATACTCTCCACACTTTATATCATCCCAACGACAAAGCGGAGGCAGCAGGAAGATTGTGTCGTGTATGTGGGTCATGGGTTACTCTTTAATTGCTCCACTGTTGCCTGAGGTGTTCAGAACTCTGTGAATAATTGTGTTCCTGAGATAAAAAAAGGAAGGATATTAAAAATTAGATAAAGAGGCAGGAGACTTTTCTGTATGTGATCCTAATATTTCTCAGAATTGCAAATAAGTCACAGGGCATGTCAAAAGAATGACACTGTATACAGTGTAAGAACCCACAAAAACTGTCTGACTTATTAAGAGTTCATTTTTATCTGTTTGATTTAATTATTTATTTCATGCATTCACAATTTAAAAAGGCTGAGGGTTTCCCTTAACTCAGGCATGTGACTATTGGTACATGCATTTGTAACCCATATACTTATTTTTTTTTGTAGTGAGGGACAATAAGCGGTCATTAGCACAGTAGAAGATTGCCCCTTTCTGGACATCAGGTGTTACTACAGGGATTATTAGCTGCTAAGGGGCCCCTATTGACCAACCTCCCCAACAAACACACATATAGTACACTATGCATTGTGTATCATGTTGCGCCTTCACGTATCCACAAAGTGCAGTGCACACAGCAAATTTTCACCCCCTTGGTGCCACATATTCGAAAAGAAATGCTGAAAAAATGCTAAAATTGAATATGGTAGATGATCGATTACATGATGCCATCTAGGGGGCTCTTAATGAAGAAAACACAATGAAATGTCCTCTAGAGTGCCCTTAATTAAGAAAATATAATAAAGTACCCTGTAGGCTGCCCTTCCAGTAGAGAAAAGTTATCTTTAGGGTGGCACAAATTAAGTAAATGCAATGCAGTGCAATACAGTATAGGCTGCTGGTCCCTTAGGTCTTTGGGGTTCCTGTTTCTGGAGCTTTGGGCAGTTACCTGCTTAGCTAGGTTGGTAAGCCATCTTTGACAAAGACATATAGTACTTACTGAATGTTGTTGTTTACTACGGAGCCCCCGAGGTGACATGGAGGGGGGAAAAAAAAGAAGGAAAAAAAAAATTACAAAAAAAACATGTAGTGGGGACAAACGCTTTTGCAAGATCTTGACTTTGTTTTGTGAGATCTCGAGTTTTATTTGTTAGATCTTGACTTTGACATGTAGAAAAAAGAAATTTGAAGAAGGAAAATTATATACATAAATTAATAAAATATGTACTGGAACAATTACTTTTGCAAGATCTTGACTTTGTTTTGCAAGATATCAAGTTTTATTTGCAAGTTCTTGCAAATCCAAAAAACAATAAGGCTAACCTAGCTAGCTTGTAGCATGACATGATTGCATATTCTTGGTTGTCTAAATACATCCAACGTTTATTTTGATAAGCATTACTAATTAATACATGCCAAAGTGAAGTGTTATAATGGACATTGTTGTTGACTGTTTTGCTAATGACTGCAAGTTTACCTTAGCATCTAGATAGTAGCTAGTAGCATGACATGATTACATCTCCTTGGTTGGGTTAGGGTTAGCCTCGCAAAACAAAGTCAAGATCTTGCAAAAGTAATTGTTCCAGTACATGTTTTATTTATTTTAAATTTTTTTCGTTTTCTTTCTCCATGTCAAAGTCAAGATCTAGCAAATAAAACTTGAGATCTCACAAAACAAAGTCAAGATCTCACAAAAGTGTTTGTCCCAAGTACATGTTTTTTTGTAATTTTTTTTTTTGTCTTGATTTTTTTTCCCCTCCATGTCACCTCGGAGGCTACGTAGCATACCCACATTTTAACCAAAAACAAAACAGATCTTCAGAACTATAACTTTCCTCACTTTTAAGCAGTTCTAAATACAGGAAATAAGATAAAGACAAAAAATGGTTAGCATATGTAGAAGATTACTGTCAGGTTTGCTTAAACTAATGTAATTCTGAAATTAGAGATAATAAGCTAAAGATAATGTATTGTTTAAAAATAAATAATTAAGGTGCACTCAAAAGATTTTATATTAACAACCCCAAAACAAGATATGTGGCTCAAGGCTAAAAGGTTATGTTTTTAGAAGATACTTAAAAATCTCATTTGATAATCAACATGTGCAAAGTGGCTATATAATGCACTATATGACTTTTGTGGAGCTTTAAAATCAAAGTCTGTATGTTATTGTTAATGATGTCAAATCATCAGCAACCCTTTTATATACCAAACAGTAAATAACAGGCCAGGCTTGGGTTAAAACCCATCTAACTAATGGCTCAGACTGATGTTTTTAGTGAGTCTGTTGGCTGTGTTTGGATGTATTTCAGGGTCTGGCTGCAGTACTGACAGGTTACTGTGTAGCTATTGAACGGTGGTTGTCATGGAATTTAGTGTAAGGCAGAGATCTTCAACAGAGAGTTACTGTGGGGGGCAGTTTCCAAGAAAATATAAATATCTTAATATGAATCCAACACATTATTTGCAACATTATTATCAAATATAAATCAGCTTTACAATTTGTGAAAAGCCTCCACTGATGATAGGCTTACTGGCCCATGGGTCACTAAGATCCACATGAACAGTTCATCCTAAGGATTCATTGTGCCACATGTATGTTTAACATTGAAACATGATTTATAAAATCATGCCAACAATTATTATTTTAATAGCTTAGTTTTCTATGCACTAAAAAGGTACAGTATGTATGAAGGCTTTAGGCCGCCCTACATGTTATTGTAAGCCCAGTTTAATATGCAACTTCATTTTATAAAATATATGTTGTAGGGGGTCCCTGCTCCGGGTCTATTTCAGTGAAGGGGTCCTTGGCTTAAAAATGTTGAAGACCCCTGGTGTAAGGTCATATGAGGTGAGAAAAGGCAGTTTGATAGAAACAAATGTGACTATGTTGTGTCCCAGTTTATGTGTCTGAGCATGACCTATAATCATAAAGACACTATCCAGATTGTGTCAGGATCCTTATGATATACGACTTCTCTTTGGTGAGTGATCAATTGTGATTGGATTGCACTTCTTTACTCACCTTTGATGTTCTCTTTGGACGCCTGCTAGACAAGGTTGGGGAATGCCATCTTGTTTGCTGACTATCCCATTCTTCTTGCTTCCTGAAACTTTTCCAGCCTGTTTTCAAACTTCCTGTCTCTATGGGCAACAGCACAAACAAAACAAAGAGCTGCTTCCTAATGATCGACCGCATTCAATTGGTTTGTTCATGCAAGATATTCACTGTGGGCAATGAGGTCATTTCCTTTGTATGTTTCTCTGGAAATTTGGTTTAAGCAGCCCAGGAGTTGCACATTTCAAACCAGGCATAAACATGTTTGTTTTCAGATACGAACAGATGTCGAGCCGAAGGACCAAGTTTGGTTGACAATCATTGTATAGGCTGTGAATGTGCAATTCGCAGAGGGCAGTGTGAGGGCTTGGAAAAGGGCCCAACAGCTCATTTTTGCCACACGGCCCAAGAGTTTTCTCTATGCAAACATCACATCCTGAATATAATCAAAACCAGGATTGAACTCGTAACCAGGATACTACAATGTGTGCATGTAAACATAGGCTACTCATTAGAAAATATGATAATTTAGGAGGAAACCATCTAAACTAGGAAACAGTTAAATACATTTTAAAAAAAACTATTAAAAATGAATAATTACAGCAAAATAAGAAATAAAGAATATGACATCCAAAAGGAAGTTCACATTACTGCAAATATCTATGTCACAAGTTAATCCATAACATTAACATTATTTCTTATTAAACAGGAAATGATTAAAGAAAGCCCACACATCAGTGCTTAAATCCAATGTCACAGCTTTTATATTATTATTATTTATATGGCCTACATTTCACCACTCAGGGTCAATCTTTATTTAACTTCTTCACAAACTGAATCAAGTTTAAAGAATAAAGTTATCCTTACAGTGTTATCTCACATCAATGTCAATCCCACAAACCAGTCCAGACGTTTACACATCCCAGACAGGCCAGTTTTCCGGCAGTGCCCGGTTCCCGTTGTCATGGAGATGACGTCATGCTGCAGCACCGGGATGAACGGCGCAGTCGCGGAAGGAGGGAGGGCGAGTTTACAACGCAGCCACACAACTCCTCCGCCATTCACGTAGACTGTCGAGTAAACCGGGAGTGGCAGGGCCGAACAGCCGAAGAACCAGAGCCAGTTGTCAGCGTCCCCCTGTTTCTCTGTGAGAATCCCCATACCACAGCGACAACATGCGTGAGATCGTGCACCTGCAGGCCGGGCAGTGTGGGAACCAGATTGGAGCAAAGGTAAGAAAAACAAACGCACACCCGTTTTGATCTACCTGTTAACTGCACTCGGTTTTATGTGATTGGATTCAAGTTTAACAGTCTCTATGCCAAACTCCAGGCTGAGGCCATGATGTCCTCAGGAAATACTAAATAGGTCACACAGTGTGGAGTGGAGAGGGTTGCATAAGACTGAATGCTGCGTACAATAGCATCCTTTAGGATGGGCGGTGGCAAGCCGAGACATCCCCGCTGTTGTCGCTGATGCCCTTTAAATGGACGTGTGTGTGTGTGTGTGTGTGTGTGTGTGTGTGTGTGTGTGTGTGTGTGTGTGTGTGTGTGTGTGTGTGTGTGTGTGTGTGTGTGTGTGTGTGTGTGTGTGTGTGTGTGTGTGTGTGTGTGTGTGTGTGTGTGGTGGTCAGAGAAAGAGACAGAGGGTGTGGCTCGGACACCGAATGCATGCATGCATAACAAATATAAGGCTGGCCATATTTCATTGCAAGGATAATTAGGCCTAATATGCTTGTATTTTATTACTATGCCTGCATCAGCCTGCATTAGTCTCATTTCAAATAGCTCATCCCACCTTCTGAAGGTATCTGTGTGATCAAAGAGTGATTTGAGGTTGATAAATTTCAAATACATTCAAATATTATTCTGGGGCCAGCTCATGTGTCAGATTTCCAGCCTTCTATAAACTGGGGCCAATAACAGCCTTTAATCTCACATAGGTTGGGATTAAGACAATGACTAAGAGAGGAGCATCTTGCTTTAATATAGATACTGGACGTAATTAACTGGTTTTCAGACTAATACAAATTAGTCTGGCTATACCAAGCTTAAAGTGTTATGCAAGTTTTTATTTACTGGTTTTACCCATCAACCTGTCTGTAGTTCTGGGAGGTGATCAGTGATGAGCATGGCATCGACCCAACAGGAACCTACCATGGAGACAGTGACCTGCAGCTGGACAGAATCAACGTCTACTATAATGAGGCTTCAGGTCAGAACTGTTAAAAACAACCACAAACATGTCTTGTTGCGAGCTTGGTGTTTAAATACTCTGTCTTTTCTTTTCTAATAAAAATAAATAAAATCTTTTGGCACATGCATTTCTCTTCCAGGTGGAAAGTACGTACCTAGAGCCATCTTAGTGGATCTGGAGCCTGGCACTATGGATTCTGTTCGCTCCGGTCCCTTCGGACAGATCTTTAGACCCGACAACTTTGTCTTTGGTATATGATCAGACACACACACACACACACACACACACACACGTCTTTAAGCTTTCTCACTGCTCATACATTTCATGGTTATTTAAATATGTTACACTGAGGTGAACACTTCACCAACAGTTTGTCAGTTTACACACACTTAGAAGTTGGTTATTACATAGGAAAAGGAAAGGTCATTTTAATCATCAGCATATTAGAGAGAGTTGTTGTGTTCCATATAGATCAGTTTAAATTATGAACACAGACCTTTTAGCAGGATAAATAAAGCAGGATGTTTAAAGGGTGGATTGTAATGAACCCTTTCCTTCCAGGTCAAAGTGGAGCTGGTAACAACTGGGCAAAGGGCCATTACACAGAGGGAGCTGAGCTGGTGGACTCGGTCATGGACGTGGTGAGGAAGGAGGCTGAGAGCTGCGACTGCCTGCAGGGTTTCCAGCTTACACACTCCCTGGGTGGTGGTACCGGCTCTGGTATGGGAACTCTGCTCATTAGCAAGATTCGTGAGGAGTATCCTGATCGTATCATGAACACTTTCAGTGTGGTGCCCTCCCCTAAGGTACATTGATCACACCACACTGCTTAATAGTGTCTTTTATTTCTGGCTTTTTATCCCCCCTGACCTTTGCGTTGTGTGCCCCCAGGTGTCAGACACAGTGGTGGAACCCTACAATGCCACTCTGTCTGTCCACCAGCTGGTTGAGAACACAGACGAGACTTACTGCATCGACAATGAGGCCCTGTATGACATCTGCTTCCGCACCCTCAAACTCACCACACCCACATACGGAGACCTCAACCACCTGGTTTCTGCCACCATGAGCGGGGTGACAACTTGCTTGCGTTTCCCCGGCCAGCTCAACGCTGACCTGCGTAAACTGGCCGTGAACATGGTGCCCTTCCCTCGTCTGCACTTCTTCATGCCCGGCTTTGCTCCTCTCACCAGCAGAGGCAGCCAGCAGTACAGAGCCCTCTCTGTGCCCGAACTCACGCAGCAGATGTTTGACGCCAAGAACATGATGGCCGCGTGCGACCCGCGCCATGGCCGCTACCTGACTGTGGCCGCCGTGTTCCGCGGTCGCATGTCCATGAAGGAGGTGGACGAGCAGATGCTGAACGTGCAGAACAAGAACAGCAGTTACTTCGTGGAGTGGATCCCCAACAACGTCAAGACGGCTGTGTGTGACATCCCACCCCGTGGGCTCAAGATGGCCGCCACTTTCATCGGTAACAGCACGGCCATCCAGGAGCTGTTCAAGCGCATCTCTGAGCAGTTTACTGCCATGTTCCGCCGCAAGGCCTTCCTCCACTGGTACACCGGCGAGGGCATGGATGAGATGGAATTTACGGAGGCGGAGAGCAACATGAACGACTTAGTGTCCGAGTACCAGCAGTACCAGGATGCCACGGCTGAGGAGGGAGAGTTTGAGGAGGAGGGAGAAGAGGAGGTGGCCTAAGGCTAAAATCATTTCTCAACTGCACTTGTTATAACTCTATCCAACCATCCATCCACTTATTACTCTCCCACTCAGCTCTTTTTCTCTGACTTTTGTTTCACAGTACTCTCATTTTCCTGTTCTCTTATTCTTGTAATCCTTCTCTATGCCTCTCCTCTTTCTTACTTCGACAGCCCCCTTTCCTCCAGCCAGAGTTTGATTCACAAAATGAAACGGACTCTCCTGTCTCAGTGCTCATATAGAGATATAGAGGTAGCTAACACAGGTGTGCTTGTGGTCTTTTGTCAGTAGCTTTCTTGTTTATGCTCATTTATCACTATCATTTCAGTACCTGGGTCAAGTATTCAATTAAACGGCTGAAATCATGTGCATTTTAACACTCTAATTTGGAATTGATTGAAATAAAATTGTTGGAAAATATCCCTTTGTGTGTTTGATGTTCTTCTGTGTGATACATTAAGTTGCATGCATACATTAAAAACCTTTTGATGAAGCACAATTTGGCTTCCAGGTTTACGTGAGATGTCACAGTTTGAAGGCAAACCAAAATGGAGACCTGAATGGTCTGTCTACAGATTAGGCAGTTATGCTTGAACGCCACTAGGAGACAGTAATGTGACCTATATGTTTAGTGCCTCTCTAAGCAGGATGTGGATGCTGTGTTTGCTCTTTTCCACTATGAAACCTGTAACACCACGTCATACTGTCCTCCTTTATAAAAAAAAAACCCAGAGGATTTTGAAGCCTCTTTATTTGAGAAAAAATTGCAAATCACAGTCAGCTTTCCATCATGTGTTTCTGTTTAAATCAAGCAATACAAAGATTCTCAACATCAGTTCCAGTCTTCCTAATAGACTACAAAATGATTATTGTGAAGAGCCTTTATCTTATGAAAAATCATATCAAAAGTGGATTGATGAAGGGAATTTTTTTTAATGCAAATCTCATTGAGGTCACAAAACAGAAATGCTATTTCAACTAATAAGTGATTTAGCTGCTCATGCAGATACTTATGATTTGTGTTTTGTAACTGAAAGCTAGCAAGCTTTTGACTTGATGGCTGCTACTTTTTTAAATAATTGAGAAGATCTAGTCTTAGTGTTATAACATGAAAAAACAAACATACAGTTCTTAGAATAGCTTTTAATTCCATAATATCAATGCTTTGGAAACACTGCACATTCAGTTGCAAATCAAAATATGACCAACATTGATCAAGTTTGTTATATACCTTTACAGAAAGTGAAGAAAAAGGAATATTAGGCTGTTAAAAAAAATAGCAGTATATGCATTTTTCTTTACAAACTCAAACATTTACTGTATAAACTGAAAAATGTCTCAAGGGTTTGCTTTACTTTGAATCACTGCACTAATATTTAGTTGCATAACCATTATTTCTGAGAACTGCTTCACATCTGTATTGCATGGAGTCTACCACCTTCTGGCACCTGTGAACAGGTATTCCAGCCCAGGACTGAACTACATTCCACAATTTCTCTACATTACTCGGTTTTGCCTCAGAAACAGTATTTTTGATATCATTCCACAAGTGTAGGATTGAGGTCCGGGGATTGGGCTGGCCACTCCATAACATCAATCTTGTTCATCTGGAACCAAGACTTTGTTTGCTTACTGGTGTGTTTTGGGTCATTGTCTTGTTGAAAGACCCAGTTCAAAAAGTATTTCCTCTTCAGCATAAGGTAACGTGACCTTTTTTATTTTGATGTATTGAAACTGATCCATGATCCCTGGTATGTGATAAATAGGCCCAACACCACAGTATGAGAAACACCCCCATAACATGATTTTTGCTCCACCATGCTTCACTGTCTTGAAATTGTACTGTGGCTTGAATTCAGTGCACGGGGGTGGTCAGACAAACTGTCTGTGGTTTGTCATTTCTATAATTTTAAACATGCTCCTTTCAATTACACAGAATGAGCAGCATGCCTGTCATGACTGTTGGGTCTGTTAGTGTATGACTCTATAACACTTACTAGTAAATTATTGGCAATGTAGAAATATCACTTCTACCAAAAAATATGATTTATAATGTTAGTGATGCTGGACCACTATTATTTTGAACACAACTGTATATTGGAACTAAGAGAAGTGAATATGAATGCTGAGATCTAAGAGAGGTGGTCTTATAGCAGACGTCATACTGTACGTATGTGTACACATACTGACATAGATCAGGAAGTGTTCTGTCACTCCGATTGCGCTGATAGTGCAGCCTGCTGCTACCGCTGATGTCTGCCTCCATTTGCACCACTGCTACACCAGAGTAATGACTATCATCTTATACACCTGCTGAAGATCTCTGCCCTCCTGGACAAACACATGGACACAGACACATCCAGACAACATGGGCTCCAGAATGAAGTGAGTTAATCATGTCACTTTTGCTCAACTTCCATCATCACTCTTCCTGTCACTCT
Organism: Etheostoma perlongum; assembly: GCA_026937815.1. NCBI lineage: Eukaryota > Metazoa > Chordata > Actinopteri > Perciformes > Percidae > Etheostoma > Etheostoma perlongum. The sequence continues at coordinate 24,184,948 of CM049372.1, read as the reverse complement.
GTTCTTGTGGTTTTTATTACTTCCTCTCACAACTGCACAGGAAGTTTCCTGCAACAAGTCTGTTACCCTTTATGTGTTGCCATACACTTCATGATCAACCTGAACTTCTTCAGAACAGAGCAGAATGTTCATCTGTGTTTGCTGCGTATGAACAACTCTTGAATATTTTAATCACACTTAACCAGAGGTGGAGAAACATATATTTTAATTAAATAAAAGTATCAATAATACAGTTTAGTTCTTTTACAACTAAAAGCACTGCATTTAAAGTTTACTCTGATCTCATGAACACATTAATCCATCAATACTTATCATAAGATTGTAGAATACACGTATATCATTCTGAAATGGGTCATTCTGCATAAGCCGCACTTTTTAAAACTACTTTATATATCACTGGCTAGTTTAATGTATAATAACATCAGGTATTAGTTTACTTATATTTTGTATTCATAATTTCTATTTTCTATTTCTATTCTATTTCTAATTTCAGTATTTACTGAGATGTAATGAAGTAGAAGTAGAAAGTAGCATTAAATGGAAATACTCAAGGAAGTCCTCCAAAATTGTCCAAGTACAGTACTTGAGTAAATGTAGTTATTAAAAGTCCACCACTGCAATTACCTCTCTCTATCTCAGTTTACCTTTGTCCTTATCAGCACATCTGGTTCATAAAATCCTGATATTTTGTAGGTTTGGGGAAATTAATTTGAGTAATATGATAAATGTTTAAATTTACTGCATGTCTAAGCATTAATGAGGACATGTTTTGGAGGATTAAACAGTGAATGTATAATCTCACATCGGTGCTGTGAATCTCTTTCCTGTCAGAGAAAACCCTGAGCGAACCTTCTACTGGTTCTTTGAAGCAACCTGCCCCATAGCCAGAGACAAAGGTAAGTACTCTGCCTTCATATTCACTTGCACACCTGCCAATGTAGTATTTGAAGTACTTGAAGTGTGCTGTCTCTTATAGAACCATTTTGGTGTGCAGAATGATTTGTCAGCAACGAAGAAGTTGATTCAAATTGTTCCTCAAATTTATCCTGTGACTCTATTCATCTTCTTCTTAACATTTTCACTGCACCAATCTGATCAGTTATCTGCCATCTGAAAATCGCTTCAAACTTAAAAAAGCAAAACTAATTTTTGTGTTATCTATGAAAACACAAGATGATGAGACTTGAACATGTTTCTGCTACAAGCTGAGTTGCTCATACTTCCTGTCATGTGATCAGAAAAACCACACAGCCTGTCTAGTCACACTCGAATCAGATGGGAGCGTGTTGTGGTATTTACTGAGCAGCTGGTTGTGGGCTGAAGGGGCAAAAATATCAAATACTTTTTAATGACTTGAAATCTTTATTTATTTTGCCCAATTTCAATAATTTGTTGCAACATTTTTTTCACTCATTATTGCCTTAAAGCTTTAGTGCGTAACTCGTTACAATCAAGTGATTGTCGATTGCCAAATGAGTTGCTACAAAGCTAATTAGGACTATCAGCTCCCAACAACTCTCTCTATATTTCTCACTATGGCTATGTTCAGAAAGTTGTGTCGTCCAGTGTCTTTCCCGCACAGAAACTCAAGTGAAGATAATTACTTCTTCTGAAGTGTCACATCATGTTTTATTAATCCTCTGTGTCCTCCTTGGTTACAAGCAACTGTGTGAAGGGGGTGTTTCACTTAAAGCTTGTACCTTTGGAACTCGCCAACAGTTTTGTTGTCATTACTTAGAATTCCTCATGGGGGCGACAGAAACTACGCATTATAGCTTTAAAACACTTTGCTTCTCTACATTGTAAATTAAGTTTTTTTGGCGGTGTTAGCCATGATGTTTCTTCACTCATTCATTCTTTTTCATGTTATAGATCCTGGTGTACTGTTTCAATTTCCAGAGGACTTTAGCGACGAGGTAGTAACTCATGTTTCATGCTCTTAGAAAGTATTTAATTGATTTGTGGATGTATCATTTTTATTGAAGTATCTTGGTTTTAGCCATGCTAGCAGTGTGACTCTAGGGATTGGTTGGACTGTGGGTTGGTCAGTCCATACCCATTAGTTCAGATTAAAATATCTCAATATTGCACATTGTGCCCACAAAGTTGTAATGGTTGTAATCCACTATTGTAGTAGTCTTGCCACAAAATGTTTTTACAAACATTCAGGGTCCTCAGAGGATGAATCCTACTGACTTGGGTGAACCCCTTAGCTTTCATTTAGCTCTACCATGAGGTTTTGAGTGAAATATCTCAGGAACTATTCGATGGATTGTCATGACATTTGGTATTGACATTCATATCCCCCTCATGATTAATTGTATAAACTCTGGTGATTCCCCTGATTTTTCATTTAGTGCCATCATCTGATTGTATTTTAGTTTATGACAAAAATATCTGCAAAACTACTAATCTTCCAATCAGCCCCAGCTGTATTTTGTGGTAATGTTAATTCGATACTATCATACCTGCATAACATTTACCTTGTCAGTGTGAATATGGTAGCAGTGCTGTGTACATACTCACAGAGTCTCTACTGTAGACTGTTCACTTCCCATTTTACATACACAATTGTATCCCACTCCAGGAGTCTTGTCAAACATTGCCCAGGTTCTGCTTCCCATATGACATACAAAGGTGAGTATAAACTGTCTTCACTCTAGGTTATATTTCTAGCCTGTCTGTTGTTCTATATATCCACCTTCACCTACATTCATCTGTACAGAGCGAGGGACGGAGTGGCTGTGCAGCACTTTACTTGTTTTGACTGACCTCGAGGGCTGCCAGCGGTTTGGCTTTTGCCGTCTCACCAATAACACACATACCTGCCTTTGCATACTCAGGTACATCTGTGTGATAGTGTGTGAATGTGTGTGAGAGGGCTATTCTCATGGCAAGTTGAACCATACATTTAGCATTGTGATGAATACCATTTTATTCAATATTATTACAGTTATCTTCCATGGTTTGAAGTGTTTTACAAACTTCTTAACAACTTGGCTGATTACCTCATGAAAGGACAGGTGAGTTTCCTTTCCATTGATTGTGTGTGCTCTTTATGCTCTTCTATTAGTCTACTCAAGCTTGACTACCATTAACATAACGACCATCATCTTCTCAACAGACCAATGAGATGAAAGCATTGCTGGCTGCACTCTACAAGCAGCCCTTACCACTGGCAGCTGGATCTGTCACTCTGCAAATGGTAAATATCGTATTATCAAAGGAGAACCAGGAGTCACACTTGACTTTGTGGCTGTTTTCTGTCAGTGGTTAGCACATTGTGTTTTTTTTCTGAGGGAGAGCAGCTATTGGTCAGCACAGAGGTGTCCCATCCTGTTGGTCACCCAGAGGGACAAGAGGGGGTGAGTCCCACAGGGGTTCATGTGGTCTGGAATAACGGCCGAGCTGACACAGACTAACTCCTGCTGGAAAACTTTAGCTGTCTGCGCTTGATGGCTAATTCTGATGTGTGTCACTCACCTGTCTAATCAAATTTTCAAGCCAAACTTAACACGATTTGCACTAACGTCTGACATTCATTGTGACCTTTCGAGCTGGTAACTGTATGTATCCATAACACATGAATAACCCATTATTGTACTGACCCCACAACAAATGTTTGGTCTTAAGAGAAAGGCCTTGTGGCATTTTGTTTTAAGTTTAATTCCAAAATAATAAACCCTCCACTCAAAAAGAAACACGTTTTCATCTAAAACATTGCAATGTTAAAATTGAGAAATATGATTTAGGTTGTAATTCATATGATTTAAGTCATGATTGATTTGGCAACACAAGTGGTTTCCGTGGTAACAGCAAGTGTGGTTTAATACTTCAGGTCCAAGGATTGTGGTTTACATTAAAAGTAACTCAATACAGCTTTGATATGGCGTAAAAATAGTGAAGGCAACTTGAATCCAGTGCAGGAATGGCGGACTCTGCCACTAACAATGACAGCTTCTATTTTGAGAGATAAATACTGAATACATATTTTGAATGGCTATTATAGAAAAATGCCCACTATAAATACTAACAAAAATGGGGTTATATTAGATAAAAATCTTAAGGATTATGAATCTAAGATTGAGTTACAGTAAGGAATTAACTTATATGATAGTGTGCATCTAACAACAGCTTTATTTAATGGATACAGAATTTTGGAATGGAAACATAAAGTCTGATCCTGTAACATTCATGTCTGTATGATGTTGAAGCCAGCTAAAAGCAAGAAAAACATCCTTTATATTTAATCAGTTTTCTTGTTAATGTTTTGTTTCATTCGATTTTACCAGGTTCCATACTTCATCGCTCCAGACCCCAGAAGTCTCCCTTCCATCCCTGAAAATGTGAGTACAGAAGATTAAACTAAACTCAGGGTTAGTATTAGCCTGGAAATCCAGACCCAAATCCGAAAGATTAAGAGTAATGAAAGTCGCCCATCTTGAGGGGCGGCACCAGGCGTGCATTTGAAAATCTCACTGCACGCAATTGGATAATACTAGGACCAATCGCGACAACACACATGGTGAGGTATGCAGAGCCCCATATGCTTAGCTACTAGTGGAGCTTACTGTTAGATTAAACTGTCGTCATCTGTTAAGCTCGCCTCTGGCCCACCTATATCAGATATACCGATGTGATTGGTTCAGCTCGGCTACAAGGGTACAGCTAATGAGCAGCATTACTCAGTGCCAGAGTAACTAGCTGAGCAAATTTTAATTGTGCTCTCTCGCTAGAACATTGCAAGGCAACAGCATGGGTCCCTGTTAACTTCCTGTTAGCTGATGCCATTCACACACATTGCTATCAAAGGAAAGTGTAAAGGAAGGAAGAGTCATACGTCATTAGAATTTTGCATTGGTGTAAGAATTTGGTTCGTTCTATTGTAAGTTAATGAGGTGGGTATGGCAAGTCCCACTATAACTTATTATACCTGTGTTGTTTCACCTTTGAGTAACAAATGCCTCAACAAAATAGGATATAAACACATTACAAAATGTTCACGTTAGATTTCCTTGTTATTGGTCTCCAAACAGATCATTGCTCTGCTCAGCAGCTGCATATAGCTTAACTCAAACCCCTGTTTGGTCCAAGATAGCTGCTACATCATGATACATGATCAAACAGGACAGGTCCGCCACATGCTGTAAATCATGACAACAATTAATATAGAGAGGCTGTAATGCTATCACTCACCAACATGACAGCTCCCTGTCTGTCTTTTACACCTTCATGAGGATTATTACTTACTATGGACTTTTATCTCCAAGTTAATGTAGGATGCCTAGACAGGGATATTGCTGGCTGACGTTGGCTAAACAAAGTGCAAATGCTAACATTCATTGACTAACAAAGTAGGCTACTGGTAGCTTAAAGCTTTAGTGTGTAACTTTAAAAAAAAATAATGAAACAATAAAGCCATTGCCAAATGAAGAGTTCCCCTTGTTTTTTTTAATCCTCCATTTCCACCTTGGCTATGTAGCAACTGTGTGGAGGAGGAGAGGGGGTCAAGTGTGATCAGAGAAGGCTTATATCATGTGGATGCACCAACAGAATTGTTGTCAATACTTAGAACTCCTCCAGGGGGGAGACCGGAACTTCATATTACAGCTTTAATTGATAGAGGTCCAAATTTAAAAAGGTATATCAACTTCTGACAATAAAAGGAAACATTATTGATAGAGCTGACTTATCAGCCATCCATATCTCCAACAGTTTGATGGTTAATTTAATTAGTACTTTTTATTGATCTCCTGTGGGGTAATTACAATTTGCACTTTGAGGCCTGAAATACACACACATACTCAGGACCTATTCATGCATAAATGGAGAGATGTCAGAGTGAGTAGGCTACCAGTGCTGGACTATAACCCTGGGCGGTTTGGTGCCTTGTCCAAAAGCACCTTGGCAGGAGGTGAACTTACATCTCTCTAACTGGGATTTGAACAGTGACTCTCTAGTTCCCAACCCAACTCCCTGCAGCCTGAGCTAGTGCCACCCCCAACTGCTGTTTGTATTTGACAGTCAAATACATGTCAAATACTACCGGCTTGACACCAATGATGTATGTGATGAGTATTGACTCTTTTTTCTATAAAAGTTCCCCTAACTGCAACAGGAAACACACTAGACACATTTAGAATGAACTGTGAAATGGTCTTCACAAGTGGAGTGTTGTGCACTTTGTCCATTTTAATGTGTGTGTGTGTGTGTGTGTGTGTGTGTGTGTGTGTGTGTGTGTGTGTGTGTGTGTTTACCAGAGGAACTTGACAGAGCTGATTGTAGCAGTAGATGTGGGGAACCTGCTCCAGCTCTATGCCAGCATGCTGTTTGAGAGACGCATCCTCATCTTTGCCAGCAAACTCAGCACTGTAAGACAGACATGTTTGCTCATGCATGTACGATCTCTGGAACCCCACTGGAAACTCACTCTAACTAATAATGACATATGACACATTTCAAACTCCTACCCCTACAAATTCACCTAACTGTAGTTGAGACAGAAACTACTTTAGTGTCTGCTGAATGCAACTACTTGGAAACCAAACTCAATGCAACTAGAATAATCTGCATTTAACTTAATTTCACTGCTCCACATTAGGGCAGTGATGGCCTAAATATTAGCTAAGCAAGCTTGTGACTGGGAGATTGCAGTTTTATCTTGGTGAAAGTGAAAAGAGCATGCAGTGCTTGAGCCTCCCTCATTACCACCCTTTGAGCAAGGTCCTTAACCCCAACGTGAATGTTACCAGTGTGTTCCTGCAAAAGAAAGGCTTCCTCTCAGTGAACCTTCCCTGAAAAAAAGGTTTTAATTGTGCTGCCTTGAAATCACAAATAGACCACAATAGGTAACCTATGGCAGACCATACAGAAAGGCTTGTGTGTCCTTTGTGTTATTGTTGTCTGAAACAGTCCATTCTGTATTGTGTAGCTGACGTCTTGCGTGCATGCACTCAGTGCTGTGTTATACCCCATGTACTGGCAACACATCTTCATCCCTGTCCTACCACCCCATCTACTGGACTACTGCTGGTAAGAAGTCTGTCTGTCCATCTGTGTGTCTGTCTGTGTGTCTGTCTGTCTACAATGGATTCACACTTCTTATATTTGGTTACAGTGCACCAATGCCTTACCTAATAGGGGTCCATACCAGTCTATCTGAGGTAAACTAAAATCACTCAAATACTACAAACCTATATCTACCAGGTTTGTCCCAACAGCTAATACTGTGTCTCTGTGTCTGTATTACAGCGGGTGAGGGGCCGCGGGTTGGAGGAAGTTGTAATTCTGAATGTGGACACAAACACTCTGGAAACCCCCTTTGACGACCTTAAAAGAATACCTTCAGATGTGGTAATGAATTGTCTATTGTAATAAATACTTTGTGTGTAGGTTTGTGTGATTATATGTCTTTTTGTTGTCTCCCACTTAACACTTACATTTTTTTATAGTAAGGAAAGGTTATAGCTGTCCTTGCGCATACGGAGCCACAGGAACTAAACTCAGGAAATAAACTAAGAAGAAAAGTCCCCTTTGCACATTCCTGTTTGCGTTTAAATCCCATCAGTAGAACTGTTAAGATTATATAACAGCAACTTTAACACTTGAGGAAACATAGCACTCACCCGGCGCTTCTGTACACACTAGCCTACATGTTGTAGTAGCTTGACAGGTGGGATGAATCTGTGATGATCAGTATTTAACACTTTGCCCCAAGAGTAGGGTCATTTTAGGCCAGGAACCCTGGTTCTTGGAAAACACAGTGGAAAAAATGGAAACACAGCAAGATTCTTGAGTTCCTGCAATGGTTCCTGAAAAGTTCCTGCAATGGAAACAGGCTTTTAACTGCAGTTTCAGTTTCAGCCCTCATATAGATGTAAATAAAATATGTCTCCAGATGTCCGGGCTGAAGGGGTGTTTGAAGCGTCAGGCAGTGTCTCCTGGCTGTGGTGTATCAAGGGCCTTCCTGAAAGCTCAGGCTCTACTGTTTGGAGGCTACAGGGACGCGCTGCAGGATGACAAGGTCAATCACTCAAAAGATATATTGCAAGTACACATTGCAGAATTTAACACTTAAGGTTTTTATTATAAAAATGGTGGAGTAAACAATTCATAATTTGTTATGGACACTATTTCCTTTTGTATGCATTTAAAAAAGAACTAATCTAACAATTTAAAGTGTTCTCTGCATTTCTATTTGGACATGTCTAAAGGCAGCTCTTTGTCTATGTGTATTATTGGGACTAATTGTTCTCCTTTGTTTGCCTATCTCTCTCTCTCTCTGCAGGAGGGTGTGATGTGGTTCAGTGAGGAACTATTTGTAGATCACAAGTCTGCCAGTATGAGGCAGTTCCTAAAGAGTGCCATTCATTTACAGTCTTTCAAACAGGTACACACTGAGCCTCCAGCCAGTGACTGCCCTCTGCTGGACAGACACTGGTGAAGGGCTGGTTGAAAGAGAAGATTTTGAAAGAAGATTTTGTACAATAATAAAAACAAACAAATACATAAATATAAATATATATACATATTTTTTAGTTCATTGATGGTCGCTTGGATATTCTAAACAAAGAGAAGGAACCAGATGATCTCTTTGAAGAGGAAATCTTAAAGTGTGAAACAGCTGCAGGTGTGTATCTGTGTGTGTGTGTCTGTGTGTGTGTGTGTGTGTGTGTTTTCTCGTTTAACTACATTCGTGGGGTCCAAAAACCTGGAGTTCAATATACTTGCGGGGTCCGGACAATTTTGTGGGGCCAAAATGCTGGACCCCACAAATTTAAAGGACTGTTTAAGGGTTAAGACTTGGTTTTAGGATTAGGGTTAGAATTAAGGTTATGGTTAGGGTGAGGGTTAGGCATTTAGTTGTGATGTTTAAGGTTAGGGTAAGTGGCTAGGGAATGCATTATGTCAATGGCGGGTCCCCACAAAGATAATGAGACGCACTGTGTGTGTGTGTGTGTGTGTGTGTAAATTTCCTATTACTCACCACTATTTTGTTTCTGTTTGTTTACATAGGGAGAAGCAAATCATATCAACAGTTGGTTGGACATTTAAAGGTAAGTTATTTTAATCTTCAAGGAAATAGTTTGAAGTTTGTTCCAGTGTTGTTGTCAAAGTGCAACACACTTGTACTTTTGACAGAAAGGGGGAGGAGCGCTCATCCTTAACATGAAGTCCAAAGCAAACATGGGGGTGAGTATAAGGTATAAACCAAGGTGTTTTCAGCTGTGAATTAATTACTATTACCAAAACAACTCTGTTTATAATGTTTTGATCTCTCCCAGGCCAAAGGTCTCACCAAGTCTGGTTTGAAAAACCTGCTGATGCAAAAGGTGGGTCAGCGTGTATGTGAGTATATACTCCGTATAATCAAATTCTGCTGTGGTTTTACTGTAATACTTCTGTGTGTGTGTGTGTGTGTGTGTGTGTGTGTGTGTGTGGCAGGCCCACAATGAACAACACACCCTTCAGAGAGGTGGATCTGTGTCGCACCGCCGTGCTAAATCTGACTGCTTGCAGAACCGCCTGCCAATCACACAACACTTTGGGAGGGTGAGAGCTGTTTCAAAACATTCCAATGTCTAGTTTTTAAATATTTTATGAAATTGGAAAAGATACCATCCACATAAATCCTTCTCATTACCTAATATTCTTATGCTACTGTCCTGCATTGCTTCTCTGTGCAATTTTTGCTACTTTTATTGTTCCATTTCTATCGCTTTATTGTGGTACACTCCAACATCTGACTCTTTTGTTGGGCGAATGTTGCATTGCTATCCCTTTGCTTTGATATTCTATTTTGCCTCATGTCAGTCACGTCCCCGTCGGCCTGCTCACAAACTTAGGGTTCCCGGAGACGAGGAGGACATGCAGGACTCTGGAGACACATGGGATGGGTGAGAGAAAGAGAGAGAGAGATGGAGAAATGCAGAAAAGCCCAGGAAAGGGATACGAATACACAGTATGTATTTTCTTGCTTGTGCCATTCCTGTTTGTTATCTCTGTGCATCAGAGCGGTGTCTGGGCCTGTGGTCGAGGACTCTGAGCTCCAGAAGGATAAAGATGAGGGGGAAGATTCCTTGCTGTGTGACTCAGAGGAGATGGATCTGCTAGGGGAGATCTTTGACACCCTCAGCTCCCGGAGCTCCCACGACCGCGGCCTTCTGTATGGCACACGCAGCCTGGATCTGTTTGGACCGGACAGCCATGACTATATCACAAAGGTAAGAAGATGAGGAATTGACACACACAGACACACACAGACACACACGAGCGCACACACACACACACACACACCAGACTAGACATTATAAAAATGTCCGGTCACACATAAATGTAATGTCTGGTCTAACATTAGCTGTTGTCTTTCCCAGCGTGGTTTTCCAGCCAACCCCAGCCAGGAGAGCCTGTCTCTGTCCATCAGCGGCAGTGGCAGCTTGCACAGCTGGAATCTGGAAACAACAGAGGAGCTGTCAGACCTGACAGGAGACTCTGATTGGCTGTGCCTGGACACCAGCGTACCAGAAGAGGAGGTGACAGAGAGTCTACTGGCAGCGTGTGAAGTGGGGGAGCAAGAAAGCAGACAGAGGGAGGGCAGAGAGAAACAGGAAGAAGCGAAGGTAGCAAAGAATGGGAACCAAGAAAAAGAAATAGTGAACGAAAATAACTTGAAGGAAGTGAAGTTAGAGGAAGAGACAAAGAAAGAGGGTCAAGAAAAGAGAGGGAATTTAGGAGAGGACCCTGTGAAAGAACTGTCTGAGAAGCAAAAGGATGAAGGGTTGAAAGAAAAGAGCGAAGGCGAGCAAAATCAGAGTGAGGATGTTACTGAGGGACAAGATGTAGAAACAAGATCAAATGAAATGCAGAAGGGCAAAGCAAGAGAAGAAAAGGGAAACGAGAAGCATAAGGAGAAAGGTGAAGAGGTGGCAGAATCTTTAAACAAACTTTTACAACTTAATACCCTTCATCCAAATGCCGAGGAGGAACAACAAAGACAGGAGGACATTAAGAGACCAACAGCTTCTCCTGGGCCTCATAGTCTCATTGTTGACCCTCAACCTGCAGCAGGTCAGGAAAAAAGGAATGAAGAAGCAGTTAAGAAAGAGGAGCGGGAGATGAGACAGACTCCCTCTCCTCCTAAAGTGCTATCTGCTGTAGCGCGCTTCCAGTCTCAGGTGCAAAGGCAGGGCTTTCAGGTGAAGTGCAAGACCAAGGAACTGGCTGAACTTGGGAGACCTGGCAATGTGCTTTGGACCAGGGAGAAGGTACAAACACACCCGCCATGTGAGTCAAATATATCAGAAGAGAAAAAACGCTCAGAGGGGCATGAGGAGGAAAACCTGCCTCTAATTAAAGTGTCTGACCTGAAGAAGAAATTTGAGGCTTAAATGATGAGACTGGTGATATTGTAGTTTCTTACTTTTAACAAATCCCATGAAAACATGTGCAAGCCTGGCTTTCAGATTTTTTTTTGTCTGTGACTCTCAGCCCAGGAACCAATGCTATAGAAACAGGTCACAAATATAAAGTTTCATTTTTATTTAAATTGGCTCAATAATTTCCTAACTGTAGCTTAAATTGAATGTTACAAACATTTGTGCATTTGTTGGGGACTATAATCAGTCACAGATATGGTTCAGCGGGACAGTGTATGTGGGATTGAGTCAAAATGAACTAAAGTACGCATGTTAATTATAATGAAGGAACATGTCACCCAGTGAGACTTACTGATGTTTTTAATGTTTTGGGTCTGTTCACATTGACAATAAGAAATACATATGACACCTTGCCATGAATTAGCAAATATTTAAACATATTTGTTTATTTGTCTGAACGTTGTAAACTGAAATTATATTAAATGCACTTAGAATTAAGGCAACATGGAAGCATGGTTTCACACTGAGAAAAATTGTTTTGCATATCAGCCACTGTATGATGGCACTTTTGTCACCGAAACATGAATAATTTCTTCAAGTGTATGTGTGTGAGACATGTATGCACTTCATCTTCTTAAACTGACAAATTAGTATAATTATTGAATTTTGGTGAGTCTTTACAAATAATCTGAATACCTTATGTGCTAATAAACTAAACATTTTGAACATCTAACGTCCCTTTTTCTTGAATGCTCCAGGAAAAAAGGGACAGAAAGAGAGTCGTAATACTGGGTGTGCACATATCTGCTTTATTAACAGAACACCTTGGGTAGCATACATACTTTTTTTATAAGAAATTGAGCTTCTCAAAGATTGTCATAAAAGTGCATCACAGTCATTTTCAGTGTTTTAATCAGTAAACTTCATAACTGAAAAAAGTTTATATAAATACACAGAACAGTGAAAAAAAAAGAGACTAACCTCTGTGCAAATACTAAATAAACCTCAGCTCATGTTCCTCATGTGGCAAAATGTAGGGAGTGAGTTGATGAAAGGAATATGACAGAAACACATTTAATTTCTTCATTCATGCAGTAATGGGTGATCATCTCATCAGTGTATTTGTTGTCACCAAGAATGAAAAAGTGCAGTACAGTGAAAGTGTTTCTGAAGATTTTCTGGTGCATAAGACAAACACCGATCATCCCAGAGCTCAGCAACAGCAGACAATGGGAGGAATTGATCCACAGGTTTAGACGGTGACAGGGGGGTGAGTCTATTTCTAAACACTCATCATATAAGGCGTTCTTCTTTGGGCAACGGGAGAGGCAGGCCAGGTTTTTCAGGTCCCGCCGATCTCGTCTGTTTCTTCTCCTCTGCACTGGGCCTGTAGGTTCCCTCCATCCTCCTTTTCTTCCTGATGACACACAGCACCAGCAGCAGAGCCAAGCTGAGCAGGGACAGCATGGCGGACAAAAACACTGACACTGCAGGTGGGATTAACACCTGCATCGCCATGGTGACAGACAGCTGGGAAGGAGGGGAGAATGACACACGGGCCAGGCTGAGGGGTCAGTAAATTAACTTAAATTAATTATCCTGATAACACCATTGATAGATTACATGCAGCATGTTAAAAATAGAATATGTAATGTTTTGGTATGCAATATATGTAATTTGGTACTCAATATGTGGTTGAATAGGTTAATAGGTTAATTGGTGCACTTCAAATTAAAAGCATAACCTCCAGTCAATGCATAGCAGATTAACAATGCTACATTTTCCTACTGCTACAAGTGTAATTTGTCTACGGGCAAGCATAAATTAAATATGTATGGAGAATAACTTTCCTAATAATATGAATTTATTCATGGAATAATATTTTCATGAGTCTAAACAGAGCTTTTCTTTTGAGAGGAACTCATGTTTTACCAATAATCACTAGGAAAATCACATCCAGGAAACTTCATAGAAATAACAGACCCATAAAAAAATAAAAATGTTCCCAAACCCCTAAAGCAAACACTGGGATAAAATCAAAATGACAGTGTTTTGTATGAACTCACCTCCCTGATGAATAGAAAGTATCGATCACGTTGGTGAAGCCTGTGTTGTTACATCTGAACCAACACAGCATCAGTTAGGTAAAAAAGGACAGTAAAAAAACTGACAAAATCTGGGTTTGATCAAATGGGTCCCAACACTGTCCAAGATTCTATGTGCAAGAGGAAAAACAAAGATTATTTAGATTAGTCAGCATCAACTAAGAAGAGAGGTTGTCTATATTAAATCACATTTTATTCATACATCACAAATTGTGTGTGAAAGGGGAGAGACATCTCAGGTATATACATACTGTATGTATCAATCTGGTGCAGGGTTAAAGCACAAGATAATATTTTACTTCATTCTTTTCATTAAAATTATTAAAATTGTATTAAATTATTAAAATTTTCACTCTGTTATTACAGACAGGCCTGAAATACACACACGTGTAGAGGTACTTTTAACAAGCATAAATGGAAAGATGTCAGATGTGAGTGAGTGGGCCGCTACTGGGCACCCTGAGCAGTTGGGGGGTGGGGGGCAGTGCCTTGCTCAGGGGCACCTTGGCAGTGCCCAGGAGGTAAATGGCATCTCTCCAGCTACCAGTCCACACTCCTTACTTCAACCCGTATGGGACTTGAACCAGGGTCACAACTTCCTATGGACTGAGTTATTGCCACCCCCAGGATAGAGAAATACTTTCAAAAAATCTGCAGATGCATGACCTAACTAATGAGAAAACAACCTATGCTTCTCTCAGCTCTCAGAGCTTAGAATACCAGTGGAAGTAATCTAACACTGACTGGACTGACAGCTAAATTAAGCAATTATGTCACTGCCACAACTCAGTCAAGACAAACACTGTAGACTTGTCACACTACAATTCTCCTTGAAAAAAATAAATGGCACACTATTCTTTGTTGCTCATGTCTGTAAATGATTTTTCCTTCAATATATTTCAGTTCAAAATAAAAATAGCAAAACGTTTTTTGAAGAAAAAACAGCTGTTAACCCGTTTATTTTACTGTAGTAAATTGAACATATTTAGGCTTTAGACTTCTGATAGGTGATTGACAAAAATAATACAGAGAAAACAATAAGCAGATTAATATATAACTTTGTTAAATGTACAGAATAATTTAAACAAAATAAGTTACATATTTACTAAGAAATTCCATCTTTATAAAATCAATCAATAATGTACCTACCTGCATTGCTATCTTTGACACACACGACAACCTTTGTCTGGGATGAGTGTAAATGAGTCTATAAATGAACATATAATTATGTTGGCATGGACAGAACACCAAAACTACAGTATATGAACCTCAGAGTCAATCAAATTCATGACTATAATGGTGCCATAATACCTTGGCCTACACCATAAATGTCCTTTCACGTGGCAGACAGGGGTAATTTTCTCCCGGAAAGGAAAAGGTGTTTGACTCATTCAGACTCTAAAAAAATACCTATTTCCTCCCTAACCAGCTAAACGATCTTGCAGACACTGGCACACCCACCGTTGGTTTAACGTTATGTGACCACAGACTGCTGCATGTCTGCGCACGGCGGAATGCAGCAGGTCCCGCTACACCTGTGTAACCGGTGTCCTGGCCCCTCATCACAGGTGAGCCTCTTGGTGGAAAATGACAGGTGATCCGCTGATACTGTAGTTGCGAAGGAGCTCCTCCAGGCTCCCTGACTCACAAAGACGCTCAGAAACTGTTTCGATTGTTGTTCGACCCATAGGCCTACCTGTTGTTTTCTTTTGCGAGGATAGATATTTGAGCAGTTCGGGAGTTAGGCCTACCTGTCGGTTGTTGCGCGTCCAGGTGAGATGACCGACAACGTGCCCTGTGGTGACTCTTGGTTCAAAGGAAGATGCTCTGGCAAACCGACAAAACTCTTAATCCAGTCAGTTTGCGGCAAAGCTAAAACTATTTTCTCCCACGCTCACCTGTCAGTCCATTTGCAAATGCGAGTTTCCACGTGTCCCGTCTGCGCCAATCAGAAACTCTCTCTCTCTCTCTCTCTCTCTCTCTCTCTCTCTCTCTCTCTCTTTCTTTGTTTTTCTCTTCCTCTTTCTTTTTTCTCTCTCTCTCCATTTCTCTCTCTTTCTTGTTATTGTGCCATCAAATTGTCCCAATTTTTTTACTTTCTTAAATTTTTTTATTTTATTTTTTAGGTTACTTGTTAAACACAAACCATACAGCTTAGTATAGGGATCAACTTGTATTGGTGCTGTTTGCCAAATCATTAATCACTCTGATATCATGAAGGTTTAATAATTAGAGAGAAAAAGCCTTGTGCTAGTTTAGAAGGCTGTTTGGTTTGTCAGATGAGGACAGTCTGGCGTGGCCTAGTTTCATTATTACTAATCAAACAAACTACTCATGTCCAAATAGTAGAACTCCTGTCGACATGCAGAACAAAGACACACTGACTGCTCAAGGTGTAAATTGGGGCTTATCAGAAGTAAAAAAATTAATAAAAATGAGTCATCCAGAATAAAAGTTAAGCACAAAGACATAGGCCTAATGTTATTTTTTTTTATACTCAAGTCACACAAAGACGCTTCCTTTGTTTTTCTAGTAGCCAGATGCTTTGTGGAATAGGTGGAAAGTGTTAGAATTGAGTTCTCTGGCAGATGTACTGTACTGTTTAATGGGAGCTCTAAAAGGGTGACAAATCAACCTTATCCTAAATGGAAAAACTTTTTGAAATGCAACAACAAATAGCAAAGCCAGATTGAACTTTGCCTAAATGTTCACTGTAGCCAATATAATTATGGCCAACTGATAACTGAATTTGATGGTCCACAGTATGTGTACTTAAATGCTATTACCTAAAAGTTAACTGGAGTAAAAGTAAGATACTAACTCAAAAATATTTGCTAAAAGAGTATGGCTATAACAAAGTGACATTGTATGTTGTTTGAAAAAAAATAGTTTGACATTTTGGGACATAAAGTACTATTTGCTTTATTTTCAAAAGTTAGATAAGAAGATTGATTCCATTTTCATGTTTGTCCATTAAATTTAAAGCTTCAGCCGGTTAGCATAGCTTAGCACAACGACTGGAAATGGTGGAAACAACTTGCCTGGTACAGTGCAAATGTAGTATTCATCCTTCAGTACCTCTGACGCTAATTAATTATAATGTTTTAGTTAGTTAGTTTGAACTGTACAAAAATTACAATATAATATATTAAGGGGGGTTATGTGTTCTGCTAGGTCTTCTGTCACTAACTGGAGTATAGTCGTCACCATAGGGTTGACAGACAGAGGCAGGTTAGCTGTTTTGATCAGCTTACAGTCATTGTACTATACTAAGCCTACTAAAAAGGGATATTAAAGGAGTAAATTCCTTGGTGTAAATTGTATGGCCAAATCTTTGACATTTGACAAATTTTTTGACCAATATCTTCTTGTATTTATCATCATGGGCCCCATCTTGCAACCCAGCGCAGTGCAAAGCCCGATGCAAGTTGTTAGTAGTTAGTTGCAATTGGCAATTTCCTTCCAACACCCACAACGTTTAAATAGCAAATGCACCTGCACCTATCTGTTTGCCCATGGGCGTGTTGGTCCTACAGGGAGGTGTGTTCAGGTGCTTTCTTGACGTATTGCTATTTTGAGGCAGCAGAAAGTGACCGCGCCATTGACCAACAAACACCTGGTCTAAAGACAGGCAATTCACGTCATGTGCTTAGATCATTAAAATAGGGCCTCATAACTCCCAAGCCTGTGTGCAGTAGTTTAAAAGATTAAAGTGAATTTTGATATAATGTTGTGGATGTATAATAACATCCACAACATTCAATCAATCAATCAATCAATTGAATTAGAGATCCAAAGAATGATCTGGATACTTTACAAAATGTATACTTAGTTTTATAATAATTAATAATAATCAATTTGAAGAAAAACATTAAAATCACATAGTAAAATAATTGTTGTTATTGGGGAAAATTCCTTGCAGCTGAATGGCCCTAACTTTACTTTGACCCACAATGTCTGTGTGCATATGCAATATGTTTGATTATCTGTAAGTATGCGGATTCAGCAGGCTTGAAATAATAATTTCAAGAGTAGTAAAAAGTAGTCATTTAACAAAAAAAAAAAGAGTTTAGAAGAGCCTTTCTGTAATTTTGCAGTGAACTGTTCATTTAACTGTATGTTTAACCCTCATTGATTTTCTACTGTTTATCTTTTTCCTCAGAGCGGAGATAACGACCAGTTTCTCAACTGCTGCTGGGAAATCATGTGAATGTGTGTTTGTATTTACACAGTTGTAAAAATATGTTGGATTAACATGAAAAAATATAGTATATGAGTTGCACGTACTAACACCTCATTCATTATATTCATGTTCAATTTAAATGTCTTGTATTTAAAGTTCTGTATTATGTTGAATATATTCAACTATAAACTAACTTATGTACAGAATGTTTTCATGTTCAATCAACCCAATCTGTTAGGACTCACGACATTGACCTATGCAGCCATAGATGTGTTTGGTTTATCAATTCTACAGGAAAATGTCTAAAATCTGATTTCTGGTGAACATATTTTTTACATCATTATTCCTGCTCCTGCTAAATATTTTAAGTACATATACTACTGTACATTTTTGAAAGCAGAAATTAAAAAAGCATAAATCACAGTTTGTCCACAAAATTAATTGGATTTGGTCAAAGAATATTGCACATATTCACCAATAGCTTGAATGGAAAACATTGTACAGGGCAATTCAAACTAATTTAAGTTGTATATATTGCATATATACCAGACCCTAATAAAACCCACTTATGTACCTAAAACATATGCCTTGTGTCAAAAACTAATATTTAAAAATGTTATGTTCAGACTATCTTCCAGTCATCTTGTCATGTCACTGGACTGCTAAATGTTGTTTTTGTCTCTCTTTGTAAGAGCCCTTAATAAAAACACTGCAGTTTTATCAAAGGTAAGCAGGACAATATCCACAACAGTTAGAACCAAGAGCAGCACTGCATGTCTAAAAGGAACAACCACAAAGAAAACTTTAAAAAGCAGGAATGAGGTCACATACAAGTGAAAGTCCAAGTCCATGAGACATTTCCAAATGCAGTTATCCAAGTCTTGCCAAATTGCACTGGTGTTCCCGATGTCGTCTGATTTATGGCATTCCAGTTTGAATCCCTAGATGAGAGCTTTGTGATTTGTGACCTGTAGTATGCACATGCACAAAATAAAACAAGATGAGAACATATCATATACATATACAGTACACACAATAAATATTTTTCAAAATGCCTGCATTTAACAATAAAGTAAATTTTAGTCAGGAATGTGCACTTGTAAAATGATGGGACAGGGTATGAAGTTAAGGGACTGTTTATCCCAAAATAAAAAAAAAATAGCTTTATTTTATTTATTTATATTTTCATGGCACTTTGAGCACCACAAGCCAAGTACCATTTAGTTCCATTATAGTTGTGAGAATCTCTACTGCCGATAAATCCAACAGTGCACAACTCAAACAAAAAAACTAGACTGATAAATAGCAATACAGCTATGAATGGAAAAGAATTGTGTTTTTTTAATTTATCCTTAAAATAACATGCACCCTGACACGAGAGAGAATATTAAAGAGGAGGGCGGGTGAGACATCATTGAGGTGAAGTGAAAGTGGTGGGGGGGTAAATAAAAGGAGGGTGCTGCAGAGCGACAGTCTACAGCGGATCAGGATCAGGCCGAAGTATGATTAGGACTCTGCTGTGGCTGTTGGCCTCTCTGGCCTTTTTCTCTCTGAATTCTCTGACTGATGGAGCTCCATTGTAAGTAGACCTGCCTTACCTTTACACCCCCAACCCCCCATATGCTTTAGTAAATTCACACAGAAAACAGAGCTAAAATATATATACATATATATGTGTGTTCATCTTCCTGATATTCACATTGTTATTTTTTTTAAAGATTCTTTTTTGGGCATTTTAGGCCTTTATTAGATAGGAGAGCTTAAACATGAAAGGGGAGAGAGAGGGGGAATGACATGCAGCACAGGGCCCGCTCTACCAGGTGAGCTAACAACATTGTTATTGTTTAAACTGCAACCAACAACAATATCCAGGGTTCACTGCATTTATATTCAATTTGAAAAGTGTGTGGATACAACTATTAGTTTAACTTGTGTCTTGTTGTCCAGTTTGCATTTTGTGTCACAAAACTCATGGTATTGTTGTCTTTGAAATGATGCCAATGAGTTGGCCTTATTCTTGTTCAGAGTTTGCACAATACATTAAGCCAGACCATGGGCAATTGTAGACGCTATTATAATAATATAATAATAATACAATCAAGGAAATGGCTCTTATCTGTCAGAGCAGCAAAAGCATTATTTTGTATTCATATAACATATTTCAAGAGCAATATTAAAACATTCTGAGTGCACATTTTGTCAACAGACAATAAATGGAAAATGGAACGCCATTTATTTTTATATTTATAATATATTGCCCTTGTGTAAAAACATTGTGCGTGGCTAGCTAACTAGCATTAGCTTGGCATGCTACTAAAAGTAGTACTCGTGGATGAAGTTACTATTACTGCACATAAGTGTCTGTAATGTTCGAATGCTAATAGCGCTTATCATCAAAATATATGTTACTGATACTGGCAAAACATAATTGTAAAACGTTGAACATACTTATCAGTACACTGTTTGCATGCTCCCAACTCCAGATTGTATGTTTTTCTCTTTGCTGAAGGGGAATGTACGATGCACAATATGACATTCATGAAGGCTATTTCCAACTCTGTTAAATTTGGTTATTCGGTTGAATAACTGCAGAGTCTAAGACATTGATTCTCAACCTGTAGCTGTGGTCCCAACATAAAACTGAGTGGTCAGAAGATAATTAAAGGAATAAGTAAGAAGGAAAAAAACATAATTCTGTTTTAATAATTAAGTTTTTTAGGCTTCTTATCTTTTTTCTTTTTTGTGAAATACTGGAAATGTTCCCCTCTTCAAGCACATACATATCTTAAAGAAAAAGTCACACTTAGTAAGGTCAATAGCTGTGACGAAGGGTTACAAGGACATTTTAAGGGTTCACATGCAAAACAGATCAGGACTTCTGTAAGAGATTCACTCTTAAAACCTTTGTACAAACAAATGGATGGATGAAACTCTCCATTATAATTATATTATATGTGTGTTTTATAGTGTTAAAAAAAGAACGTTTGTCAGTACATCATGAACACTTCTAGTGTCACTTCTGCACAGGGGCTTCAGTAAATTCACAATAATATATTTCTCTCTCTCACCACTGTTCTGCAGGAAGGTGATGTCCGCCCCTAACTTACTGCGAGTAGGAACAGCAGAAAACATCTTTGTGGAGTGTCAAGACTGCACCGGTGCTAATGACATCCCTGTCACCATCAACGTAATGAACCATCCAACCAAAACCACAAAGCTGACATCCACATCTGTGACCCTTACCAGTGCAAGAAACTTCCAGGAGCTCGGACAGATAATTGTAAATGACTAACTGTCACACTGTATATACATGTTACTGTTATTTAGCTTCATTTTCTAACACGACCACAAAGAATGTAGATATGAATCCAGAAATGATGCTCCCCAGCCTACTCCTGATGCATATACTGCTTATGTCTCATCATACTGGTTTCAGATCCCTGCTGGAAGCTTCAGTAAGGATCCTACGATGAAGCAGTATGTGTACCTACAAGCTCAGTTCCCTGACCAACTGCTGGAGAAAGTCGTCTTAGTGTCCTTCCAGTCCGGGTACATCTTCATCCAGACTGACAAGACCCTCTACACCCCCAACAGCAAAGGTGAGTTCAATACTGAGCTGCAGAACTGTTGAGAAACACTGTCATACTCGTTTTTCCAGAATTGAATTGTACTGTAAATTAAAGTAAAAAGAACCCCTCTTGACATAAGTGTAATAGTAAATTAAAAAACAGATACACCTTTCTCCGACCTTTAGCAGCAAAATCCACCTCTTTCTTTCTCTGTCAGTTCATTTCAGGATGTTTGCAGTGACGCCCCCGTATGGAGCCTGTAGAGAGGGATGCCGAAACTCAAACTGATGCTTCTGTTGCCATCGAGATTGTGGTATTGTATTTTATCTTTGATAAGCACAGATTTTAATGTAATGTTATATAGTCAGCTGTACCTGAGAACATGAAGCCTCTTGATGAGGTGATATCATAAATGCTTAAAAGTAGATCATTTTCCTACAAATAATCGAAATAAAAAAAACACATCCACAGTTAACCTTGTGTCTTTGTTAGGTTTCATGACTATAATAAAACATGTCCTGCCACTTACTGTAAAAATAAATGCAAGAAAAAACAAATATAGTGGTCAAGTTGCTCATTGAACGCTACTTTTAGTGGGGATGTTTTAGAAATACCTGAAAAGTGGATTGCAGACAAAAGACATACATCAAATATAGCATGGACATACTAAATCTTTTGTAAGCTGGCATGGCTCTCTGTTTATGGTTGTTCAATATTGTTTATTTTTAGACCCCTGAAGGCATCGTTTTACCACTTGATCCAGTCTCTTTGAATTCAGGGATCTACTCCGGAGATTTCCAACTTGCTGAAATTGTCAGGTTAGTATTTCATTTTTAATTAAAGCTGCATGCAGCGTTGGACGGGCCCTCACTAATCTGTGCGTCTCCGGGTTACTGGCGGATGCATCTCATTGCGACCGTGCATTTGTGCGACACTCAGACACTGAAAATCATCACCAACGAAAAGAAAACTCCCTGCTGAGTTCAATGATACCTCACACAACACTCTACCTTAAATGGGTCACCACTTATAAATGTTGGCGTGGCTTACGCATAGGGGGTGGTCCAAAGGATCACCAATGAAGAAGAAACTCTCGGCAATGACACCTCACACAAGACTGTACCTTAAACAGTTCAAACGGGTTGAACGGGGGTGTGGTCTCCGTGAGTGGGCGTGGTTAAATTATAGGGGTTCAGTATCACATGTAAATGTAAATGTGCTGTATTTATATAGCGCTTTTCTATTCTTAACGACTACTCAAAGCGTTTTTACATCATGCCGTACAAGGTGCCACCTGCTCATCAGATGACACTCACACACACTCACACTCCGATGCACAGCATCGGGGGGCAACTCGGGGTTCAGTGTCTTGCCCAAGGACACTTCGACATAGGACTGCAGGGCCAGGGATTGAACAACCGCCCCACATGTAGACCACACATTATAAGTTTCATGTAAATCGGATGATGTTTGTCATACAAGGCTGATTTCCTGTTGCCAGCTGGTGGCGCTATCTCCAAAAGTCAATGTATATATCCTCAGGCCTGGACTATTGTTGATTGTCGGAAATTTCAAGCAGATAAGACAATGTATACTGTAGTTACAGCCACTTTCTCCTTCATCGCTAAACACTCAAAATGGCTGCCATGCCACGCCCCCCAGCAGTTGACGAAAAGTTTTTCTTTTAATAACTTTTCATTGGTAATGTCTACACAGACTAAATTTGAAGTCAATCTGATGAAATCTCTAGGAGAAGTTTGTTAAAGTATAGCACCTTTACTTTTAGGCCTACTTTCTGTAGCCACTGGAGGGCGTTAGAGCCAATATTGACGCGTATATGTTGTCAGGGTTGGACTCTGATGAATCCCAAAAAGTTTCGAGCCAATTGGACAATGTACACTCAAGTTACACCCACTTGCTGTATTGATGGCAAAACACACAAAATGGCCGCCCCCGCCATGGCCATGCCCTATGACGAAAAGTCATACATTTTCATCTTTACCGTCTTAAGATGGCACAGATCAAGTTTGAAGTTGATTGGATGAAATCTCTAGGAGGAGTTTGTTAAAGTACAACATGTGGAAATGGCCAAAATCACGCTAATTTCGAACTTTCAATTGAAAATGGCTGACTTCCTGTTGGGTTTAGGGTATGGCTCCAATGGAGTTTTATTTTTATCCTGCCATGCTACATATGTTTATATGTGTGTGTGTGTCTGTAGTCTCGGACTGTGGAAAGTGGTGGCGAAGTTTCAGAGCAACCCACAGCAGAGCTATTCTACAGAGTTCGAGGTCAAAGAATATGGTGAGCCCCATGACCTACACCTTTATTTACTGTAACATATTAACATATTCATATTTAATATTTAAAAAGCTATAACATTAAAACTCCTTTCATGTTTCAGTGCTGCCCAGTTTTGAAGTTAAACTGATGCCTGTAAGCTCCTTCTTCTACGTGGACAGTCAGGAGCTCACCGTCAACATTAAAGCTACGTAAGTGAAGGTTTTGGGTTAGTGGCTTTAGAGACCTTATTGGGAGATTGATTGCAGGAGAAAATAAAAGGTGATATTCAGAGGCTGTTGGGCATCTTACTCTTTTATTGTTATTCATTTAATGTTTTTGTTTTTTATTTACTTTGCTTGTTTAATTCATTGTGGGCTTAAACTTTGGATGTAGGTATCTGTTTGATCAAGAGGTGGATGGGACAGCCTATGTGGTGTTTGGGGTTATACAAGAGGGTCGTAAGAAGAGCTTTCCAAGTTCTCTTCAGAGAGTGCAGGTGAGCACACATACTTAGACGTCTTTTGATTGGTCGTTCTGTTGTATGCAGTATATGTTATACTGCTTGGCCTTTACCAGTGATACAAAATCACTTATATCACCTATAGTATACCCAAATTGTTCAGTGACTGTATTATTGTACCACTATACTGTATCTCAAGATGCATTTTTCTATTATGTCACATTAGATAGAGGAAGGTATTGGAGTGGTCACACTGAAGAGAGAGCACATTACACAGACTTTCCCAAACATCCTTCAACTGGTGGGGAGTTCCATATATGTATCTGTCAGTGTGCTGACGGAGAGCGGTAAGAAAAAGAGACTGTGGGTTTGTGCTTCTTCACTACGTTTGATATGTGGATCAAATTAACTACCCATATTATTAGTTTATTATTATAGTAGCCTGGGCAACATGCAAATGGACTATTCTTATATAGTGGTTTTCCAGTCTCAACTACTCACACACTGCCATACCAGGTGCCACCTGCTCATCAGATAAACATTTACACAGCATTAGGACCAGCTCGGGGTTCAGTTTCTTGCCCAAGGAACCCTCTTTGGAACCATGACAATAGTAACATGACACTAGTTGCTATTTGGCTAGCAATGGCAATCAGAGAGTTGTCCTCCCCCACAAAATAACTCATATCACCAATGTAGACAATGAGAATAATAATAATAATAAGAAGAAGAAGAAGAACGACAAATAAAATACATATGTCAGGATACGTATCAGTTAATCTAGAAGAAATAAAAAGATGTTAAAATTAGTTTTGTGTTTCTGCATTCATTCACAGGTGGTGAAATGGTGGAAGCGGAAATGAGAAGTATCCAGATTGTTACATCACCTTACACTATCACCTTTAAGAAAACGCCCAAATATTTCAAACCAGGAATGTCCTTCAATGTTGCGGTAAAGTACTTATTTAGATTTATATAAATTGAGAGCAAAATTATTTTTACATAGAAAAATGCTTTACAGAAAACATTTCATCACAGTTACTCTAAAAACACAGATACAAACACAGATGGCAGTATGTTCTAAACATGAAAGTTACATAACTGTAAAATGTTTTCATCCATCAAGAACTCCAGAGAAAAAGAGAAATGTTTACCCATTTGAGTCACTATACTATTTACTGTAAGTCATTAGTGCACAGCCAGTGCAGTTTGCATTAAAACTAATCTTATAACAGGAGTGAACTTAATATGTTTTAATAAAACAGACTACTTTCTGATTGTTCAGCTGTTTGTGTCTCTGATGGCAGGTTGAAGTTGTGAATACTGACGGCACTCCGGAAAAAGGTGTTCAAGTAGAGGTTGACCCAGGCCAGGTGCAGGCTTTAACCCGAGCCAATGGCATGGCAAAGCTTACTATAAATACAATGGCAATGGCCAAAAGTCTGACAATTACCGTAAGTTTTTTGATTTTATCTATTTATATTTTTTTATCTATTTATATATTTCTATTTACAGTACAGGCCAAAAGTTTGGAACCACCTTGTCATTCAATGTGTTTTCTTTATTTTCATGACTATTTACATTGTAGATTATCACTGAAGGCATCAAAACCATGAACACATATGAAATTATGTACTTAACAAAAAAGTGTGAAATAACCAAAAACATGTCTTATGTTCTAGTTTCTTCAAAGTAGCGACCCTTTGCTCTGATTACTGCTTTGCACACACTTGGCATTCTGGCATTTTGATGAGCTTCAAGAGGAATGAAATGGTTGAAATGAAATGAAATGAAATGGAACCTGAAATGGTTTCCCCAACAGTCTTGAAGGAGAAATGCTTAGCACTTGTTGGCCCTTTTGCCTTCACTCTGCAGTCCAGCTCACCCCAAACCATCTCGATTGGGTTCAGGTCCGGATGGGATGGCATCCCGCTGCAGGATGCTGTGGTAGCCATGCTGGTTCAGTATGCCTTCAATTTGGACTAAATCCCTAACATTGTCACCAGCAAAGCACGCCCACACCATCACACTTCCTCCTCCATGCTTCACGGTGGGAACCAGGCATGTAGAATCCATCCGGTCACTTTTTTTTCCTTTGCCCAAAGACAGTTGGAACCAAAGATCTCAAACTTGGATTCATCAGACCAAAGCACATTTTTCCACTGGTCTAATGTCCATTCCTTGTGTTTCTTGGCCCAAACAAATCTCTTCTGCTTGTTGCCTCTACTTAGCAGTGGTTTCCTAGCTGCTATTTGACCATGAAGGCCTGATTCGCGCAGTCTCCTCTCAACGTTGTTCTAGAGATGTGTCTGCTGCTAGAATTTTGTGTGGCATTTATCTGGTCTATAATGTGAGCTGCTGTTAACTTGCAATTTCTGAGGCTGGTGACTCAGATGAACTTATCCTGAGCAGCAGAGGTGACTCTTGGTCTTCCTTTCCTGGGGCGGTCCTCATGTGAGACAGTTTCGTTGTAGCCCTTGATGGTTTTTGCGACTGCACTTGGGGACACATTCAAAGTTTTCGCAATTTTCCGGACTGACTGACCGTCATTTCTGAAAGTAATGGTAGCCACTCGTTTCTCTTTAATTAGCTGATTGGTTCTTGCCATAATATGAATTCTAACAGTTGTCCAATAGGGCGGTCGGCTGTGTATCAACCTGACTTCTGCACAACACAACTGATGATCCCAACTCCATTAATAAGGCAAGAAATTCCACTAATTAATCCTGACAGGGCACACCTGTGAAGTGAAAACCATTTCAGGTGATTACCTCATGAAGCTCATTGAGAGAACACCAAAGGTTTTGCAGCGCTATCGAAAAAGTAAAGGGTGGCTACTTTGAAGAAATATATAAACTGTATATTTCTTCAAAGTCATATATATATATATATATATATATATATATATATATATATATCAATATATATGTAAAGAGTAATTTTGGTATAATTCAACTTGGACCCTATTTTCCTATGCATTAATATCTAAATGACTAATGTTAACAAAAAAGAATGTTGGATGAGCTCTCGCTCATCTGCGTGTGTCGGGGATACTGGCGGACGCTGCTCCTTGCGACCGTGCATTTGCATGGCACTCAGACACAGTAAATCACCACCAATGAAAAGGGAACTCCCTGCTGAGTTCAGTGACACCTCACACAAGACTCTACCATAAACGGACCAAATGGTATGAAACGGGGTATAGCTCTTTCGGCGCTCGGGCCCTAATTAAGTTTCCCTCTTTAATCTTAGCTCTCCCTTCTGTGTTCAGAAACATTTTTTGAATGTTGCCAGGAAGTAAATTGTTTCTCGCTATGTAGATTAATTGTGCTGTTTTAAAATCAACTAGATTCATAAATTTCAGATCATATGACTATAAGAATAATGCATTAGTGTGCTCGCAATGACCTATAGTACATTATATACTATCCTTAATGCTTTTTTTGAAGTGCGCATATTGTTAGCTGGGTCCTTCTGTAGGTGTTCCCCCCCCCTTTCCCTCAATTAGATATGGTTATATGAGAGAGCAGTACAATATGTAGTGGTTCAGAATATACTTATTTTTACCTAAAACACCAAATGTCTTAAAGTGTGCATGACTGAAATGGGGTTTCCAGCCTAAATTGTTGTCTAGTATCATTCCCAAAAACAAATTTTCATTAACTCTTTCTAAGATATTATTGGTAATGGTAATCATATTAACAACTTTTGTATTCAAATGTATTTCCTCTTCCCAAACACATTTAGTTCTATTTAGACATAGTGATAATTTCTTTGAGTCAAACAACAATTTCAGCTTCCCCAGCTTCTCAGACAACCTCCAGCAGCTGCTATACGTTCTCCCCAGAACAAAGCTAAAAGGAAAGCAAATATCAGCAATAAATTTATGCTAAATTTCTGTGTCTGAAGATGTTGAAAGTACATGTTAGCTATAACAACTTTGCAAACCAATGATGCAATAAATAGATTTTGTACTTGTTAATGTTTTTCTGCCCTATGGTGGCCAAAACTCGAAAAATGCAGCTCAAGGTAACATACACAAAATAGGGTAAGGCGGATGAAAAAAGTCAATGCCATTCTTAAATTAAGTTGAGTTGTAGTTTGATCCAAAGCTTATTGGATGTTAATTTGAAACATCTTACCGAGAAAACATTCACTTTTATCTTGCTCAATTAAATACCAACATTTAATACAGCAATGAACAAAACAAGCTATTGTATGAAAATCTTTGTTCGTTCTTGTCATAGTATGTCTTTTCCATTAAAGTGGACAAATTTTCTATATATAGTGTTATAATGTCAGATTTTCATTTTAAACGTAGTTCAAATAAAGAGGTAAACATATTTCAGTCATTTTATTTTATCTCGGATAAGTGTTACACAACTCTAATGTATGGAGTTATGTAGTATTTGGTTTAAAAGTCTTTATCTACTGTACAAAGTGCTGCTACATTCTATTAGTGTCCACTGCTAACTATAGGAGCTACATGCTAATGGCAGTAAAATATATAATCTTGGCTGCCAATTTGTAAAATTCTCCCCAGTTTCGCGTCATATAACTGCTGAAAAATGTCCAATTGGGTAATGTTTGGTTCAGAAGCTTTTACCTGTAATTATTGACAGTTGAAAGTGCTGCTTCATTCCATTACAATCTAACGGTAGCCTAGTGCTAATTATTTGGTAACTGCATGTTAACACAATATAGATGTAATTTGTAATCAGCCAATGCTGGTCATTTCTCCCCAATTCTGTGTAACTTTACTGCTTGGACAGGTCCAGTTGTGGTTTAGAAGCATTTATATGAATTTTTACAGTCCAAAATAATGTACTCCATTGCAGTAGCTCCATTTTCAATTGGTAAAACAACAGCGGAGGGTGTGGATGGCAGATTCCAGGAAACACACTGGCCATTCAGAGCAGACTGGGCTTTGTCGGGAGGGGGGTTTAAAGAGACAGGCGTTCTTACAGAGCATCTCATACAGAGAGTGAATACAGGTGCAGTAGCCATGGGCAGTGTGAGAATACTAAAAAATAAGTTTTTTTTAACATTAAAGCATGTAAACATATTCAAGTAAAAACACAAAATACGTATATTCTTGATAATCCTATATAATATTTGCCCTTTAAAGTGTTTTTTTTTTGTTGCCAGGCTAATACCAGCAAGCTCTCCATAGGATATAGACTTGAGACGTTTTTAATGTAATATTTATTTAGCGGTTTGTGTGTGCTTACTTATGTATGTCTTTAATTGCAGGCAAGAACCAATGATCCTCGTATTTCACATGAAAGGCAAGCATCAGCCACCATGATAGCTCTCCCATATCGCACTCAAAGCAACAGCTACATTCACATAGGTAAGGGACATTCTGAAAAAACATTAGATGTTGCTAAATGTGGTGGCTTCCGCGATGTATGCACCATGCACTAAATCTTCTCAGTGTCTAACACTCATCACGACATGTCACATTTGCAGGTGTGGATACAGCTGAGCTGGAATTAGGGGACACCCTGAAAGTCAACCTCGTCCTCCAAAGGCAGGAAAATCATAACATTGACATCACATACCTGGTGAGAGATGTTTACACCTGCATGTGTGCATGTATAAGTTTTTTGTTGTTGCATCCCTGTGTAGTCTACACATGTCAGATAACAACTGATGTTATCTGTGTCCATAGATCCTGAGCAGAGGTCAACTGGTGAAAAATGGCCGTTTCAAGACAAGCGGCCAAATACTCATTTCCCTTACAGTCACTGTTACCAAAGAAATGCTGCCATCATTTCGCATTATAGCCTACTACCACACAAATGCCAATGACGTGGTATCAGACTCTGTTTGGGTGAATGTAAAGGACTCCTGCATGGGCTCGGTGAGACACAGATTTTTTTTTTTATATAGTCTAACTGCTTTAACGTTGCCTCATTCATTGACCTCCCCTTCACATTTAGCTGAGGCTGGAATCATCCAAACCCAATCCATCCTATGAGCCTCGCAGGATGTTTGGTCTGAAGGTCATTGGAGACCCAGGGGCCACAGTGGGACTGGTGGCAGTTGACAAAGGCGTCTACGTCCTAAACAACAAGCACCGTCTCACCCAGAAAAAGGTAATTTCTTAATTTTATATTTAACAAAAAAGGTTGACAGGGTTTTCATATAAAAAAGCTGTGTATAAAAAATGTTTGTTTGCGTTGGGGTTCAAATATTATCCAATATACATTTTTCCTGCAGTAAATACATTCCATGTGTAAATGTGTCTCGTAAATGTGTTTAATAAAATATCAGAACTGTCATGTGTAGCTAGTGTAACCCTATGTCGTGTCTGGTTGTATTTGTGTGTGTGAATGACTTTTGCACTGCCCAGGTGTGGGATATTGTAGAGAAGTACGACACAGGCTGCACACCAGGTGGAGGGAAGGATGGTATGAGTGTGTTCTATGATGCTGGGCTGTTGTTTGAGTCCAACGCAGGTTTGGGGACTCCCTACCGACAAGGTAACACTACTTTCGACTAATTTCTCTTCCCTTCCCAGAACATACCCCTCTTTAGGCTTTAATATTGTTCTAATGAAACATCCCTAATTACAGTAGGAAAAAGTGGGTGTAAAAGTTTTGGGTTCTCATCAATAGCATTCATTTTAATGTCTCACTATAAGGCCCATCAAGTATTTACAGACACATTGATATACCATTACGCGTCAGGGCCCTGCATTCATACTGTCACCAGAGGTATGCCAGTGCCACCCAACATAAAATTAATTCTAAATTATTTCTTCAAAAAACAACATCCACAATATGCCTACCAATTCTGTTCCATCAGATGAGGGTAAAGAAAAATGTATGGAACTACTTTAAAAATACATAGTGTGAATGTACTGAACAACGACGAGGTGCTAGTTGTTTTAACTAAACAAAACCCATCATTAAACAAACAAAGACAATCTCACTGGATAGTCAATGCTATCATACTGGCCTACTTCAGCACAGGTTTTAAGGTTGGAACTGGGTTGTGGTCACATTCCAGCAGAGGTTGCACAACATGAAACACACATGGTTTTTAAAAGCATCCCATCAATTATACAGTGCAAAACTGAAGTTTAGTTACAACGTTTCTGGGTTCTCGTAAAGATATTGTCTGCTTTGCGTTTCCAGAATTGAATTGTCCGACCCCCAGCAGGAGGAAACGAGCTGCAACTATTACAGAAGTGACAACCAGCTTAGGTAAGAACCACAGCTCTAAACTAAACAATAACCACATATTCAGTGATCTTCTGTCGCACCCTTCAGGCTCTCCACAATCTCAGTAGTTTTACTTTTTATAATACTTGCAGGTTTTCCCCTTCCTTTTCCATTTTTTTTCCTAGGATAGAATGTATCATATGTTGTACTGATTGACTAGACATTTTTTTATATATTGAATAAGAAATACAGTAGAAACATTTCTAACAGCTTTCCAGTTCACCATTTTTTCCCCTCCGTATCTTCTTACCTCTGTGGTTCCTCCACAACCCTCTTTCTTTCCAGCGAGTCAATATCAAGACCAACTCCAACGTGACTGTTGTTTGGATGGCATGAGGAACACCCCCCTCTCATACACCTGTGAGAGACGCAGCGAGTACATCAGTGATGGGGCAGCCTGTGCCGCAGCCTTCCTACACTGCTGCAAGGAGATGGAAACCCAGCGAGCTGAGAAGAAGGAGGATAACCTTCTACTGGCTCGCAGTAAGACACAGGGACAAGGGATGGGGGGAAGCCCTGGGTGGTTATTCAAGGTCATAATGGTAATTAGAAAACAGTCAAAAGCCTAACATTTTTTATGACATTTTAGGTGAGGAGGATGACAGTTACATGGACAGCAATGAAATTAGTTCTCGCACTGAGTTCCCTGAAAGTTGGCTGTGGATAGATATCAAACTGCCTGCTTGTCCTCCACAAACACCTAACTGGTGCGTCAACTGGAATATAGACACAACCAATACACTGATGACTTCATGATCACTAGGTTGTAGAGCTACAGTATTCTTTACCTCTCAAAGTGTTTTTTCTGTTTCAGTGACGCCACAACATTTACGAAAAATGTTCCTTTGAAAGACTCTATCACAACCTGGCAGTTCACTGGCATTAGTTTGTCAAGAACTCACGGTGAGGATTCAGTGATTAAAAGCTGTCTTGTGCTTTAGTTGGGACTCTAGCCCTAAACCGCTCCCATCCCTTACAGTTCACCCATCTCTCTCTGTGTTTCTTAACTTTTGTCATTTTTTCATCCCTCTCATCTTAAAGGAATCTGTGTTGGCGAGCCATTAGAGGTCATTGTCCGGAAGGAATTCTTCATTGATCTCAGGCTGCCGTACTCTGCTGTCCGTGGAGAACAGCTGGAAATTAAGGCAATCCTCCACAACTACAGCCCCGATCCTGCCATCGTAAGTCTGGGTTGGGGGGCTTTCACACCTGAAAATCTGAACCAACGTTACTTTTTAGGACCATTTGATCCACCAAGTTTTGGTATCAAACTGCAGTTATGCAAGAGCACTAAAGAACTAAAAGTGACAAAACTACGTCCTGTTGTCATCACATAGCCTAAGTGAGCCGATAGTTGTAACTGATTGGTTTGTAGACGGGCTTCCCCGTCCCCTTGTATCCTATCTCTGTGTCAGTTTTTACAACTGACTGCTGTTCTCCCTGTGTTACCGCGGGTCTTTATATGTTGCATTGTTGAGAAGCAAGACACAAGAACTTCCCTTGGGGTTTGAGGAACTGTAAAATTGTAAAAAAAACTGTAAAAAAAAGACACACTGAAACCTACACTGTACATTTACTACCACGTAACAAGTAAACTGCTGATTTATTTTCTGATTGCCGACAGCTGTCTGCTCTAAGTGCATTCACCGTCACACTAGCACTGAGCTATTCAGTCTTACAACAAAAGATACCCTGCCAGAGCTTCATGTATTTTGTCCGAGCCATCCAAAAAATACTTTCACACTAGGAATAAAACAGACCATGGTTCAGCTTGATCTGGACTGAGACTACCTCTTTTGTTCTGACCAAATTTTCAGCAGTTTGGTCCAGACCATTGTCCGGGTGATGTTTTACACCTATAATTTTGGTTTGGCTCAAACTGAAAGTCCGAACCAAACGGGGTAGGTGTGAAAGCCCCCCTGACCTGGTGTTTCCAGTCCAGACAGTCCTCACTCAGAGAACTGACAGCAATTGTGCAAGCAGCCAGCTTATAACACATCCATATATATATATATATATATATATATATATATATATATATATATATATATATATATATATAAGGGGAGGAGGGGGATTGACTTAAATGTTTAAGTCTGCTCTGCACACTTAAATGTTTAAGTCTGCTCTGCACACTGCATTTGCCTTCATCTGGGTGCCTTTATACATACACGGAAACTACCCTGGTTACCCTGGACTAGACCGATTGCACTACCGTTGCACTTTTCTGCATTTTTTTCCACACTTTATCCACACCATAGTATGTAGTATGTATGTGTGCGTGGCTATATTGTCTGTATGCCTATGTGTATGTTTGATGTGTATAAGATATTGAACACCTTCATTTCCTTTGGGATAAATAAAGTTATCTATCTATCTATCTATCTATCTATCTATCTATCTATCTATCTAAAACAATGTTATTATAATACACAAAAATATTAAGACATTCTTGTGATGAGTCATGTGATCAGCTTGACAGAGATGGTGGCTTAAGGTATACAGTAGCTCCTGGTCCAACCTTGCCAAATAGTTGAGTTATATGGTTCCAACTCAATATTCTATCACTTTGTGCTCGAGAACAAAACCCAACACGGTGATATGCAGAGGCATTACTGGAGAAACAGAAAAGCTACTTCGAACCATGCTTTTCTCAGATTTGGCAGATGGGGATCGACAACATTGAGAAGCTAACTGCTATCCTTGCCTAGCTAGCATCCCTAACTGCAAGCCTTGGCTCTATCAGATCTGATGTGGAAAATCTAAAAATTACTGAAAACAACTCAAGTATTCTTGATAGCCACGGCCATGCATTTCAAGAGCTGGAGGTGAAGCTAGCAGTTATGGAGGACAGAAACCAAAGATGCAATATCCGCATCGTCGGGTTGAAAGGCTCTAATGCTATTCAATATCTCTCACGCTCCCTGCCTAAGTGGTTCCCAAAATTGACACATTTTCAGATCAAGATTATTAGAGCCCACCAAATTTACATTGATAGCCTAAAGAAGAACTCCTCTACTGATCTCAAGCTGATCTCAAATGTGCTTCGCTACACAGAC
Source organism: Etheostoma perlongum (assembly GCA_026937815.1). NCBI lineage: Eukaryota > Metazoa > Chordata > Actinopteri > Perciformes > Percidae > Etheostoma > Etheostoma perlongum. Next base: position 24,150,682 of record CM049372.1, on the reverse strand, counting down.
AAGCAGGTGATTCTACATGCTTTGCAGAAATCTCCGCTCGTAGTCGGGGGCAGAAAGATTTGCTTTTTCCCAGACTACAGCAACTTCATGGTCAAGTAACAGCAAGCCTTCTCTCAAACATTGGATTCAGCACGAGTCAAGGGTCCGGATTTTTTCCTGCTTTTCACGGCAACACTGAAGATCAAGGAAGTCTCCCAGTACAGAGCTTTCACCTCCGCTAACGATGCTGAAGATTACGTGAGGCGGGCTGCTCTCCGTCCTCCTGTTGCTGCGGAGCTGGCCGGCTCCTCGGATTCTATTTTTGTTGACGAGAAAAGCATTTATTTTAAATTTAATTTAGTGTGGAACTAGTTGCTGTTGCAAGTAACTATGGGCTGCTGTTCCTTTTTGCTGCCCATGTCCATAATTACTAGGTATTTTTGTTTAAGGTAAAGTTGTTCAGTTTTTAAATGTTAATTTCAAAGACAACAGTAAATATTGGACTGACATGCAACGTGTGACAAAAAAGAGAATGATTGAAATCAATTCTTTAGTCTTTGATAACTGTAATAGCTGGTGATCGATCCCAAAACTGAGGCAACCTTACTGTTACTAATGTATACAGTTTGCCTTTCCATTCTTCTGAAGGAAACAATGTAAAGCATTACATTTCTTCAAATTATAGATGCTTCATTGGAGGTGACTACTGCACATACTTCAGTTTCTTTCTCGTTTTTAAGGTGCGTGTGGATCTGACTGAAGTGGAGCATGTGTGCAGTTCAGCCTCTAAACGTGGAAGGTATCGCCAGGAAGTCAAAATGGGGGCCCAAACTACACGAGCTGTACCTTTCATCATTATTCCCATGAAAGAAGGAAAATTTAGCATTGAGGTCAAAGCAGCTGTTAAAGATTCTTCGCTCAATGATGGAATCATGAAGAAGCTGCTGGTGGTGGTAAGAGAAAAAGACTCCATCACAGCAAAGTCCTGTGTTAAAGTCAGTTGAAGGAATCAATCTTCAGACAGATAAAGATTGCTCCAAAAGATTTGTAATTTCTAATGTTTGTTGTTTTTCCAGCCTGAAGGCGTACTTGTTAAATCTCCTCAGATTATAATTCTAAACCCCACTGATATAGGTGTAGGTGAGTTGATTCATTAAATAGCCACATTATGTAGTAATTTAGTAATATATATTTTACCATTTGCTACCTAATCTCACAACTTGCCCACTGCTTCTCCCTTTAGGTGGTAAACAAGAAGAAATTCTCAACAGTGGAATTCCTTTAAAAGATTTGGTTCGAAACACACCTACTAGCACACAGATCTCTGTAACAGGTCAGATATGTTATATTTCAGCATACTATATCATACAGTGCTTGTACAAATGAACTCTGCATAGGTGCAAATTCGTAAATGACCACCTCACTAGTTGTAGGAACCTTTTCATATTTGTTTAATTGTTTCTTCCTGTTGATTTTTATTGACATTTTGTTTTGTGTGTGTATGTGTGATGTGTGATGTGTGTCTGTTTGTTTGTGTGTGTTTGTGTATGTATGTAAATTTGTGTGCAGGGAGAGAACAAGTTTCTGCACTGGTGGAGAATGCCGTTAGTGGGAATTCTATGGGTACACTGATCGTCCAGCCCAGCGGCTGCGGAGAGCAAAACATTGCTGGCATGACCCTACCGGTCATTGCAGCCACATATTTGGATAAAACCAACCAGTGGGAAACTGTGGGATTTCAAAAACGTGACAAAGCCCTCCAATACATCAAGACCGGTGGGCTCAAAGATGTGTTTATTAGCACAGAGAACAGAAATCTTAATGATTAATTGATTCCCCTTTGTGTGGGATTTTAAAGTTTCTGATTCGCAGAATTGGTATCAAAAAGTCAGTGTGGTAGACAGTAATGCATGACATATCCTGGCCCCACATATAAAAGCTAGATACCCTGAGAATTATTAGTCTGACAGCAATTATTGAAATAAAATGTATTCATATCATGTGTACTCATAAACATTATATTCACGTAGTGCATTATATTAATCATGTGTGTTCAATTCGATTAATATAATGCACTACGTGAATATAATGTTTATGAGCACACACAACCCATAGACTCATAGACCATGTTTAACCAGGGTTGTCAGTACAAACCAAAACCTATGCCAGGAGAAGCATATGAAAGATGCTATAATCATGGAATGTAACAGGACTTCTCAAACTGGTTGTGTGTTGTTTGTGTCCAGGCTACCAAAATGAACTTGCCTACCGAAAAAATGATGGGTCTTTTGCTGTGTGGGTGAAAAAAGAGAGCAGCACCTGGTGAGGCATTGAAACATCCATAAACTCATATGTAATTGTTTGCACATCCTTCTTAAAGTAGATTCTCACAATATATGGATGGTATTTATCATGTGTGAATAAATGAAACTAAGCTCCCTCTCCTCTTTAAGGTTGACAGCTTATGTTGCCAAGGTGTTTGCCATGGCTAACACTCTGGTGGAAGTGCAAAGTGAACACATCTGTGAAGCCATCAAGTTTCTGATTCTCAAGGCCCAGCAACCTGACGGCTTGTTTCGAGAGATTGGATTTGTGTTAAGTAACGCAATGCGTGTGCGTGTACTGATTTCATTTACACAAATTCTTTATCTTGGTGCTACAAAAATAGCTAATTGAGATGAAATCCTTATATGAGTAAAAATGTTTGTGTGTGTGTATGTTTTGTGTGTGTGTGTGTGTGTGTGTGTGTGTAGGGTGGAGCGGTAGAAAGAGAGTCAGATGCCTCCATGACGGCCTTCTGCCTTATTGCCATGCAGGAGTCTCGCGCACTATGTGCTAACAGTGTTAATGTGAGTACCTCACATTGAAACAATGTTTTCTCTTTCTCCCTCACCTCTTTCATTTCTTCACTTACTAACTCCACACCAGTGAGAAGCGAAACAAAGATTGAAGCACTGAACCACTATAAAGCAACTGACAATTTGCAAAGCCCCTTTAGTTACTTTTGCTTCTCCAGTCTCCTGTCAAGCCCTCTATTCTTGCACGGGACACAATGCGGTTTCCAGTAAGAACAGGGACAAGTTTATACATTTTTAAATTGGTTCTTTTTTTTAGACAAAGAAAGACAAAGCCACTTCAATCAGGAGATACTTTATTACAAATATGCAAAGATTTATTGTACATGTGCATAATAAGAAATGTACAGAGTCTTTGGGGATTGGACTCCACCTTTAAAAATATTTTAAAGGGCTAGTGAAGCTAGAACCGGAGACCGAATGTAGGACCTGACTGCCGGAAAGAAACTCCGGTTGCCGTTGTTAACGATGCCCAGAGGTGAAGGGGAGGAGGAGGGTTGCACATTTGCCTGAAAAGACAGCTGATAACAAGGAGAGAAGACATTTAAAGTAGGATGTCATGCTATGATATATATATATATATATATATATATATATATGAAATATATGAAACATAAAATAAAGCAGATATACTGTAGATACTAAACCCCAAACCGCAGGAATTCAGTAAGAAGCTACTAAAATAATGAGAGCACTACCAGAAAAGTCGCTCTCCTGCACATGTCCCAGTGCCGAAAGTATGATATATGTGAGATTAACAACTGAATTGTTGACATATGAAATAGAGGCACTAAAACATCCTGCTGCGTAACACTTGCTTTGGAAGGTTGATACTGTGTGGAGTTGTCTGTTTTGAGAACAACATCACTACCCCACACCCCAATAGTAATTGTAACTAATGGCAGCTCAGTATACTGTAGCTCATAAGACACAGAAGAGAGAGGGGACACTCTAGTCTCAGCTATTCTCCCAGGATCATTCCTAAACATATATGCATTAAAATAAATGGATTACTGTTATTCAACTGTTCTCCCATTATTCTCCTTTCTCCTTCCTTCGTCTTTTCCTTCTGTCCAGAGTCTGCCAGCCAGTATAGACAAAGCTGTGGCCTATCTGGAAAGACGTTTGCCCCACCTCACCTACTCATATGCTGTTGCCGTGACGTCATATGCCCTGGCCAATGAAAACAAACTGAACAAGGAGATCCTCTACAAGTTTGCTTCCCCAGGTGTCATTACACAGCAACATTCTTAAACTAATAGTACATAATAATGGTATATGGTATGGTGTATGTATTCAAATATAACACATCCATGAGTAACAACTATAATACGTTTATTAGAGACTGACCGACACACAAGGTATACTGTTGTTAGAGCAATACACACATACACACACACACACACACAAATGCTCAGGTCCTAGTCATGCACAAATGGAGAGATGTCAGGTGAGTGGGCTGCGAGTGCTGGACAGGTACCCTGAGCGGTTGGGGTGGTTCGGGGCCTCGCTGAAGAGCCCCTTGGCAGTGCCCAGGGTTGCTAGTTCAAGTCCGTACAGGGACCAGCGACCCTCCGGTTCCCAACCCAACTCCCTATGGACTGAGATACTGCCACCCAAATATATCATAAATATATACTGTATACAGTAGATACCGTAAATTCACTAAATATAAGATCTTAATGTGTAAGGCTTCAAAACCAAATATTTATTTTTTTATTTTTTTAAATATCGATGTCTGTATTGACCTTAAAATTCCTTTCTCAGCTGTCATAAGTAAAAGCCTTTATGTAAATCTATGATTTTAAGGACTAAATGACCTGATAAAAAAACCTAAGTGAAAATTAAACATAATATTTAAACATAATATTAAAAATAATATAAATAATATAATAATATTAAATGGAGATGAGGGATTGTGTAATTCATTTGGTTTTAGGTACAACATTGTGCTAAAAATATATTTGTGTGTGCCTTTTTCAGACTTTTCCCACTGGCCAGTACCTACTGGACACATTTATACACTGGAGGCCACAGCCTATGCTCTTCTCGCTCTGGTCAAGGCCAAGGTGAGCATGTCCCACTTGTGTTTTTTTACCACAATGTCATACTATAGAAAATGTACAACTGAGTCCTCATCAATGCTACCTCACTCAACGAAATCTGGAAACAAAAGTCAGTAAATGACTGAAGACTGAATGTCTCTCAATCATGTAGAAGCTTTATAGTAGGCTTTGGAAACTGGCAGATTAAAATCTAAACTATAACTCTAACAGAATTAGCACTTATCTCTATTTGTACTACAGTCTTCAAAGTTAAGTCAAGAGAATTTCAACCATTGACATGCATTCTGTTAATAAAGGCATTTGAAGAAGCCAGACCTGTTGTGAGATGGTTCAACACACAGCAGAAGGTGGGCGGAGGCTATGGATCAACTCAGGTAACACAGACCCCATTCTCCAGCTTGATACCTGCAGCTTATGTTAGATCATAACCTATTTTTCATCTAAATCTTGTTCCCCTTCCTCACTCTTTTTCTCTCTAGGCTACTATAATAGTCTACCAGGCTATAGCGGAGTACTGGGCTACTGCTAAAGAACCAGAGTATGATCTGAATGTGGACATCTTGTTGCCGGGCAGGTCAAAGCCTGACAAGTACAACTTCAACAGGGACAACCACTACGCCACCAGAACATCTAAAGTGAGAAAACACACAAACAAACACATAGTGTCTCATTAATATCATCATTCTCGATGTGTTCTGTATGTATTTTCTGCTGATGCCTGCGTGTGTGTGTGTTTGCATATTTAAATCCACCAGATCAAAGATATAAACCAGAATGTAAAAGTAACTGCAACAGGCACAGGAGAAGCAACGGTGACAGTAAGTACAATTTGTTATTGTTTTATCATCTGTTGTGTGTACAGGTGACCTACAGTATTTCAGTATTCCTCCCTTTGTCACTTTGTCTCATTTTATTAAACAGTCATCATTCTAGTAATCTCGTTTTGCCAGACCCTCCTCCAAAGCAACCTGAAGGAGGGTCTGGCTACTCCTGGCATTTGGGGATTGGAGGAAAACGTTCTCTGGCTTAATGGCATTTCTTTTAACCAATCATAATCATAAAATACATGCATCCGGCGTAATTTCCTGCAGCACCGGAGCAATCCCGGAAGTGGAACACGAAGGATACAGATTATCATTCTGGCAACCCACAAAGTAATTCAAGGGGCATGTGTGTGCAGCTCAGCTAACCCAATTTAGCTGTTAGCTTAGTAGTTGTCAAAACAGCGGGACATGACAGAAAAGTGACATACACCACCAAATATAGGCACAGTAGAACTGAATAGTTTCCATTTTTATCCCCCCTACCAAAATCTTGGCAGGTATGCTGTAAAGATAAATGTAAAAGAGTGTATGTTGACAGTTTACAAGGTTTGTATGCATAAATACTAATGTAGAAGAGACATTGTAAAAGTTTCTATAAGTTCCCTAAAATAAAGGTATTAACCTGAAAAATAGCATATTATTTCTCCATCATTGTGTCCTTTTTCAATCTCAGAAGAGACCAAAGACTTATTTTAGATATTTTTAAGGTAAATGTCAATTAATCACATAATAATATGCCCTCTTATCTATGTGACAGATGGTGTCGCTGTATTACGCTTTGCCTAAAGAAACAGAGAGTGACTGTCAGAAATTTAACTTGTCAGTGCAGCTCCTCCCAGGTAATTTGATAGTCTCTTCATCTTTATGTTTTTTTTGCCAAGTACCTTACCTGATGAGAAACGGATAAACAAAATATTCAACTTCTCAATACATTATTTTGCTCCTGCAGAGAAAATGGATGAGGATGAGAACATATACAAGCTCAGAATAGAGGTTTTGTAAGTATAATCAAGAAGTACTACTGACAACTGTTATAGTAACATGGACATTTATAACCAGCTAACCCCTACATTACCATTAATATGTTATTTAATTATTCTGCCCATTCCGTGTGCAGGTATAAAGACAAGGACAGTGATGCATCCATGTCAATCCTGGATATTGGCTTGCTAACTGGCTTCACCGTTAACACAAATGACCTGGACTTAGTAAGAACTTATACAGATACACATAGGCATAATACCCACATACAGTTCACAAGTCTGAGTTTTAAGGTTTTAAAAGTTGTCTGACAGTGTGTGTGTGTGTGTGTGTGTGTGTGTGTGTGTGTGTGTGTGTGTGTGTGTGTGTAGTTGTCTAAAGGACGAGCCCGCATTATTGCAAAATATGAGATGAACACAGTCCTGTCAGAAAGAGGCTCACTCATCATCTACCTGGACAAGGTTAGACACCACTGTTTCCTACCTCTGTACTTTCTCTCTCTGCCATGTTCTTCCTTTTTTTTATCTCTATCCCACATTTGGCCACAGGTTTCTCACACACGACCAGAGGAGATCACTTTTAGGATCCATCAGAAGCTGAAAGTGGGAGTCTTACAACCAGCTGCTGTGTCTGTCTATGAATACTATGACCGTGAGTCTCAGAGACACTTTGAAACAGTTGATGCCTCCGTGTACATTGCTGCTAATGGATGTCAGAGTAGATAACTTAGGATAAGCAGGCATTATTATATTTTCAAATAACTGAATGCACATTTTCTGAAATCTTCCTTTCTCATTGCAGAAACACATTGTGTCAAATTCTACCATCCAGAGAGGAAAGCAGGAATCCTGTTGCGGCTCTGTACAAGTGATGAATGCACATGTGCAGAAGGTAACACTGTTAAACTGACCTAATCTATCTACTATAAACATTCATTTGTTATACTTAAAATTCTTGAACAAACACCTAAACCGAACACCAATATGGTGCTTCATAGAGATAACGCATTGATCCATCAATGGAGGGCTTATCATCATGCATTGTCTGTAAACTGCAGCAATTTATTATTGTACCTCAGTAAAGTTAGGGGACTTACGGCCAAGAGAAGATTAAACAAGATAAAGAGCTACAGCCATGCTAGTGGTTCTTAGAAGCTGTACCAGTGTACAGCCGCAATTTTTGGCTAAATGCTATTATGCTCAAAATGACAATGCTGACATGCTGTCATATCTTAGTTGGAAATGTCATTCATTTTGCAGTTGTTGGGTCATGAACATAAACATTACACAAATCAAGATTTAAAAAAAAAAATTCATTAAAAGAAAAAGAAAGTCAGAATATTACACACGTAATGACACTGTACCTAGGGAAAGATAAATGTCTGAATCTAATTTAATGGCAATCCATCAAATAGTTGTTGAGATGTGTTACTTAAAGCTAAATATGTAAACCTGCTGGTGGCGCTACAAGAAATGTCAGGGATCACCAGAGTCATTAAAATTATCCTCTGGGCACCATGCGTATCTCTACTGGATATTATGGAAATCGATCCTTTAGTTGTTGAGATTCTTCCAATCTGGACCAAAGTTGTGGGATCACTGACCGACAGACAGACATGGTCACTATCAGTGGCAAACTTTGCTAAAAATGATGGTCAAACCATGATGACATCACCGGGAATATTCTCTCAGAGTTTAGACAACTCCCTTCAGAGCTACAGAGGACAATGTATAAGCATTTTCTCAGGCTGAGTATACTACTTCAGATGGTACAGTATACTGTACCTCGAGCAGAGTGCCTTTTAAGATCTGGTGAAGGAGATGGCTGTGGAATTACATTTTTTAGTAAATCACCAGATTATAAATTGTAAAATAATCATCACAATGTTCCATTAAGGCAACAAACACTATACACATAGTACAGTTGAACTCTCCCTTCCAGCTTTGGGAAAGTTCACTTTCTACACAAACTAGTTCAAAGTTCAGTTAACACATTTCAAAATGAACTAGTTCAGTTCATAGTTCATGCCACAGACAGCAATTATTTTATCAGTTTTAACACCAAAACTATGCGTCTGTTTTGACGGTCTTTAGATTTTATTTGCTTGCACATACCTTGAAAGGCTAGCCGGGTGCTTCAGTTCAATGTGCCGTTTCAGGTTTCCTGTGGATGTGACCGAAGTGTTGATTTTCTTTTTGAAAGCTGGCGGGCAAAGTTTACACAGAAATTTAAGATTTTTCCCATCCCCACGACCTTGTTTCATTAAAATGATCATACAACGCCTCCTTGCTGCTGTCGCCTCCATGCTGCTTTTTTTTATTATGCGTGCGGCGCTGCGACACTGGTGGCTGGTGTTGCTAGATTGGGTGTTTTTTCCGCTAAATATTAAGGCCTGTTTACGGTGTGTTTTAGCTGGGTTTTTGCCTGGAAGGCTCTATAGAAATCTGGCACCCTATTAAACAAAGTTAACAGTAACATTCATCAGGCAGTAATACAGTATGTTAGGTTCATGTTCGCCCAAAATATGAACGAGTTCATGAACTATTGTTCAATGAATGCGTTCAGCCACAACACTGCACCCATCAACCCATTCACACCCATCCACATGTGCTTTTTTGATCAGTTGTTTATGTACGTTGTGCCTTTTGTGTATTTACAGAGAACTGCAGTATGCAGAAGAAGGACAAAGTCACCAATGATCAGCGAACAGCTAAGGTCTGTGAGAGTACACAGACCAGCATAATAGATTTTGGTAAGAGAGTGTGAATGAATTGTATTTATAAAGAACTTTTATCCCAAAAAATATTTTTATGTTAGTGGAAGTGAGCTTACAATATGCGAACAACTTGTCTGTCCTCAGTGTACAAAGGGAGAGTGGAAAGTTTTGAACAAGATTTGTCCACTGACATTTACAAAGTGAAGGTACTGGAAGTCATCAAAGAAGGTATGTATTTATCTTTGAACTGCCTGAAATGTACAAGACACTGACGTTTTTCAAAGGTTCCTCAAAGGTGATAGAGACATAACAATTTGTTTACCTCTTTCTGAAATGGTTTGGGCACAATGAATCTCAATGGTGTTTTCAATCAGATATTATTATTCAAAATATTGTTCAAAATCAGAGATGGTAAGTAACGGAGTACAAATACTTACTGTACTTAATTAGATATTTCAGATTTTTACTTTACTTTACTATTTAGTTTTGTGCCGACTTTTTACTTTTACGCCTTACATTTTAACACAAATACCGGTACTTTCTACCTTACATTTTACAAAATTGGCTTGCTACAAGAGGTCGTCATGTCGGCTAACAGCGCAGACACGTGCCTCACACCACGAGCGGGCGCGCGCCACACAGAGAAAAAAATGAGAGAAAAGGCGACTAGGTGTCGAGAGGATAAACAGATCGTGTGTGTGCGTCTTTGAAAACTGTAGGTCGTATATGTTATCAGTTCATTTAAGCATGTTGTATTGGTCTATAGTTCTTGCAAATTTAAAGCAAGATAGTTACCTAGTGATTTTGTTGTTTGTGTTCTTCACCTGTTAGCTAGGATACATTTGCTTGATTGTAATAAAGCATCAAAAGAGAGAAGTTGTCTCCGTCTGTGTTTTAATAGCCACACCTGGGGCAAAGTTGGAAACTAGAATCAGCTTTAAATACAGTCATAATCTAGTCCAAATCATTTCACTGGAGTTACCGTTATTATTGTTCACGCCATCAATACTAAATTCAATCTAATTACTATACTGTACGTTGCACTTGACAGATTTGGCGGCATTCTGCATTCATTTGAGGAAAATCAGTGCAGCTTGATGGTGGTAACGTTAGCAGATAGTATAGAGGGTGACATGATTGAAAATGAAGAAAACAGAGATCCCAGAGATTCGGCAGAAAAGCAGCAGGACATTCCCAATCATCCTCAGCCTTGTCTGAGAGAGATATTTGAGAGAGTAGGCATCAAGAATGACTCCTGGTGGGGAACTTCTTAATTAATGTCTGTTTAGTAATTCATATTTAATCATTTTATTTTATTTCCAAAAGCCATATTTCAGCACACAAATACATGTAGATTCCTTTAAATGTTAAGGAGAAGATTAAAAAAGAGAAACTGGATCTGTGGATTCTCTCAGAATCACAGTTGAATTCATATCTTGCTACTCAGTCCAAATCTTATTAACCTGGAGTCCCAGTCTCTGTCACAATAATCATATACAATATGTGATGTTTTAGGCCTATTGACATACATCCATTTAAAATGTAGGTGATGGCATATTATGAGCCTTTTTTTCCATGTCCACTAAAGTTTCTCAGCATGCACTCTGGTAACATTTCTGTGGTCCAGGTAGCTTTGCATAAAAAATGGTTGCTGTTCACAAGGCTACTTTTATACTTTAAGTACATTTCCAAGCCTGTACTTTGTTACTTTTACTTGAGTAAAGAAATTAAATTAGTACTTTTACCAGAGTATTTTTTGACACATTTTTTCTACTTAAGTACGGGAAGTGAGTACTTTTGCCATCTGAGTTCAAAATGCACTTAAATGCTTTCTTGCAGAGAGTTAGAGGAGAATGAAGCTACTTCTAGCAGCCAGCTAACTTAGCTTGGATTGTTGCTACCAGTGCTCAAGAGGTTATTAGTCCTGGCCAAGAGATTGACCAGTTGACCCCCTTAAAAATGCGATTTGTCGGGCGCCTAGGTAGCACACCTGATAGAGGTTTACTCTTTGACGCAGCAGCCGCAGATTTGACTCCACCCTGCCTCCATTTGCTGCAGGTCATTCCCCCTCTCTCTCCCCTTTCATGTCTTCAGCTGTCCTATATAAATAAAGTTTGTATGGATTAAACAAACAAAAATAGAAGTGCTGGTACGTGAATTTTGTTCTTTGTGCAGAGCCAGGCTAGCCGTTTTCCTCTGTTTTCAGTCTTCGTGTTAAGCTAAATTGCTTGTAAGCGACGCAGTAATAAGAGTGGTATTATTAGAGGTATCATTCTAATTCTTGGCAAGAAGGCAAATAAGTATTTCCCCAAATGTCTGACAATTTCTTTAAGTATGATTTCACTGGGAATATGAGAATACAGCACAAATGTTTTGTACTGCACCTTTAGCTATGCATTTAATCCTTTTCTCTGTTCTCCTATACTTGAATTACAGGAACTCTTGATGTGGGTCCTCTGAATAAACAGCGCACATTCCTCAGTTATCCCCACTGCAGAGAGTCTTTAGATCTGGAGACGGGTAAAACCTACCTTATCATGGGCACGTCCAAAGATATTCACAGAGATGACCGACAACAATCGTAAGTTTGTTCTTTGTATGATTGTGTGTGGGGTTTGCTTTTCTACAATTTTACTGTTTTTTATTAGTAAATCAAATACTTTCTTGTAATCTAGTTTAATTGTTACTCTCACTATTGATAGTGATTGTGGGAAGGGGGGAAGTGGCTTTTAATGTTGTGTAACAGTGATGTGTATTTTTCACTGTGCTTCCCTCAGGTATCAGTATGTGCTTGGAGAGAGAACCTGGATCGAGTACTGGCCCACAGAAGCAGAGTGTCAAACTGAGGAACACAGAATGACCTGTTTGGGCATGGAGGACATGGTTAATCAGTACCAACTCTTTGGGTGTCAGCAATAGTGAAACTCAAGAAAAGAAAATGTTCATTTTAAATTGTTTTTTTTTATTTTGCATCATTCTTATTATGTAAAACATTCCCTGCTATGGGATATGAGGGCTTACATTGTTGCACTATATTGATTGAAATGTAATGGCCTTAAATGTAATTGTCTTTGTTTGACAATTAGACACTGATTACTGTTATGTTGGTTGTGATTCAGAATATATACGCTCATGATGCAGCAGGTGCAACCAGCCCTATCACACAATTTAAATGAATTAATTCATCAACATATCTGTCCAACAGTATTGTTGAGATTACATTCATATATTGATAATGATTAATGAACAAACCAATGGCGTAACTATCGGTAAGCAGGGTACATGGTTACTTACGGGCCAGGACCAATCAGGGGCCCGCATGACTGGAAGATATTGATTGACAGCCAGGATTCTTTCATTGTAACAGCCAAGTTCCTGCTAATGGTGTCCCTCTTTAAGAATGTCATCAGACTACATAAATGCTGATATGAAGTAATTACGTGAATTTATTTAAATACATAATGACAACAACATATTTTACTGATCATTAAATGCATGTTTGAATCAAACGATAATGGATTTTTCTGCAATTTGTTTCGGAATGGGGATTGTGGGATATGGTAAGTGAACATGCGTATTACGTGCAAAACAGTAAAAACGTTTTGACACGTGTTTACATAATGTTTTCACACCTGCTTCAAACTTTTGTTTTATATACTGTAAATATATAAAATGACTTGTGCCAGGGGGAAGGTATCCTTTTGTGTTTTGCTGTTTAGCAGCGTGTAGTCCACACATAGCCAAAGGTTTCTATCAGAGATGGGAAGTAACGAAGTACAAATACTTCGTTACTGTACTCAAGTAGATTTTTCTGATATTTTTACTTTACTTTACTATTTATTTTTGTGGCGACTTTTTACTTCTACTCCTTACATTTTAACACAAATATCGGTACTTTCTACCCTTCCATTTTACAAAATTGGCTCGTTACTTTAGTTTTGTACATAAGATTGTTATGTCGGAAAATAGCGAGCGGGTGCACGTGCCACACGGAGAAAAAAGTGTGAGAAAAGAAAGAGACTAGCTGTCCGGAGGATAATCAGTTGAGATTGTGTGTGTGCGCCTCTTTGAGAACTGTAAGTCGTATTACTCATGTTGTCAGTTCACTTAAACCTGTTGTTGGTCTATAGTTCTTGCACATTTAAAGTAAGTTAGCTAGTGATTTTGGTGTGTTCTTCACCTGTTCACCAACTTCAGATACTGTAATTCAATTGCCAAGTGGATGGAAACTTGGCTAGAGAGAAGTTGTCTCCGTCCGTGTTTTAACAGACACACCTGGGGCGAAGTTGGAAACCAGAATCAGTTTAAATACAGTCCTAATCTAGTCCCAACTTTCACATCATTTCACTGGAGTTATCATTATTGTTTACGTCATCAATACCATATTCAATCTAAATAGATGGGACTATATCTACTGTACGTTTCATTTGACGTATGACTAAGACAACTCAACAGATTCGGCATTCTGCATTAATTCACAGCAAATCATTGCGGCTTGATGGCGCTAACGTTAGCACATAGTAGTATGGAGGGCGCTAACATCAGCACATAGTAGTATGGATGGCATGATTGAAAATGAAGAAAACAGAGATCCGGCAGACAAGCAACAAGACATTCCCATCATCCTCGGCCTTATCTGAAAGAGATGTTTGAGACAGTAGGCATCGAGAAGGACTTCTGGTGAATGTGCTGGGGAACTTCTTCATTAATGTCTGTTTAGTCATTCATATTTTAATCATTTATTTTCTTTCCAGAAGCAATATTTGAGCACACACACAAACATGTAGATGCATTTAAATGTTAAGGGGAAGATTAAAAATAGAAACTGGATCTGTGAATTCTCACAGAATCACAACTGAATTCATATCTTGCTAATAAGTCAAAATCTTATTAAACTGGTGTCCCAGTTTCTGTCATATATGTGATGTTTTAGGCCTATTGGCAGACATCCATTTAAAATGTAGCCATTGCCATATAAAGACGTGTTCTCCATGTCCACTGAAGTTCCTCAGCGTGTTCTCTAGGAACATTTGTGTGCTCCAGGTAGCTTTGCATTAAAAATGGTTGTCATTTTCACAGCTACTTTTACTTTTATACTTTAAGTAAATTTCCAAGCTTGTACTTTGTTACGTTAAGTTTGATCAGTACTTCCACTTCTACCAGAGTACTTTTTAACACAAGTATCTGTACTTCTACTTAAGTATGGAAAGTGAGTACTTTTGCCATCTCTGGTTGCTATCTTTTCTTGTCATCCACATCAATGGGTAAAGCGAAGGGTCTACTGCCCTCCCTGATAACACTAACTAACAAACTACTAACAATAAGGTACCAAAATGATTAAATCCAAAGACAACTAAACTAAGGCAAAACAACAGCTAACAACCTTCACTCAAATGTACTCAGTAGGCTAAAGGAGAGTTCATCACACCACTCCAGGCAGGGGAGCTTGGAATCCCTTCCAGGCCGAGGCAGATAACAGTCAGCAGACTAAAAGTCACAGACATGGTCCTGGGTGGCAAAGCCAAAGCCAAGAGGCAGCCATGATGATACAGATGCTTTATCTAAGCTCCGATAACAAGGGGGTTTGGTCTGGGTGGAGCTAATTTGGTGTAATTGAAGTGTGTTCAAGAGCCAACAGGGTGCAAAGCTTGCTTCCCACACCACTATCCACCCCCATTTTTTTCAGTATTATGTACACATACAGCCACCAAGACACATGTGGAACCTTTATCCAAAAGAAAACATTTTGGATCCAAATCCAAACCTTTCAAGACTAATCCAATGACTGCACATTCTCTGAATTGGTAGGGTAATATTGATCAAGCATCAAGAACATTGGGAATAATGTTTTTTGCAAAACATTTGATGGCCACATTTAATAATGAAACTGTCTGCTACAGTTTGTACAATGTGATGAAATAATGTTATTGAGTATTTATATTGCATATTTTTTGACTGTTTTCTGCTTCGTTATATGTACTATTCATTATTGTTATTTGTTTCTTTACATACAGTATACTTCAACCATATCTTAATATTTTCTCTTAATTTTCTGCTTAATAGTAACTGTGTATTATGGTATTTTAAAACTTGATTATTTTACTGTATAGAAGCCGGCAAACTTGAGTTTGTTGTCAAGGGAGCCTCTATAAATCGATGGAAACCCATTTTATTTCATATAAATTCTTGACAATAAAAGCCCATATTAATTTGTAATTTAAATCTTATGAAGCAGCAAAATCAGGAAATGTTGGTTCTATATCAGCAGTAACTCAAAAAGGCTCAAGATCATGAAACAGTAAAACAAAGCAGAAATTTGAAAAAGTACAAACAGGGACACAGGGCTAAACTTCTGACCACAGAGATTCAGTTAAAAGTTACAAAAGTATTGGACAAAAATAAGTACATTTCCAGGATTTTTTACAGTTTATGACTAAGCCTGATATCCAGCAGGATTTGCCCCTCACCTTGCGGTCACTGTGTTGCTGTTCACAAAATCCCTTCGCTTCGGGAAAGAAAAACCTTCAATCCACAAATACATGCTAAAAATGGCAAGTTTTCATGAAAATTTGCTAAAATTGCAATAAGGCAGGCATGATTGGTTTCAGAGATGTCCTTCACTTTAGCACACACATACTTTGGGGTCAGGTTAACCCATCGCAATTACCCTATAATTGTCACAGTTCCCACTCATGTGTCCTTCACATTTAGAACACACAACATGTCCTTTGGGTCAGGTAGACCCCATGCAGTTAACCATATAATTGCCACAGTTAACCCTATAATTTACACCGCTTACTTTATCACCACCTAGCCCCGAAGTCAGGCATGCAGACCTGATTGCCTAACCCGGCCACACATATCTCTCTCTGGCTGCAGCTGCCGAAGAGGAGGAGAAGACGGGACCCTTGGATCAATCACGAGATCCTTTGGCGCCTGCAAAACTCTGCAGCCAAGCGGCTTTCACCATGGGAGCGGAGGACTCTATCTGGGCGCTCCAGCCGTAGGATGAACGGAGTCACAAGCTCCTTTCCCAGCTGCTTTAGGAACACCCTCCTCCTGTGCCGCTTGTTGGCCATCCATCTGGGGTTGTCTCTTGCCAAATCAAGGTGTTACAGGCAGATACGTCTACAATCTTGTGGAAGACGGTCAGGGGCCAGCAAGTCGTCATCCGTCTGGAGCTGTTCCGATCAACTTGTCAGGGTTGTCTGCCCTTGTTGCTATTGTAGTGGAAGATGATAGCCGGCTTCCCATCGCGACGATCACTGATCTCGGCGTATCGGTGCAGTGTGCTCAGGAGCAACCACGTTCTTGTTCGTCTTGGTGAAGTAGGACACCAATGGTGACTGCCATGAAGACGAACCTCGAGGACAACACTGGCCTGGTTATCAGCAGTACAGGAAGGAGCTCAGGTTTGTTCCTCCTCACCGTGTCAACGATCGATTTGTCCTCCCCCTCTTCTTTGTGTGCAACCACCACTACTGAGCGTTTTTAGCCTTTGAATGGACGATCATGTGCGAGATAATATAAGTGGTTGCCTTGTACGTTGGAAATGATACGTCTCAGGGGCCATGGTAAGGTCACTGGGGTGAGCACCACTGATTACCTACAAATGTTTCCAAAGCTTTCCCTGGTCCGCTCTTCTTTAGTGTATAGTTCCCGTTTTTTTTTTTTTTTTTTTTTTGGTTTGTTTGTTTGTGTTTTGTTTTTAGTAATTTAGCTTTTACCCTTTCTGCGTGTTTTGTTTTTCCACCACCAAGGGACACCTAGTTAGAGGCATAGAGTAGGGTGGCTTCATGGGCAGCCTCATGTTGCAATAGGTTATCCCGGGCAGCAGGGGAACAGGAATTGTGGGCACTCAGCGGAAACTTGGGAAAATGAGAACACAAGAAAAAAACAAAAGAAAATCTTCTGAAGGCTCCACCAAGAAAAGTTTCCAAAACGGGACCACTAAGACCATTAGATTTATTATTACAATTATTATCAGTAGCTCTATTATTATTATTATTATTATTATTAGTGGTAGTAGTAGTAGTATTAGGTCACATTGACCTGATGGGACGCCACTCCGACCTGGCCACACATGTGTGGTGGCAACAACGTGCTCCCAGGTCATATTGACCCGTTGGGTCAACGGGTGGGCTAAAGAAATGCAAACAACCCAGTGCCCAGAATGTATCTGTAATTGGGAAAAGGACGGGCGAGACAGAAGTGAGGTGGGTGCAGTGGAGGACGTGGGGGGCGGGGGATAAAAGGAGGGTGTTGCAGAGCAACAATCTACAGAGGATCATGATCAGGCTGAAGTATGAGTAGGACTCTACTCTGGCTGCTGGCCTCTCTGGCCTTTTTCTCTCTGAATTCTTTGGCAGATGGAGCTCCATTGTAAGTAGACCTACCTTACCTTTAGACACCTCCATGTGCTTTAGCCCTCTGAAACCCAAGCCGTTTTTTGCTCACATTATTACTCACTGTGAGCTCATTTTTCACTCTATCTGCATGTCTGGCCTCTCAAATTAACACACACAAACATGGCCAGAAGTAGGAATAGCTCCTTAATGTCTTTTGAGTTGTATAACAAAGTTATAATGGCACAAAGCATAAAAAGGAAAAACGTAAGTTAGATTTATTTGATCACTTATTTTGAAATAAGAAAAGACAAAAAAAAAATAGAAAAACAATTGAATCAGATAGTTCCACAATTTCTTGAAATTGGACATGTTCTATGTGAGTTTTTATACACTACGTGGACGAACTTTGGAACATTTTACATTATGTCACCGAATTTTGCCGAGACGCATTCAGAGACGGAATATTTAGAATCCAACGTACAATAAAGTTTAAGTGGTTTTTCATAGACATTCTTTTCAACATGCTTTTTCAAACCGGCAGGTTTTGGGGTTAAGGGGCTATAAGTTAATTCACACACAGAGTTAAATACTGTATATACTTTGTTTTTTCATTTTCCTGGTATTGAAATTATTATTGGTAAACTGCAATAAAAGCAATAATCTATGTTCCTCTGCATGTTTGTTAAATTAAAAGTGTATGAATACATATTAGTTTGACTTGTGTCTTACATAATAAGAAGTTGAGTCCAGTTTGCAGTTTGTGTGACACAAGTCAAGGTATTGTGGTCTTTCAAAAGATGCCAATGAGTTGACCTCATTCTTGTTCAGAGTTTGCAGAACGATGCATTAAGCCAGTCAGAGTAAAAGCCTAGAGGCATGATGAAATGGTTTGTTGATCCAGTTCTTTGTCAGTGTCTTTGTCAAGGTAATCAATAGATCACTCATTGTGTGGGAAGTCCATGTTGGTACCCATGATCGTCATTTGAGCAAATAGCTTTGTTTTCTTTGGTAATTTGGGTGAATTGTAGTCTTGCTTTGCCAGACCATCCACACATTGCGGAGCGAAGAAGGGTTTGGCTAGTCCACACATTCCAGGATGGGAGAAAAACATTGACTTTTTTTTTAACCAATCACAATAATCATGTGCGGCACTAATAACAATAATGTATACTAATAATAATGTACAGTATACTTTATTAGTCCTGCAAGGGGAAATTACAATTTTACACTCTGTTGTTATACACAGGCCTGAATTACACACACATGCTCAGTGTATACATGCTCTAAATGGAGAGATGTCAGAGTGAGGGGTTGCAGTACAAGCACTTATTTTTTTAACCGGCCACACACAAAAAACGTTGGTAATGTTTGTCAGTACATCATGAACAGGATGTGGTCACTTCTGCACATTGACTGCAGTAAATTTTTCTTTTTCTCTCTCACCGCTGTTCTGCAGGAAGGTAATGTCAGCCCCTAGCTTGTTGCGGGTAGGGACAGCAGAAAAAATCTTTGTGGAGTGTCAAGACTGCACCGGGGCAGACATCCAGGTCAACATCAACGTGATGAACCATCCATACAATAACACAAAGCTCACATCCACATCTGTGACCCTTACCAGTTCAAGAAACTTTCAGGAACTTGGACAGATAACGGTAAATGAAATACTGTCACACTGGTCATGTTACTATTTGGCTTTATTTTCTACCACAACCACAAAGAATCTAGAAATTAATCCAGAAATGTACATCCTCATGCACATTCTGATCATCATACTGGTTTTAGATCCCTCCTGGATACTTCAGGAAGGATCCTGGCATAAAGCAGCATGTGTACCTGCAAGCCCAATTCCCTGACCAAATGCTAGAAAAAGTCGTCTTAGTGTCCTTCCAGTCCGGGTATATCTTCATCCAGACTGACAAGACCCTCTACACCCCCAGCAGCAAAGGTGAGTTCAATACTGAGCAACATACGAAACACACTCCTTTGTTTTTTCCAGTATGTAAGTACAGTAACATGAATCCCTCTTTTGAAATAAGTGGAATAGTGAGGTTAAAAATAGATACCCTTCCAACCTCTATCTTTCTCTGTCAGTTCATTTCAGGATTTTTGCAGTGACGCCCCGTATGGAGTCCATAGAAGATGCCAAAATTCAAACTGATGCTTTAATTGCCATGGAGGTTGTGGAATTGTATTTCATATTTGATAAGTGTAGCGGGCGTGTACTCTCGTTCTCTTGCGTTGTGTTTTGTTACATACGAAACCGTTGCTCTTCATTATCTTATCGTTAGCGATCACAGCCATTTATTCTGGTGAATAGCAGAACAGTGTTTCACAATCATATTCATTACCATAAAGAGCTCCAACTTGCATGAAGCAGGCTACAGCAGACTGGTGAAATTGTGTAAGAATTTACCCTAAAATCTGTGAAATAGCATAATTAGATGGCACTCATGCTATAGAAAAGCCTGTCTCATGGAAACTACTAGCCACATAAGAAGTTACCTTTTAATGGCAAGTGGAATTATTAAATCTGCTACATAAGCAAAGGATTTGATTTCAAATTTTGTAAATAATCAGCTGTAACTGACAACATTACACCTATTTGTGAAGTGATATTACAAATGCTTGACAGTAGATAATACAAATGACAAAAACCTTGTGTCTTTGTTGGATTGTTTGACACTAGAAACACTTGTCCTACTACTTATTGGAAATATGAAAAAAATAAATGCAGTGGTTGAGTTGCACATTCCCCCACTGAAACACATGAACTTTTCAAAAATACCTGAAAAACATTAAACATTGACCACGTTGTTGTTTGTAGACAAAATACAACAAATGTAGCATGGACTTAAAGCAATTTTTAAACTGGCACAGCTCTCTGTTTATGCTTGTTTAATATTATTCATTATTCATTCATTTTCAGACCCCTGAAGGCATCATTTTACCACTTGATTCAGTCTCTTTGAAATCTGGGATCCACTCTGGAGAGTTCCAACTTGCTGAAATTGTCAGGTTAGTATTTTATTTTCATTTTTATACATTCTGTTCTTTAGTGGTGCATTTATATGTTAACATGGGAAATAGGTGACCTTAATTCAAAACAATATCTTAAATAATTTAGAGAGCCCATATTATGCTCATTTTCCGGTTTATAATTGTATTTTGAGGTTGTACCAGAATAGGATTAAACACAATATTTTGTACTTCACATTGCTGCAGTTCTTCTTTTCAACCTGTGTGTTTGGGTCTCTGTTTTAGCTACAGAGTGAGACATCTTACTTCTATACTATCTTTGTTGGGAGTTGCACATGTACAGTAGCTAGGTATGATCACATCAGCTGGATAACTCTTTCTCCAACAAGGCAGGATTAGCTGGGAGACTTCTTCTAAATGAGGGTACAGGAAGACCTGCAGAACAGGAACATGTAATTTGTTCTTTTGTAGATTATGGTGAACTAGTGTTTGTTGTAGCAGTGCTTTGCCATCCAGAACAAGCTTGCACTGGCATGTGCTACGGTTAGACACCTCATCTCGGCTAGAGACGTAGAAAGACGTGCAGCTAACTCACTCAAAACAGCATGGATAGTTTTTTTTCAAATTTGTATGTGTGAGGATGCACCAGTGACCCAAAATAACACCCCAAATACCAAATATTTTTTTCATAATATGGGCACTTTAAGATCATGCAAAAAAATGAATGTTTATGTTATTTTTCTACAATTATATTCCATGTTGCCAATATAGTGTTTGGACATATTAAACATGAAGTCAGAATCCTTCACACATGGCCTTTCTGCGAGAAGGTTCTGGCTGTCCGGAGGCCAAGATAAGATAAATACCTTGTGTAGTGGTCAGGATTATTGCATTGTAGGAGTAATTCGGTACTTAATCTAGGGACTGAGTGGGACAGGATCTAGGTCCCCCACACCCAATGCCTATGGCCTCAGTGTTCAAATAGATCAACAGGTTGTCCACTGTTTAGCAGCCTGGATTATATGGTGGCCACCACAAGTGTGCAATGTATCTACAGTAAGTGCTAAGTTAACCTGACACTGCCACTGCTTTAAGTAAACCTAGCTAAACAGGTGAGGTGCCCCAACCCTAAGTAAGTAGTATATGAATATGAGGTAATGAAATATGAATGCTCTTTGTTTATTGCATGAGTGCAGTCATCAGTTATTAATGAACACAACCTTTTTCATTTAAAGATAACAAACATCATAAGAAACAACTATTGCTTTCAGTGACACTGTTTAGGCTACCACAAAGTTAACCTTTCACACAGGCCAAAACTCTTCTCAATATGTGATTACCACAAAAACATTCTCATTGATAACTTCAACAGTAGGTAAACATAAAGAAAACACTTTAATTTCCAGTGTGAATGTTGTCAATAATGAATGAGTTGACAGTTTTCCTCTTTCCCAGTCCTTAGCAGTGTGAGTGTATGTGTGTATAGAGCGCAAGTGTACTACCAGCACCGTTGCTGTATAGTTCAGTTCACTAGGCACTAGCGTGGTGTACGTGTATTGGAGCACAAGCGCGTCAGTTAGTCTAGTTTCAACTGCTCATACTATTCCACCGCTCCTTATTGAACCTGGAACTTAGTTATTATTTGGAGGCGCAGCACCTTTGTATGATATGTACAGAAGACGCCGAAGGGGGAAGCGCGCTGGTTAAACTGAGACAGCGGGGCTTTCGCACTGCACTTCCCTCTATCCACCCGGCCAACAAAATGGATGAACTGCTGCTCCTCAATCTGCCGCCCTCTGCTTTACCGAAACCTGGCTCGCCACGCGCATCCCAGATAGCGCACTTCACCTAAAATCTGCTAAACCTGTGGTAAAGTGTGTGAAAAGATGGACCAACTAGTCAAAGCTTGATTTACTGACTAAAACCTTCTGCACATACAACCATAAACCCTGGTTCACAGGAAAACTTAGGCAGCTTCATCAGTCCAAAGAAGAGGTCTTCAAAAGTGGGGACAGAGTCCTGTAAAACCAGGCCAAGAACACAATGACCATGAAGAGATCAAAGCAGCTAAGAGGAGCTATGCTGAAATGCTATGTTTGCTAGCTGGCTGGGGGCTGACTGTGGATATGTCCCCGGGTCGGGGCTGTGATTATAGTGAATGTTTGCTAGCTGGCTGGGGGCTGACTGTGGAATGAATGTGTCCGCGGACCGGGGATGTTGTCAGCTCTCATCCCGACTCAAGCCTTGCAGCACCGGAAGACTGAGGCAGAAGACAGGGGTGTGCTAGCTAGCTAAATTGCCATTAGATTAGTAGTCTATCTATACTGTTAAGGTTACTGATGAATTTGTGGGTTAGCTATCCCAGAGTTGTTAACCGTGGTCAAAACAATCATACTAAAAATAAATGAGCGTTTTTAACGGTGTCGTAGCTTGGGATTACCCGTTACCCACCAAGAATTACATTAACATTAGTATTAGCTACTAGTCAACCAGCACCTTTACTGTAGGCTAGGGTGCCCAGACGTCCCCAGTTTCTGGGGACAGTCCCCGGTTTTGGTGACCTGTCCCCTGCTGGATCTGTTCCCGGAAATGTCCCCGGTTTTCACTGTGACTAACAGACCCGAAATTGGAATAGAAGAAAGAAAACATTGACCAAACGTAGCCTATACTCGTGCACTCTCCACGCGCAGGCTCAAGACAGCGTGAGCCAGCGCTGCTCAGAGCTCAGAGAAGTTTTAGAATTCATTCATTCATTTATTTTTTACAATGCTAAAATTACTGATTATTTACATGGAGTCTGGTGGGTTTAGAGAACGCAATTTCGCAGACTTTTATGTTTAAAAATAGGATCCTTCAATAGAAAGGTCGACCTCCTTAGAAATCCTTTCCATAATGTTGTCAGACACTTAGAATATTAATCTGAGTCTGTCAACGGCAAAACAAGCACTTTTATGAACGTAAATACAAACTGGACAATTATCCTATTAACTTACATTGTAGCTTGTTTCTCTGCTGCAGACTGCAGAGATCTCAATCTACTGCATCAATGTCAGAGGAAAAAATTTCCTCAATAGTTTTTATTGTATCTGATACTCAAAAAGCTGTTGCAGAAGCAAACCTGAACTAATAAAGCAAAAGCTGTCAGATAAATGTAGTTCAGTAAACATTACAACATTCCCCTCTGATGTGTAGTGGAGTACAAGTAGGAAGTAGCAGCAGGGGTAATTCTAGGATTCCCGTTTTAAGTTTTACAAAAATAAAAGCATGACGTGTTTTGGAGGTATATACGCTTCTGAGCTGAAAATGTCGCCGGATTTTTTCTGAGAAATCTGGTCACCTTACTGTAGGCACCAAAGCACTTTTTTGCTTTGTTCCCCCTAAAGCTTGGGATTTACCATTATTCTTAAGTCTCATTCCAACGAGTTAGCGTTAATAAACCACTGAAACGATTTTGGAAACAATATGTGCAATAGAATCTTTGGTGTTGAATCAATCAACAGTGAAATCAATCAGTATCAATAAATAAGGTATCTGTTGCATGTCTGTGTTGCAAACTGGGATGTTATCAATGACAAAACATCGCTATGTGGCAGAAAAGATTTTGTATTACCAAAGTTTGGTGTATGTATATATATATATATGTATATATATATATGTGTGTGTGTGTGTGTGTGTGTGTGTGGACTGTGGAAAGTGGTGGCGAAGTTCAACAACAACCCACAGCAGAGCTATTCTGCTGTGTTTGAGGTCAAAGAATATGGTGAGCCACATTAACTGTACTTGTATTTAATGTATTGTATTAATGTATGTAATGTAACATTAATATTTAATACTTAGCTATAACATTCATTCATTTTTTATATATTGGACCCACAATAAAACTCCTTTCATGTTTCAGTGTTGCCCAGTTTTGAAGTTAAACTGATGCCTGTAAGCTCCTTCTTCTACGTGGGCAGTCAGGAGCTCACCGTCAACATTAAAGCTACGTAAGTGAAGGTTTTGGTTTAGTGGCTTTAGAGACCTGATTGGGAGATTGATTGCAGGAGAAAATAAAAGGTGATATTCAGAGGCTGTTGGGCCTCTTACTCTTTTAGTTTGTTAGCCATTTGATGTATTTTTTTTACTGTCCTTGTTTACTTTATTGTGGGCTTAAACTTGTCCCTCTCTTGTGAGTTTAGGTATCTGTTTGGTATGAATGTGGATGGGACGGCCTACGTGGTTTTTGGGGTTATTCAAGAGGGTCGAAAGAAGAGTTTCCCAGGTTCTCTTCAGAGAGTGCGGGTGAGCACAAACTTACGTGTTTGCTGTTAATTGGTAATTTTGCCATATGCAGTAGGCTTATACTGTACTGTATGTTATACAAAAGTACAGCTTGTCCTTTACCAGTGATACAAAATCTGACAAGAATTTACACCTTTAGTAAATCTCCATCTGTTCATTGACTGTATCACTGCTCCACTGTACAGTGTTTCAAGGTGCATGTTTCTTTTATGTCACATTAGATAGAGGAAGGTGTTGGAGTGGTCACACTGAAGAGAGAGCACATCACACAGACTTTCCCAAACATCACTAAACTTGTGGGGAATTCCATATATGTAGCTGTCGGTGTGCTGACAGAGAGCGGTAAGAAAGAGAGACTGTGTGTTTGTGCTTGTTCCCTATGATTGATCAGGTTTGGGTTGGATTAACTATTATTTTTATGACATTATTATTGTTTCTTTTTTAAACCTGTCCTATACCTGGTATACACTATGAGGAGCTGAATATCTTGTTGTGCTGAACAGATTTTACTTTTATCAAGAGTTTTAACGCCTTTGTCTGTTTTATTATTTATTCATGATTTGTTACTAGGTGGGACAGGGGGACAGAAATGTGGATGGGGGCCACAAACACCACACAAACAGACACCATAGACAATACCTGCAAGAGAAAAGGGATGAGGGGTGGGGAAAACAGAAAACAACAATTACACAAAGCAACAAAACCTACAAGAGAATGGGGAAGGAGACTTGGGCCGGAGAAGACAAACAAACAAACAAACAAACCCCAACAACAGAAGAATAACAAAGAGACAGCCTGTCGAACAAGAGCAATAAACAGCTGATAAATATAAAAAACAACTGAGGGAAAAAGAAAGAGAGAAACAGTCAAGCAAAATAAATATGCAACACCACACCACACAGCCACGGGAAGTAGTAATAACAATAGAATTAAATAAATAAATAACTTAATGAAATACATAAAGGTAGTTCTACATGTTGATAACCATGGACAACCTAAATTTGTTTATGTTGTCAGCCTGGAGGAGATATGTCTAACCAGATATTTAATATTCCCTGACGTTAGCAGTGTAGTGGATACACTCTGGAAATAACACATTAGAAGTAAAACTATGGATTAGTCTGAGACGGATGAGAATTTATCTAAACGGGTGATAATCTCAGAAAGAGACATTTGTGACTTTTGTGGTGTACATTTTCTGTTAGAATTCCATTTAATATTTTTATTTTGTCTGATAGCAGTCGCTAGTGGCTCTATAAGAAATGGTGAATAGCACGGGAGAGTGTGGGCAACCCTGCCCACTACCCCTCTGAAGACTAAAGATGGGAGAAGTATGACCATTTGTCCTGACAGAAGCTCTTGGGGAACTGTATAAAATGTTAATCCAGTCTATGAAAGATTTTCCAAATCCAAATTTATTTAAAGCAGTGAATATAAATTTCCAATTTACCCTATCAAATACTTTCTCTGCATCTAAAAAAAAAAAAACCATAGTTTCCAAGTTATGAATAGTGGCATAGTCTATTACATTAATTAACCTGTGTGTATTATTAGTAGAGTGTCTACCTTTAATAAATCCTGTTTGGTGGAGTGAATTTTATAAGGAGTAATCTTCTCTAGCCTTCTTGCTAGGACTTTTGCTAGATCATTTTAAGATAAGTGATATTGGGCAATAACTTGTTGGGACTGAGGGATCTTTGTTTGGCTTAATGAGTAGGCTGATATTAGCTGAGTTCATTGTTGGAGGCAACATGTAACTTCCCCTAATTTGCATTACTATCCTATAGAATTCCTTGTAGAATTCAGCAGGAAAACCGTCTGTCCCAGGGGCTTTGCATATGCAAGAGGGCAGCGTGGACAGCTTCTAATGTTTTTATTTTTATCTCTAATTCACGGGATGTCTCTTTCTGTTGTCTGCGTGATGAGGAGATTAGGGTTTCCATTTCTATGTATGTTGCCAATTCCTTTTTGAAATAACTAATACAATAAAGGTCTTTAAGGAATGATGTATTAAGTCTCTGATTTCTAGTTGGTGGTGGGACTGATAGATTGCTGTGATAGGGTGAATCTGAGTCTCTGAGATTTCTGTCATAATCTAGCTGCTAACCAAAAAATAGTCTAGGCAGGAATATGAGTGGTAGACAGGTGAAAAGAATGTTAATTATCTCAGAGTATGGTGATGAGAATGCCAAACATTGCAAAGACCAAAAATGCTCATGCACTGTTTAAGATTGTCTGTTGACTTCCAGATACAGTGATTTCCTTCTGTACTGAGCCTTTCAACTTCTGGATTAGACAGGTTGAAGTCCCCTCCTATTATAAACTTATTATATTATTTTTGTATACTGTATATTTTATTTGTATTATTATTATTAATATTATTATTTTTTTATTATTAGTAGTAGTAGTATTTTATTTTAGCAGTCTGGACAACATGGAGATTACCTTTTGAACCATGTACACTCTAGGTGCTCTTTGGCTAGCAATGGCAACCAGAGTGTCCTTCTCCAGAATAATAATAATAATAATAACAATAATAATAATAATAATAATTTCCCAAACAAGAACGAGAGGAAAAAAAAGTTGTTGGATACGTTATTCTGTATCAGTTAATCTAGAAAAATGTAAACAGATTTTGAAATCAGTTTTGTGTTTCTGGATTCATTCACAGGTAGTGAAATGGTGGAGGCGGAGTTGAGAAGTATCCAGATTGTCGAATCACCTTACACTATCACCTTTAAGAAAACGCCCAAATATTTCAAACCAGGAATGTCTTTCGATGTCACGGTAAAGTAACAGCAAAAGTATTCTTATATTTGTACATATATGAGAAAAAGCCTGTACAGAATCGATTTATTTGTCAATACAGTTATTCTAAAAATGCAGATACAATCACCGATGGCAGTTTATTCTAAATGTAAAAGTTTTTGAGTGTTTTGAACTTTTTCATCTGTTATGGATGCTCTTAATGAAGCAAATATTTTCTTACACAGGTGAGATTCCAGAGAAAAAGAGAAATTCACCCATTTGGGTCACTATATACTATCTACTTAAAATTCTAAATACTGCACAACTAGTGTTGTTTTCATAAACAAATAACATTATAACATGAGTGAACTTAATATGTTTTATAACTTGTTTCTGATTGTTCAGCTGTTTGTGTCTCTGATGGCAGGTTGAAGTTTTAAATCCTGATGGCACTCCAGCAATAGGCGTTGCAGTGGTGGTCGACCCAGACCAGGTGCAGGCCTTAACCGCAGCCAACGGCATGGCAAAGCTTACCGTCAATGCAGGTTCAAGTCTGGCAATCACCGTAAGTCTCTTTATTTTTTGCACTACAACCAGAATAGAAAATGGAAGATTAAAGGGTAATTTGGGTATTTTTTTAAACTGGACCCTATTTTCCATTGCATTGATATCTAATTAGTCTTGCTTTAAGGAAACCTGGCCAAAAAAATGAAGGCATCTGGCAGAATTTCCTGTGGCACCTGAGTAATCCCAGAACTAGAATATATTATATTTGTACTGTATGTATACTGTATATAATATATAGTAAAGAATATAGACTATTATCTAAGTGACTAGTGTAAAAAAAATTTGTCCAGTTTTGAGCGAGAATGCTTTAACTGGCAGCCACAAATAGGGCTGCAATGGAAACCTTAAACCATTAATTTCCATCCACTAAAATGTGCTGGTTTTGCTACTGACATGCTAAGATTGTTATTCTAACATTATGGTAAGGATCCCTACAAAGATAGACATCTTTGTTAAAGTGTAAGGTCATTTTTGTTTACCCAGAAAAAGACACGATATTTACATCCCAAAACTCACCAGAGTCAATTTAAAATCCAATACTTTTAGCTAGCGTGTATAGACCCAGCATATTTTCAGCATATGTTAGGGTTGATTTCAGCCTAATTAAAGGGTAATGGTTGGAACAGTGGAAAGACAAACCAAGACTGCTTCCGATTCGTCTATGTCAAATCAGCCCAAATGAAGGCCGACAGCTCCTCCAACTAACGACGGCACGGAACTCACCTAACAGACTCGAGTTGCTAACCTCGCCAGACGGCTGATAATCGGGTTGCTGTGTCAGAGCCTTAACGTGTGTAGGACCAGACACATGTTGGATAAAATTAAAAGACTTAGTGATATTGAAAAAATTATCAGAAAAGGTACAAGACATGTCATCAAAGTAATATATCACAAACCATAACCCCTTTTTTAGAGTTAAAAAATCCAGAATTCAGACATAAAAGATCTTTTTGAACCAGAGGTACATTAAATTACAATAAAACGGATTTGAACTACCAACTTTCATCACCTGCAGTTCAAATGAAAAAAAAAACCTTAGGGTACTGTCCAACATTGAAAACAGTTTTTTTTTAAACCAAAGCAAGCCCACCACCCCAGTGGGAGTACTGATCAAAGGACACATCTAGACATTAGGGCCGTATTTCATGCTACTTTGCCAAGTCTCAGTAAGCAAGAATAAATCAAGGCATTTATCAGTAAATCATTCACAATAAAAGACTTGTTAGTGATGGAGGCACATACCCACTGAGGAACAGCAGAGGCCCGGGTTAGGCGGCGCAGATACTTCACAATGCCAATTGTTTCCCCCGGGGGAAATGGCCTAACTGTTACAATAGTCTGCATATGAGAATAAACCAGAGATTGTGTTATTGCCAATGACTTGCATTGCCCCTCCCCCCCAACACTGCAAGTCATTGTCAATAACACTGCAAACAATATCCTGAGAAAGGAGGTGGTAGTAGTTAGTCATTTTAACTGCATGTGCGAGCTAGAGGGGTTTGTTGGGGCAGAAGAGCCCCAGATGAATGTTGGGTGTTTCCAGATGATGTTCATATTGTAAATGAAAGCTTCATTGCAGACTGTGCAGTCAGACTGGAGCCAGGTGTTGAAGCTAAGAGAACTGAAAATAAAAAAAACGTTTTTGCCATTGTAGGCAAGAGAGTCAATGAGCTCAATGAAATCATGTTATGAATACTTAAGAGAACTGACTGGAAATGTCATTTTAACCAACATTAAGAATGATGTCATGGTCGTGAAGATGATGCTGGGAATATTTTCCATTATATCAGTTAAATAGCAAAAAGTTTCAGAGGATTTGTTTTAACATTTCTCATGATTGAGTCTCCAATAATGAGCATCAATGAGGAGGGAGCAGGCAACGGAATAATTTCACGTTTCATTTGTGATAATGGTTTTGCAGGATGCTTGTAAAAAGTGAGAGAGGGAAAAGCCCGACTCGGTGCTGGTGCAAATTCTACTGTGGCCGGAGGAGGGTCACATGAATACATCAGTTGTTTAGGTGGAGTTAGCAACACCTTCAACTGCATGGCTTTGAGGAAGGCGGTTCTCGTATATCTACGGCTTTAGCTCCTTGTTGATCCCTCCTTGATGCACGCACCTCGGTCCTCGGGGAAGATATAAGAGCTTTGAGCCTTCACTGAGGAGGGACAGAACAGTTTCAGTCAAGAAGTCAAGTATAGTATCAAATAAGGGCCATTAGAGGCAGCCGGGAGATCTCCATGATGCAGCCATACCCAACTCCAAACGTCTCTGTTAGTCTCTCTGGAGTTTCACCGCTAGGCAGCTCCTGTTTGGTACCAATAATCCAGTAACTCACAGAGGTAGAAGTGGAAATGTTTTCCGATCTATCTTGGAGATAGCTTTATCTAATCAAATAGAGCTGTCCCCCAGCCGTGCAGCTCTTTGCTGGTTTTAAAATTTTCATAGCTGACACATTTATTGTAAAGTATGTGAATGGTGAAGATGCTGTAGTTGAGCATCGTCAAGCAAAACCAAGATATCTTTCTCCTAAAAGCTAAAAGCTAAAAGGAAAGCAAATATTGGCAATGAATTAATGCAAATGTTCTGCGACTAAATATTTTGAAAGTACATGATGTATGCCACAGCAGCTTGGTGCCCAAAACTCGAATAATACAGCTTTAAGTAACATAAACTGAGTTGAGATTTAGTTTGAGCCAGTTATTGGATGCTAATTTCAAGTATCTTTCCAAAACAAACACTCACGTTTTACCTTGGTCAATTAAATGTAATATAATACAGCAATGCAATGAAACAAAACAATGAAGCATACCAATGGCCAGCTTTATGTTGTACTGTCAAGCTATTTTATGAAAAACCTTTTCAATTCTTGTCAGTGTATGTCTTTTGTTAGTCCATTAAGTGTTTTTTTAATGCTAGGCTACACCCAGGCAATGTCTTCAAAGGATAGGACAGACTTGAGACTTTTAAATGTAGTATTTATTCATCTGTTTGTGTGTGCTTACCTGGGTGTGTCATTAATTACAGGCAAGGACCAAGGATCCTCATATTTCAAATGAAAAGCAAGCATCAGCCACCATGGTAGCTCTCCCATATACCACTCAAAGCAAAAGCTACATTCACATAGGTAAGGGACATTCTTCATTAGACATTGAAAAAAGGTGGTGGAATTGGCAAAGTATGCACCATGCACTACACCATTTACTGTAAGTGTCACTCATTACACTCATCACAACATGTCACATTTGCAGGTGTGGATACAGCTGAGCTGAAATTAGGAGACAACCTCAAAATCAGCCTCATCCTCAAGAAGCAGGAAAATCATGACATTGACATCACATACCTGGTGAGAGAGGTTTTAAACCTGCATGTGTGCAGATATAACTTTTTTGTTGCATCCCATTCCCTTTGTAGTCTTTAAGTGTCTTTAAGAACTGATGTTATCTATTTCCATAGATCCTAAGCAGAGGTCAAATGGTAAAAAATGGGCGTTACAAGACAGCAAGAGACCAAATACTGATTCCCATTACAGTCACTGTAACAAAAGAAATGCTGCCATCGTTCCGAATCATAGCCTACTACCACACAGATGGCAATGAAGTGGTATCAGACTCTGTTTGGGTGGATGTAAAGGACTCCTGCATGGGCTCGGTGGGACACAGATATTATGATTTTTTTATATAGACTAATTGCTTTAACATTGACTCATTCATTGGCCTCACCTTTACATTTAGCTGAGACTGGAATCATCAAAACCTGCTCCATCCTATGAGCCTCGCAGGTCATTTGGTCTGGAGATCACGGGAGATCCAGGGGCCACAGTGGGACTGGTGGCAGTTGACAAAGGTGTTTTCGTCCTAAACAACAAGCACCGTCTCACCCAGAAAAAGGTAATTTCTTACCGTCTCACCCAGAAAAAGGTAATTTATTAAATTTATATTAAAGATATATAATGTGTGACAGTGGTTTAATTTAAAAAAAATACACCAATGAAAAGGAAACTCAATGACACCTCACACAAGACTCTACGCCATACAGTTCATTAGCTGTGAAAGCAGGCGTGGTCAAAGAAAAGGGGTTGGGGCAAACCTTTCCCAATAAAAAAGGAAGTCTTTACTGAGTTCATTGATACTTCACATACAGGACATGAAATTAACACCCACTCACTGCCAAATGCGGGTGAATTTTACAATTGGTGGGTAACATTGTCAATCTACCTGCCATGTTGGCTGGTAGCCAGTGAGAATTAAGTGATTCAGACACGTAACTATTGGTAAGCAGGGTACGCAGTTGCTTACTGGCCCGGACCAATCAGGTGCCCTCATCACTGGAAGACATTGATTGTCAGCCGGGGCCCCCTATCACATTTTCATTACTCGCGACAATCCCAGCAGTCCCACATGCAACTACTGACCAAGCGGGAGTGAGAATGGGTCAAATTAATTTCCTTGTTTCTGATATGAAGATGAGACGTGTGTGACTCAAACAGCTCACAAACAAAATGTACAGCAAAAGACATCCTGCTAACCTGTTATCAATGTACGCTGTAAAGTTTTTTCACTATAAAGTCGCTGAAAGTTGTTGTTTCAATCTTGTTGGCTCGTTGCAGCGGGTGGGGCTGCTGCTTCATTTTCCCCACGACTGACGCACACACGCACATAAACACACACAATCACACACTGTGGACACAGGAAAAACCGCGGATGAGATGTACAGGATGACCTAAATTGAGGTCAATTACATTATTGTAGGTGCAATAATAAGTCCAATAAGTAAATTCAGTATATGTGGAAATTAATATCGGTATTTATATTATTTTATTACAAGTACTTACTTTTCAATATTTATGGTCACAGGTTAATATAATTTAAATAATGTTACCGACTCTTGCTTCATTACTCTAATTACACATTCAATTTAATTTTAAACGTCACTTACACTGCAATATTGTTTCTTGTATCATGGCAACCGCACCTTAAAATACCTTTATTTGACGCCTTCTTGCTTACCCAGTCTACCATATAATCATTGTCAATTGTTTGCCTGTACTTCTTGTGTGCCTACTTGTTGTGTGTTTTTGTTTTTGTTTTTTTGCTGTTATTGGAAAAAATGCTGCTGGTGTAACAACAAAATTTCCCCGTTGTGGGATGAATAAAGTATAATCTAATCTAATCTAATCTAATCTAAATGGGCAACACTGCACTAATTTCAAGCTTTCAACTCAAAATGGTGGACTTCTTGTTGGGTTTAGGGAATAGCTCTAATGAGCTTTCTTGTAGGTCTTGACATGCTACATGTATGTGTAACAACTTCCGTTAGTCTATGTTAAATGTACTGCAGGCGCTCAATTTTTTAAATATTATAGGGGTCGCTAGCTAGCCATTTTTGTGCGCCTATTCCCAAAACCCTATTTACCAGGCTTGATGCATCTGCAAAGATTTTTGAGGTTTTGTGCTTTCTAACCCCCTCAAAAACACAACAAAGGACTACGAAAAATAAAATAAAAATAATCCTTACAATACAATACAATACAATAAATTCCTTTGCACTTTTGGGCCTCGCACTTTCAAACCTTGCACTTTTGTGCACAAGCTGTTTAACTTGTGTAACTAGTGTAACCCTATGTCTTGTCTGCCCAGGTGTGGGATATTATTGAAGAGTATGACACAGGCTGCACACCAGGTGGAGGGAAGGATGGTATGGGTGTGTTCTTTGATGCTGGGCTGTTGTTTGAGTCCAACACAACTTTTGGGACTCCCTACAGACCAGGTGACACTACTTTTTACTACTTTCTCTTCCCTTTCCTGAACATACCCCTCTTTAAAAAATGTCTAGTGCAAGTATATTGAACAACAATGAGGTGCTAGCTATTAAATCAAAAGAAAACTAAATTGTCATCATAAACATGTGACGAGGCAGGTATAGTCGCCTTAGGGAGTGGGACATCCACCTGGATGCTATCTGGACAACTAGCTACTTCTGGCGCGCTTGGACATCATGTTGGCACACCTGGCCGATCTGGGTTTTGTGTTAACAAGGAAAAGAGTGTGTGGCTTTTCTGAGACTGAACCTTGTGCACCACAAACACTGCAGGGATATGGTGTTAGTGACAGATAAACATGTGAGTGTTCTATATGCTCTGTCTGTGCCTCCTGCTTTTATATGATTCCCCCCTGATAGGTTCCGTGTTTGGCACATTCCAGCAGAGGTTGCAAAACATTATACACTTCTAAAACTCAAGTCTAGTTCCAACCTTGTTGGGTTCTGCTAAAGAACTTGTTCGTGCTCCATTTCTAGACTTTAACTGCCCGGCCCACAGCAGGAGAAAACGAGCTGCAACTTTTATGGACATTACAACCAGCTTAGGTAAGAACCTCAACTCTAAACTACCCAATAACTACATATTCAGTCATCTTTTGCCATTGTCGTTGACTTTTACAATACTTATCTTTGCCATGCTATATATTAGGGGAAATATAAAAGTGAGAGACAGTTTTCTTCATACACCGTTTACTTTATATGTCAGTCTGTTCCTTTATACTGCTCATTTCCATACTGAAGAGAGTGGGAGCCCTCATTTCTTTTTTCAGGTTTTAACCTCCCTTTAAAAAAAAATGTGCCCTAGGATAGTGTGTCAAACGTTTGAGTGATTGTTATTTTGCCCTATTTTATTAAAACTGACTTGACTACACATTTATTTTTTATATTTATTAAATAAGAAATATAAAAATTTCTAGCAACATTCTTCTTCCCTACATATCTTCTTACCTCTGTGGTTCCTCCACAACCCTCTTTTTTCCAGTGAGTCAATATCAAGACCAACTCCAACGTGACTGTTGTTTGGATGGCATGAGGAACACCCCCCTCTCATACACCTGTGAGAGACGCAGCGAGTACATCAGTGATGGGGCAGCCTGTGCCGCAGCCTTCCTACACTGCTGCAAGGAGATGGAAACCCAGCGAGCAGAGAGGAAGGAGGATAACCTTCTACTGGCTCGCAGTAAGACACAGGGACAAGGGATGGGGGGAAGCCTTGGTGGTTATTTGGTCATATTGTTAAAATTGTAACATATTTATGACAATTTAGGTGAGGAGGATGACAGTTACATGGACAGCAGGGACATTAATTCTCGCACCGCATTCCCTGAAAGTTGGCTGTGGACAGACATCAAACTGCCTGCTTGTCCTCAGGATAACTCTAACTGGTAAGTCTAAAATATATACTAAAATATAGATGCAAACAATACACTGATGACTTCATAATGACACCACTAGGATATAGAGGTATTCTTTACCTCTCAAAGTGTTAAAACTTTGCTTTGTTTCAGTGACACCACAACATTGACGGAAAATGTTCCTTTGAAAGACTCTATCACAACCTGGCAGTTCACTGGCATTAGTCTGTCAAGAACTCACGGTGAGGATTCAGTAGTCTTGCATTGCCAGACCTTCCTCCACAGCGCTGCGGAAGAGGGTCCGCCAAGTCCAAAAATAGCCTCAGGAAGGCACTTTTTTTGGGAATGTGTACAAAAGTTGTTTTAGTCATGCAACAGAAAACTTAGAATGGACAGATAGTCAAGCTAGCTGTCGGGATTTATCTTGCAGTGATCTGAAAAAAGATAAACCGGCTGAATCGACCGGCGAAAAATGCCAATGCAAAGGAAGCCCAGGCAACGGACATCCGGCCTAAATAAGTGACATCTGTCACACTTTCCGTTGGCAACAGAGTAATCCCAAAAGTGGAATTTCATGGATAGACTAGAATTCAGTAACTAAAAGATTTCTTGTGCTGTAGTTACGCCTCTAGCCCTAAACCCCTCCCATCCCTTACAGATGACCCCATTTCTATCTGTTTCATAGCTTTTTTTATCCATTTCATCTTAAAGGAATCTGTGTTGGCGAGCCATTAGAGGTCATTGTCCGGAAGGAATTCTTCATTGATCTCAGGCTGCCGTACTCTGCTGTCCGTGGAGAACAGCTGGAAATTAAGGCAATCCTCCACAACTACAGCCCCGATCCTGCCATCGTAAGTCAGTGTTACTTTGCTTTGGTGTTTCCAGTTCCAGACCATCCTCACTCAGAGAACTGACCACCATTAAGGCGTGCAATGCAAGCGTATTATAACAACATACAGTTACGTTTGATGTTAGGCAGCAATTTTTAGTGGCTTTAGTACTCAATGCAGGAAACATGTGAAACCAAAAGTCAATAATTAAAAGTCGGTTAATTAAAAAAAAAAAACGTTACCAACTTATACCAACGTAAGTCCATGGCGTTGTTACTTTCTCATTGTAGTAGATTTACGTTACATGATTACAAGCCATTCCCTGTTTTTTTTCCTAACCATTACAAATTATTTTTTATTAAAGCAAAGTTTTACAATGTTAACCGGCATGTTTACATTAATTAAGACAGAGACAACAGTAATAAAGTAAAACAGTACATATTGGACTGGCATACAACGTGTGACAAAAAAGTGAATTTATATACATCTTCTTTCTATTCTTTAATAACTGTAATAGCTGCTCACATGGTGGTCGGTCCCAGAACAGAGGTAACTTTACTGGTACTAATGTATACAGTGTGTCTTTTCATTCTTCTGAAGAAAACAATGTCAAGCATTACATTTCTTTAAATTAGGGATGCATCATTGTTAGTTGACCCAAAATAAAACTGATAATTATGATCCTATCATTGACTCCATTGGGTTTTTATCTTTAAAAAATTGCACATACTTCAGTCTCTTTCTCAATCTGTTGTGTTTTCAAGGTGCGTGTGGATCTGACCGAAGAGGAGCATGTGTGCAGTTCAGCCTCTAAACGTGGAAGGTATCGCCAAGAGGTTAAAATGGGGGCGAAAACTACACGAGCTGTACCCTTCATCATTATTCCCATGAAAGAAGGAAAATATAGCATTGAGGTCAAAGCATCTGTTAAAGATTCTTTGCTCAAGGATGGAATCATGAAGAAGCTGCTGGTGGTGGTAAGAGAAACAGACTTCATCTAGGGGTTTCAAAGCTTATTTATACTATTTAAGAACTGTTTTCTTAAATATTCAACTTGCAAAAAAAAGGTTACTTTACATTTACAGTAGGGCTGCACGATTATGGCCAAAATGATAATTATAATTTTTTTGATCAATATTGTGATCACAATTAATTATCATGATTATTTGTTGATTTTAACCAAAACATTTTATTATCACATAGGCTATTTATAACTGCTTTTACATCCATTTGATGCTACATACTTCTTATGTTGAAGTTGTATGTTGTATAAACATACTGCTGCAACACATGAAAATGAAAATTAGCTATCCGAAATAAATAGCGTAGGATATATTTTTTTTTTTTATGTATCTCTGAGAAAGCTCCTTCACTTGTTTTCAACAATAACTGATTAAAAGAGCTAGGGAGAGAGAGAGGGAGTGCGATGGACGATACTCACAGAGAGACGGCTGACTCATTATGAATGAGCCCAGCACGGGTCGAATGGCGGGTCAGTGGAGTGGCACACGTCGTGTGTATGAAATGTCTGTATCGTCACTGCGCTGCATTTTTATGAACTATGATATTCTGCCCGTGGGTAACATCTCTTGCCCAGGTCCAGCAGGCTCTGTCTCCCACACTATTACTCTATGAACTGAAGTTAGTTGCATTCAATAACTTCTTCTGTGTTTTTCACCATGGCCACAATAGTAGAGTTACCAGCGGAAACACTGGTACAAACACAGGTTTGCCTCTCATGCTTAACAACTGTGTTAATAATAATTAAAAACTGTAGACAAATAAAGTGTGGAGAGCCCCACTGTATGGCGGGGCTGCGCAGAGAGTAAGAGGAGAGAGAGTAAGAGGAGAGACCCAAACACAGGCACGGCTTTACAGGAAAAATGGGTCATGTAACGCAAAATAAAACCATATCAATATAAACAACATGGCAGCGGATGTGAGGACATTAGGTGCACCGGTGCGACCTAGAGAAAAAATATTACTCGCGCCCTCAAGCCCTGTGAGCTAACAGAAACTAACTAGCACCAACTAGCACTGGTCACTGCTTTGTCTGAAAAACACAGACGGGACAAAATGTTGTGTTTACTGGTAAACTGGTAAACCTTGGGACTGACGTCTGACCAACTGCTATCTGTTGAATTTTCCTTAAGTTACTCTGTCCCCCTTGACTGTCTACATCTATAAACTAAGCTGCGCGATGCAGGGAACAACTCTGACTGGCACATGAGGAGACAGTGGTTTGTGGAGCGGTAGACTGGCTTAGCAAAAAAAAACGCAGCTTTCTATGAAATGACACATTCAAAAAATGGCTCTATCAGGCAAATTTGATCGTGGGAAGCCAAAATCGTGATTGTGATTAAAATTTGATTAATTGCGCAGCCCTGATTTACAGCATTATGTTGGAATGTACAGTATGTGCGGCTACTTTCAGGCTGATTTTGATTGATGTTAAGCTGGGATGTTGTATGCAGCCACTTGCTGGTTTTGTCTGGGCTATCCAAAATCACTGTAATTATTTATTTTATGATATGACAACGCTATGGTTTTGGTTAGGTTTAGGCAGATTAACAAATTGGTTAGGTTTAGTAAAATAATCAGGTTTTGGGTAAAAACTTGGGGTTAAAATAAGTACTGGGGGTACAACTACAACTTTGTTGTTGTGGTTACAATGAAAACCATGAGTTAAAGGTTAGGGAATTATTGTTATTACACCGGTTGGAAACAGTAAACCAAAAGCAAACTCCTGTGTTAATTAAAGGAATCAGTCATCATACAAACAAGATTGCACCAAAATAGTTGTAATTTCTAATGTTTGTCTTCAATGCTTTTTCTCAGCCTGAAGGCGTACTGGTCAAGTCTTCTCAGATTATACTCCTAGACCCCACTAATAAAGGTGTAGGTAAGTTTACCCAATTAGCCACATTATATAGTCATTTAGTAATGTTTTACCATTTTCTACCTGATCCCCAACTTGTCCACTGTTTCTCCCTTTAGCTGGTAAACAAGAAGAAACTCTCAACAGTGGAATTCTTAAAACGACATTGGTCCGAAACACACGTACTAGCACACATATCTCTGTGACAGGTCAGATATTATGTCATATTTTGGCAAATTTGGGTTATGTCATACAGTGTCTGTACAATGAACTTTGGATAGATGTAAATTGTTGTGTGTGGTGTATGTTTTGTGTGAGTAGGAAAAAATCAAGTTAATCATTTGGTGGAGAAGACCGTTAGTGCGGACTCTATGGATACTATGATCGTCCAGCCCAGCGGCTGCGGAGAGCAGAACATGGTTGGCATGACCCTACCAGTCATTGCAGTCACATATTTGGATAAAACCAAGCAGTGGGAAAAAGTGGGCTCTGAGAAACGTGACAAAGCTCTCCAATACATCAAGACTGGTGGGCTCAAAGATGTATTTATTTGCACAATTCGAGAAATCTCAATGATTGATTAATTCCCTTGTGGGATTTTAAAGTTTCTCATTGGTAGAATTTGTATCAAAAAGGCAGTGTGGTAGACAGTAATGCATGACATATCATTGCCCCACATATACAAACTAGGGACAGTGAGAATTAATAGTCTGAAAGCAACACATAGACTCATAGACCATGTTTAACCAGGGTTGTCAGTACAAACAAAAACAGTTCAATCAAATGAAAGATGCTATAATCATGGAATGTAACAGGACTTCTCAAACTGGTCGTGTGTTGTGTGTGTCCAGGCTACCAAAATGAACTTGTCTTCCGTAAAAATGATGGGTCTTTGCTGCTTGGCCAGATCAAGGTAGCAGCACCTGGTGAGGCATCCAAACATCCATGAACTTATATGTAACTGTTTGCACATCCTCCTCTAACTTAGATAATGTGAGGATGGTGAATATCATGTGTGAATAAATGAAACTAAGCTTCCCCTCCTCTCTAAGGTTGACAGCTTATGTTGCCAAAGTGTTTGCCATGGCTAGTAGTTTGGTGGAAGTGCAGCGTGAACACATCTGTGAAGCCATCAACTTTCTGATTCTCAACACACAGCAACCTGACGGCCTGTTTAAAGAAGTTGGAAAGGTTATCCATGGAGAGATGATTGTGCGTATACTGATTTCATTGACATTTAACATTAATATTGGTGCTACAGAAACAGCTGATTGAGATGAATACAATTACATGTACTGTATATGAATTTGAAAATGTGTGTGTATGTGTGTAGGGTGATGTGGCAGGCGCAGATTCAGATGCCTCCATGACGGCCTTCTGCCTCATTGCCATTCAGCAGTCTCGCTTCATATGTTCTGAGAGTGTTTTTGTGAGTATTTCATCTGCAAACAATGTTTTTTCTTTCTCTCACCTCTTTCATGTCTTCATTTATGGACTCCACACTAGTGTTGAATGACACAAAGTCTAATGTTTTTAGTCATCTTAGTCTTTTTCTTTTTTTATTTAAATTATCATTAGCCACTTAAGTTAATGTAGTTGGGTAAGAATGTGCTCTTTGGCCTTGGAATTCACATTTAGTTACCACTAGAGATGAGCGACTACAGCATTATCTGGATCTGGATCTGTTAACCATATGAATTATCTGTATCTGTACCTGTACTCAGACTGGGTGGGGCCTAACCCGGACAGGATATAACCCGAAAGTGGGTCAGGTTG
The DNA here is from genome assembly GCA_026937815.1 of Etheostoma perlongum. Taxonomy (NCBI): domain Eukaryota; kingdom Metazoa; phylum Chordata; class Actinopteri; order Perciformes; family Percidae; genus Etheostoma; species Etheostoma perlongum. The sequence continues at coordinate 24,109,682 of CM049372.1, read as the reverse complement.
TCTTGAAATGGGCGGGGCTTTAACCGGTATGTTATTTTAAGCATGCAATTGATATGGGTTGATCAGAAATTGTTATATTTATTGTTGATTAGAAAACTATTTCCATGACAGCATCAGCATTATTATTATTTAATATTATAATAATTAATATAACAGATGTGGCTGCAGTTATGAAGTAAAATGTAATGAACAAGAGTTTTCAATATAACTTTCTTTTAACTTAATTTCTTTATGATCAGTGTGATTTTTTTTAGTTTTTGGTTCTTTTCTTTTTTTATTTCCACACCAGGTATGTGTGAGTGTGTGTGTGTGTGTGTGTCTGAGTGAGTAAGAGAGAGAGAGGGAGAGGGGGGGGGGCTGTGTTCTACGGATCAAATAGGCCAATGCTGTTTTTCCGATCTGCATTGACTTTAATGAAGCCAGCTGACGGCTTAAAAAAAAAAAAAAATTCCAACAGGCAGAGACGCAACTTGAGTCGCATTCTACCAAGCACAATGTCTGAACAAACCCCACGTTTACCAGAAATCTACTGGTTATTAAGTAAGTACTACAAACCAAAGTAAAAAATAAACCTGAAGCTGAAGAAACCCTAAACGTTAACGGAAAAGACGCGCAGACCTGAATGACTGAGGGAGAGGAAGAGAGCTGTTCTCTTCTCCGTGTTCTGTGTGCAAGTGAGCAGAGCTGCACACAGCAACACAAGGAATCTGTATGTGTGTAGGGGAGGTGCGGTGTGACTAGCCAATCACAGAATAGTGTAGAGGAGGGGAACTGGGACCAGCCTATCACAGAACGCAGAAACGGTCCACTACCCAATGAGGATTTCTATTTAATCCGAGCACAGATATTGACTTGTGTTACTCGTATAATACTTGTATTCGGCAAAAGTGCTTTATCCGTACCGGAAACTCGTTTCAGCCGAGTTTTCGGCTCATCTCTAGTTACCACTGTAGGTAATACTTCTCAGACATGTTAACGATTGCAGCCTACGTTAAAGATTTGATTTCTAACATTATTCTCTTGTTTCTTTAGTTTTAGAATTGTTAAAAAAAACTGCTTGTATTAAGACTGTTGCTCCTACCACATTCCCATACTGGATCAAAAGGTCCCCAGTCCATTTTGCAAAAATTATTCTTTTGAAACAATTGACACATTCAAAATGGAGACATGACCACTCTTCTACAGTCTACATATCTGCTTTTAAATACTGTAGCAGATTAACAAAGACAAGAGACTTAGGAGAATGCAACGGGAGGTCACTGGCTAATAAGATGGACGAGCTAACAGCGTTATCCCAGAGTCAGAGGGAGTAACAGGAGTGTAGTTTAATGTGCTTCACGGAGACTTGGCTACACTCGGATATTCCTGACCACAAGAGCTTTCAGACTGTTCAGGCCGACAGGAACTGCACCGAGGGCGGTAAGCGTGAAGGCGGGGGGCTTGCCGTTCTAGTTAAAAACAGATGGTGTAATCCCGGTCACATTATGGTTAAACAGCGTATCTGTAGACATTGAACTGCTTGCTGTAGCCATACTATCTGCTATAGGAAATATAGTAACTATCTGCCACACTGCCATCGCTGAACTCCAGACTCAACACCCAAGTGCCCTCATAGTGCTCTTGGGTGACTTCACCCACGTCACCAGGACCACCATACTAACCAACTTCACCCAGTATGTGAGCTGCCATACTAGAGGGGAGAGGACCCTGGACCTGCTGTATGCTAACATCAGGGACGCATACAGCTCTTCCCCCCTCCCCCCACTGGGCAGGTCCGACCACAACCTGGTTCACGGCAACCCTTGCTATGTGCCTCTGGTGAAAAGGCAGCCTGTGACCATAAGGACAGTGAGGGGATGGTCAGAGGAGGCCTATGAGACACTTCAGGGATGTTTTGGGGTGACAGACTGGGATGCACTCTGTGAGCCACATGGCGAGGATATAGATGGGTTGACTGAGTGTATCTCAGACTACATAAACTTCTGGGTGGACTGTACTGTCCCAGCAAAGACTGTTCAGTATTACCCAAACAACAAACTGGGGGTAACAAAGGACATCAAGAACATCCTAAATGCAAAGAGGAGGGCTTACAGAAACAGGAATAGGGAGGAGGTGAAGAACATTCAGGGGGACCTGAAGGTGAAGATCAGGGAGGCTAAGGAGAAGTACAGGAGGAAGCTGGAGCATAAACGCCAGCAGAACAATATGAGGGAGGTCTAAAGCGGCATGAGGAACATCACTGGCTGGCTTCAGACCGACTGGCAGCAGTGGAGTTGAAGGCAGCTTGGACAGGGCCAACAAACTTAATCTGTTCCTTAACAGATTTGATGCTCCTGCTCCTGATCCCTACTCCCCCTTCCTCTGGCTCTCAAGTTAACACCTCTCTCCAGCCTGACAACTCATCTCCCTCTACCCCACCTGTAACCTCTGTGTGCCTCACTGCTGACCAGGTGAGAAGACAGCTGACTAGACTCCACTCTAATATGGCTGCAGGCCCTGATAGTGTCCATCATGTGTCCCCCAGCTATGTAGAGTCATCCCCATGTCTTCAACTTGAGCCTGAGTCTCCAAAGGGTCCCCATGCTGTGGAAGACATCTTGCCTCGTTCCTGTGCCAAAGACGCCAGGTCCCAGTGACTCCAAGTACTACAGACCCGTGGCCCTGACCTGCCACTTTATGAAGATCCTGGAGAGACTGGTTCTGGAACAGCTGCGGCATGGTCAGACCTCTGCTGGACGCTCTCCAGTTCGCCTACCAGCCCCGACTGGGAGTTGAGGACTCCATCATCTTCCTGCTCAACCACATCTACGCCCACCTGGACAAGCCAGGGTCATGTTTTTGGACTTCTCCAGTGCTTTCAACACCATCCGGCCGGCCCTGCTGAGTGAGAAGATGACAGCGATGCAGGTAGATCCCCCCCCTTGTGTCCTGGATTGTTGACTACCTGACAGGCAGACTGCAGTATGTGCGTCTGCAACACTGTGTGTCAGACAGCATGGTCAGCAACACTGGGGCCCCGCAGGGGACTGTCCTTTCTCCCTTCCTCTTTACCATCTACACCACAGACTTCACACACACTAATACAGAGTGTTAGTTGCCATACTTGCCATCTTCAGAAGTTTTCTGATGACTCTGCTGTGGTTGGATGTATCAGCGATGGTGACGAGGCTGAGAACAGAGCTGTGGTGGGGGACTTTGTCACATGGTGTGAGCATAACCATCTAGGGTTGTGGACCTAAGGAGAACCAAGGCAACAGTGAGCCCTACTTCCATCCAGGGGGTCAGTGTGGACATGGTGGAGGACTACAAATACCTGGGAGTGCACTTGGACAATAAACTGGACTGGGCCAAGAACACTCAAGCCCTCTACTCAGGCCCTCTCTATTTTCTGAGGAGGCTGAGGTCCTTCAACATCTGCAGGACAATGCTGAGGATGTTTTATGAGTCTGTGGTGGCCAGTGCTATCCTGTTTGCAGTTGCATGCTGGGGCAGCAGGCTGAGGGTAGCGGACGCTAACAAACTGATCCGCAAGGCCAGTGACGTTGTGGGGGTAGAGCTGGACTCTCTGTCGGTAGTGTCAGAGAGGAGGATGCTGTCCAAACTACATGTCATCATGGACAATGTTTCCCACCCACTCCATGACTTGCTGCTCAAACACAAGAGCACTTTCAGTGCAAGACTTATTCCCCCAAAATGCACCACAGAGGGCCAAAGGAAGTTATTCCTGCCTGTGGCCATCAAACTTTATAACTCCTTCCTTTAAGTGTAACACACACACACTTAGTGAGTTTGATACTGGACAATATTTTCTGTTTTGTGCAATAACACTGGCTTAAAATTTGTGCAGTACTCTGCTGCTACTATTTATTCAGTGTGCCGATGTGCTGCAATGGCAACAATCGGCGCAATGACTATTATTGCCCATACTTATTATTATTATTCCGCCAGATTTTTGTCCCACTACTAGTGCCGGAGCGTTGGCAACACGCGCTCACAAAATACATTGAAACGTGTGTAATGATCGGGAATGGTGTGCTAAGACTTTTCAACGAGATTTGCCACGCGGTTTTCACGAAATAAGTGTAAATTTCTCATAGACTTGAATGGGAAATGTTTGGGAAATCGCTAAACATCGGTCAAAACGCCACCTCTTTGGGGCCACGCTGTATCGCCATACTTTAACGTAGAAACATAATTAAAAGTTTAAACCAAAGACAAGACTTTGGCGTTTTTTGGGCTGAATGGGCATTCAGATATCAAGCATGGTTTCTCCAAAATCACAGTTTACGTTTTGTCCCGTTTTCAGATCGCTTCCGATTTTCCAATGTTTGTGTATGTGGCGGAATGTTAAGAGCTAGAGTAGAGGACAGAGTGGAGAGATTAAAAAAAAATCATCTAGGGTCTCTCTCTATAACTTGCTCCCACGCCAACAATTCTAACTTATCATAAACAATTTATACATCAAAACGTAGGTATTCTTCTTCTAATTTCAGCTCATTTATGCAATATGAATTATACTTTTCGCTCAGCAACCTTTGAAATGACAAGTGTTCCCAATCTTCCTCCATTCACTGCCATGTTAAACATTGTCCACATTTCTGAGCAAAACGCAGAGCAAAGCACTTTTTAAAATTGCTGATATGCCCACATTTTTAAGTTTATCAACATAAATGTTATATCAATACGTTCACAAAGGCCTTCTTGTGCCCACCAGAATGCTATTTTATTGATACCTCGTATCCTTTTGGTGATATGATCATTTGTTTGAGAGCTTGTTTAGTGTCTGAATAGCTGGTGACACAGCTGACAGGTACAGCAGGTGCTCCGGTTGTTAACTGATTACAGATCAAAGAGATGATATCACAGAGATGAAAGGCTTCCTAGCTTTGTTTACAAACACGGTCACTGATAGTACGGATCCATTAGCAACCATTTCAGTCTCAGTCTCTGTCAATGGCTTTGCTGTTGTCTCCACAACTCATTTTAAAATGTCTGCAGAATTTTCTAGTTCATTATTACTGATCACCGTTAAAACTCCTTGATTTTGTGAATACTGTATCATAAAAATTCCTAATAACTATGTAAATACCGTGCATATCCACACTCCTTATATTTCTTAATTATATTTCTACTCTGATATTTACATACTTCTTGTGACTGTAACACAGAATTTCCCTTCGGGGATCAATGAAGTAATTCTGATTCTGATTCTGACATCCCATTTTTACACCACAGGCACCTCTTTGACACGAGTGGTGCACGAGTGGTGCTTTTGAAGCGAGGCATCAAAATAGCTTGCTGCCTCCTAATCCAGTCTCAGCTATTGTCCAAGGTTAAAATTATACGGCATTCCTGAAGAGAGGTGGATATATTTGAAATAAATGCACTGATGTTGTTTTTCCTTTTGTCCAGAATCTGCCAGACAGTATAGACAAAGCAGTGAACTATCTGGAAAGGCGTCTGCCCAGCCTCACCAACCCATATGCTGTTGCCATGACGTCATGTGCCCTGGCCAATGAAAACAAACTGAACAAAGACATCCTCTACAACTTTGTTTCCAAAGGTATTGTCACACAGGAATATTCTTAAACTAAAATTCAGAAACAGAATATATGGTGTGATGAATAGATTAAAAAATACTACACGTCCATAAATAATTTTTAGAGGCTGACAAATCATACAGTAACATGTAACATATTGTATGTTTGAGGTATTTAAAAAACGTTTCATTTTCATAGATTTTCCACCAGAACAGGTAATGTTTTTTTAGCCGTTAAGTGTCCTTCTTAGTACAAATTGGTAAATATCTTTCAATAACAAATCATAAATATCAGACTTTTATCTCTCAAATATATCTGAATGAAGCATGGGCAATAACAAGGATTGGAAGTAGTACTTTTCACTACTGAAAAGAGCAGACACAATATGGGATTTTAGGATGCATAGAATCCAACTATCTTTAACAAATAACAGTTTACCTCTATTTGGACTGCTTCTTCCAGAGCTCTCCTGCTTCTAAAAAGAGTGGCCTCAGCAGATGTTTCTGCAAACCCTTGCTGATACCTCCATTATTCAGTCGGGCTCTCATGCAGCTCTTATGTTAATTTCTGCTTAAATTGCCTTACTACGATAGACTGATTAGTTAAAATTCTTTAAAGTGATCAGATTTTACTTTATTTGATTTATCTAAATACAATTCAATATTTTAAGATGAGGAATTGGGGAATTATTAGTAAATGAATCTTGTTTCAGGTAAAGCCTAGTAATATAAAGATTTTTGTGTACGTCTTCCCCAGAGTTGTCCCACTGGCAGACACCTAAGGGATATGTTTACACACGGGAGGCCACAGCTTACGCTCTTCTCGCTCTGGTCAGGGCCAAGGTGAGCATTTCCCACTTGAGTATGTCTAGTCAGGACTCTGACTTAAAACATACAACTGAGTCTTCATCCTTGATACCTCACTGAAAGGGTAGGGGGTTTGCAAACAAAAGTCAGTGAAAGTGTCTCTCAATGTAACTACCTCAGTTTTACACGTTTTAAGTAACAATATTTCTCAAGTTATTAATTTGGCTCATGTTGACTTTTTACATTTCACAGAGCACTTTAAGATTATATATATATATAAATATATATATAAATATATAAAAGGCATTTTTCTTCACTTTTGCAATGACTTAGTGTCGAGTTGCAGCCTGGTCTTACAGAATTCCTTCAAATGATCACAAACTTTTAACACTGCCCGTCCCGTTCTTCCTGCTTAAGCCCACCCTCAACCCTTTCCTTAATTTAAAGGAGAATTCCAGCCAATGTTTATGTTAATCTTGACCGCTATGAAAATAGAGGCACCACCTCTCTGTGTGGTTCTTTCCAACTCTTGTGTGGCGAGTTCTTCGTCTGTATTCTTGGGTTTGAATAAATGATACTTGTCATTTTGACTTTGAATTGTGTGGGGATTACACTTACAACGTAGCTGGTATGACGTTAGCTGTGCAAATGTCCAGTAATATCTCGATTTTAATTGACCCATGTTTGATATGTAACAGAGATGATTACTGTACTTGATTATGCGTAACTGCTACATTTGTCATCGTAACGTCTAAATAATTGGAATAACACACATATAAATCACAATAACAAATAGTAAAAATACAAATACAAGTTTATTAAATACATTTATTTAATAAACATTTTTATGCACGTCACTGCACACAATCTTTTGTAGTAGGAAAAGGAAGCTAAACAGTGTGCAGATCGTGTGTGTGAAGTGAAGAGCGTAGTTGTTGAGTTGTTGAGGAGGACATAAACTACAATTTGTTGCCGCTAAGGCATGGAGGACACCCACTACACCCCCCAGGTGCTAGGGGATTGTTGTCAGCTATGTGAGGTTAGGAAGGTTGGGACGAAGGCTGCCTGCCAGGCTAAGGAATCTACCACACAGATCGACACTGTCAAGCCTCGATCACACACAAAATGGATGATGAATTATGATTTTCACAAAAGCCTGGTTGAACCCACTTATCAATAGCAGCTAACAGCTAACAGCTAGCTAGCACTAGTTAGGCAAGCAAGCTAACTACCAGCAAGAACCAAACAGGGTAGGTGAATTAAAACAATGTCTGACTTCAAAACGCATCTTGATGTATGTAAGGGCCTTGTTCATGCTGTACAGACATATTAATTGCATTGTGTTTCTGTTAAGAGGCCCAAAGGCACTCTAAAACTTGTCCCGTTAACTGCCATTTTAGCTCAGTGGAAGCTTGTACACGTAGCTGCAGCTACTCAGTGTTGCCTGCACTAATTCATGTGGGTTTTTTTCAATTGAAAGAACTCACATATTTTTAGCGATCAAGATTAACATAAAAATTGTCCGGAATTCTCCTAAAAGGAGCCATGTTCCATGGGCCCATGATGGAATTTTCTGCGATCCATTTTCATGTCACGGAAGTCTTCTGTCAGCCCATCACAGATTCTTTTGCAATTCCGTGAAACTGCCACAGATTTTGATTTGAGAGGCCGTGTTCATTTCACGGAATTTTATGAGATCAGGTTGGGAGTTGATTTATAGACGCCTCCAGTTTAAAGTACTTCTTATTAAACAACCCTGTTCTACCTGGAACGGTATGTAAGCCAAGCACAAACTTGAGCCCCTTATCTCTTTAAATTATTTTAAACTTGACTTTTTGCTGTACCTATTGTTGCTCTTTTGATTTTTTGTTGTTGGGTACTGCTATGTGATCTTTGTCAGGCCAGGTCTTACTTGCAAAAGAAGTTTTAATGTTAATGTGACTTCTTAGAAAAAAAAGAAATAAAAAATATATATATATAAAATACATCATCATAGTTATAGAAAAAAGGGACTGATTGGAACAGTCTTCTTTTTGACTGTGTCATAATACAAACACAGGATTTAGAAGCTCTATGGTAGGCTTTGGAAACTGGCAGATTACTATCTAAAGTATAACTGTAAAATAAAAAGGACTTATCTCTAGTACTAAAGTTAGCAATGTCAAGTCAACCACAGACCATTTCAACCACTGACTTGCCATCCGCTAATAAAGGCATTTGAAGACGCCAGACCTGTTGTGAAATGGTTCATCTACGAGGTGGAGGCTGACGGAGGCTATGGATCAACTCAGGTAACACAGACCCGGCTTGATATTTACAGCTTTTGTTAGCTCATAACCTATAATTCTTCTAAATGTTGTTCCCGTCCTTCACGCTTTCTCTCTCTAGGCTACTATAATTGTGTACCAAGCTTTGGCGGAGTACTGGACTAATGCAAATGATGAATCTGGGAATAATCTGAATGTGGACATCTTCTTGCCTGACAAGTTCAATTTCTACAAAGTCAACTGCAACACAAACAACAGCAGCAACAGCGGCGGCAGCGACCCTGGTGAGGACACCGGTGGGGACACCATTGGGGACACCGGCGGCAAGAGCGGCGGCAAGCGCAGCGCCAAGAGCGGCGCCAAGAGCGGCGGCAAGAGCAGCGGCAAGCACGGCAGCAAGCACGGCGGGAAGCACGGCGGCAAGCACGGCGGCAAGAGCAGCGGCAAGCACGGCGGGAAGCACGGCGGCAAGCACGGCGGCAAGAGCAGCGGCAAGCACGGCGGGAAGCACGGCGGCAAGAGCAGCGGCAAGAGCAGCGGAAAGCACGGCGGGAAGCACGGCGGCAAGCACGGCGGGAAGCACGGCGGCAAGCACAGCGGCGGCAAGAGCGGCGGCAAGAGCGGCGGCAAGCACGGCGGCCACACCAGAGGCCACACCAGAGGCCACACCAGAGGCCACACCAGAGGCCACACCAGAACAACTAAAGTGAGAAGACATATTAAGTGGCACATTAATATCATCATGCTGCTGATGCCTGTGTGCGTATGTGTGTGTGTGCGTGTGTGTGTGTTTGCATATTCAAATCCACCAGATCAACGGTATAAACCAAGATGTAAAAGTAATTGCCACGGGCACAGGGGAAGCAACGGTGAAAGTAAGTACAATTTGTCATTGTTCTGAGTGTTAATGTCTAACAGTATTTTACAGTAATTTTGTATAATTTTATCTTATTTTGTTAAACAGTAAGGATTCTGGCCAGCTAACCATACGTAGGTGTTAGCTTAGCTGTTGTCAAAACAGCGGGGCATAATGGAAAATGTAAATGCACCATTTGAATTGAACTTGAACTTCAAATTGAAGCACAGTAATTTAATTTAATTCAATTCAATTCAATTTTATTTATATTATCAATTGATATCGAGTTATCTCGAGACACATTACAGATAGAGTAGGTCTAGACCACACTATAATTTACAAGGACCCAACAGTTCTACTAAGAGGAAAAGAACATAAGGACTCCCCAGAGCTAGGTTAGCAACAAGCATTTCTGGGACATGGATGCACACAAATGGAAAGATAAAGGAGAGAGGATCTCAGTGTGTCAAAGGAAGTCCCCCGGCAGTCGAAAACTATTACAGCATAACTAAGAGAGACAGGGTAAAGAGAGGAGGCTGGTCATGACAATCAACAATAATGGAGGACTACATCCCGATACTTTTGCTCCTGGCTTTACAAATTCCCACTGGAATTCAAAGACGGGCCTTGCCAGCTCTCCGTGACCGCTATGGACCGAGGACACATCCAAGAAGAAAAGTAATTATTTCGCAGGATTTAACGTTTATAATTATCTTTTGCTAGCTTGCGAAGGCAACATCAGTAGCGTCAAGCAAAACACCGTTAGGGTGAACAGACGTCCCGGTTTGACTGGGGGCGGTCCCAATTTTCCCCGACATAAAGCCTACCGGGACCCGCTCCCAGCATCTGACGTAACCAGTTCTTATCTCTAGACCAGCGCTGAGTTGGTGCTGAGTTAGAACCCGTTTTCTTGGCCCAGAGCCAGGTTTATTTGTGTGGAAAAGCAAAGAACCGGTTCAATATTTGGCACTGACTCCAAACCAGCACCAGAACTGCCTTGGTGGAAAAGACATATATGACTCTCATAAAGATTATACGAAGCACAGCAGGTCAGAACCAGAGATTTCACCAGTTGGACATCAAACACGCACCAGACGGTCTGCAGCGGTGATTTTGCAAAACGTGAATGCTCTGAAACACAGTACACAGCATACATATTTTGGTGTGTAATCATGGTTGCTAAAGTTCATGTACTTTATATAGTGTATATTAAATACTGAATGTGACCATTAACACATGCAAATGTTAGCAAACATTACCAGGAAAATTAACTTACCCTTTTGTGTTGGCAAACAACAGTCATGTTGACATCTGAACTCCGTAGGAATTCCCAAACTCCTGTTTTTTTTCCGTGGTGATTTTTGTTGCTTCCTTCAGCTTCTTTTGAAACAAAAAATGTCTTCTGGCTGTGGCAAGGAGCCAACGTGCTGTTGTGAGTTGCGTTGAAAATTACATCATGGCAGTTTCCGGCTGCGTAGCTATTGTTACCAGCCACGCTGAGGCGTTACTCAATCTGCAATGGAAAACGGACGCAGAATGCGTCGAGTCAAGCAGAGACGAGACGAGGCGAGTCGAGCTGTTACCAGCAGTGGAAATGACGCCATTAGAGACTCTAGGAACCACAAGTAACTCTGAATTCTGGGTGTGCAGTGCTCTAGTGGGACAATAAGGCAGTAAGAGTGATGGTGCTTGACCATTTAGCTCTTTGTAGATCAGGAGAAGGATTTTAAATTCAATCCTGGTTTTTACAGGAACCCAATGCAGAGAAGCTAATACAGGAGAAATATGATTTATTTTCTTAGTTCTTGTGAGAACACGCGCTGCCGCATTCTGGATTAGCTGGAGAGTTGTAAGGGACTTTTTTGAACACCCTGAAAATATAGAATTACAGTAGTCCAGCCTGGAAGTAACAAATGCATGGACTAGTTTTTCAGCATCATTTTGAGACAGGATGTTACTAATTTTGGAAATGTTACCAAGATGAAAAAAGGCTGTTCTTGAAGTTTGTTTTAGATGGGCGTTAAAGGATATATCCTGATCAAAAATAACTCCTAGATTTCTGACAGTAGTACTAGAGCCCAGGGCAATGCCATCCAGAGTAGCTGTATCCCTAGATAATGAAGTTTGGATGTGTTTAGGGCCAAGCATAATACATTTTTGTTGGAGTTTAACATCAGAAAATTGTAGGTAATCAAGGATTTTATATTATTTATGCATGCTTGAAGTTTAGCTAACTGAATGGTTTTGCCTGGCTTGATTGATAGATATAATTGGGTAAAACAATAAAAGTTAATTGAGTGTTTCCTAATAATATTGCCTAGAGGAAGCATATACAGTATAAGGAGAAAAGAATTGGTCCAAGCTCTGGGCCTTGTGCAACGCCATGGCTAACTTTAACGTACTTGGAGCAATTCCTGTAATGCCAACTAAATGTTCCAGTATCTGTAACAGGATGGGATGGTCAATGGGGTTGAATGCAGCACTAAGGTCCTTTGTCTGCAGCAGTTAACAGGTCATTAGTAATTTTCACGAGTGGCGTCTCTGTGCTATGATGCTTTGTAAATCCTTACTGAAAGTCCTCAATTAAACTATTGCTATGTAAAAAATCACATAATTGATTAGCGACAACCTTCTCAAGGATCTTGGAGAGAAAGTGAAGATTAGATATGGGTCTATAGTTTGCTAAGACCTCAGGGTCGCTTCATTAAGTAGCCTTGTTGGAGGTCTAAGAGACAGGTAGATGGCTTAGTTCAAGAGACCTTTGACATTAATTGTTTAAGGTCTGTAGGATAGAAGCAGTCTAAGTATATTTCAGGTCTTGTTGTTCTTTCTAGTGCAACTGCGTTTAAAGGTTTTTATCTCAATTGAGCTCATAAAGTCGTCACTACTCAGAGCTATAGGAATACAGTAGATGGCTCAAAAGAGCTGTGACTATATCTGTCAGGCTGTCTACAGTGCTGAAAAGAAACCTTGGGTTGTTCTTATTTTCTTCTATTAGTGATGAATAATAGTCTGATCCGGCATTTCTGAGAGCCTTCCTCTACATTGTCAGACTGTCTTGCCAATCTAAACAAGATTCTTCCAGTTTGGTGGAACGCCATTTACTTTAAGTGTTGGCAATATTTGGATTAATTTGTGAGTCTGGGAGTTATACCAAGGTGCTAGTTTCCTTTGCTTCATCATCTTCTTTTTGAGAGGAGCAACAGAGTCTAAAGTCGTCTGTAGGCAAGTCATAGCACCATCTACAAATGTATCAATTTGGGAGGGACTAAAGATAACATAAAAGTCCTCTGGTATATTAACAAACAAAATTAAATTAAATGTTGTTGGAATAGCTTCCTTAGATTTAGGTATAGCACTGTCAGATAGGCATCTAGTGTAGAAGCTTTTATTTACTTTAGTGTAGTCGGGTAGTAAGATTTCAAAAGTTCTTAGAGAATGGTCTGATAAAAAATGATTCTGCGGAAATATTAATAAATCTTCAATTTAAATGCCATACGTCAGCACAAGGTTGAGGGTGTGGTTAAAACAGTATTCAGTGGAACTGAATAGTTTCCATTTTTATCCCCCCCAACCTATATCTTGGCAGGTAAAAGCCAAGATATACTTAGGTTGGATAATGTTTCTATAAATTCCCTAAAATAAAAGAATGAACATGAAAATTAGCATTTAGCATCATTGTGTCCTTTTTGAATCTCTGAAAATACCAACAACTTAATTTAGATATTTGTGATAGATGTCTATTAGTTCATGACATATACAACGCTTTTATCTGTCTGACAGATGGTGTCGCTGTATTACGCTTTGCCTAAAGAAAAAGAGAGTGACTGTCAGATGTTTAACTTGTCAGTGCAGCTCCTCCCAGGTAATTCGGTACCCTCTCTGTTGTTGTCATTTTAAAATTGGATAAACAAAACACTCAACTACTCAATACATTATTTTGCTCCTGCAGAGAAAATGGATGAGGATGAGAACATATACAAGCTCAGAATAGAAGTTTTGTAAGTATAATGAAAAATTCATACAGCCAACTGTTATAGTAACATGAACATGTATAACCAGCTAACCCCTACATTACCCGATTGTTATTTAATTATTCTGTCCATTCTGTGTGCAGGTATAAGGACAATGCCAGTGATGCAACCATGTCAATCCTGGATATTGGCTTGCTAACTGGCTTCACCGTTAACACAAATGACCTGGACTTAGTAAGAACTTGTATAGATATTCAACGGAGTAAAAGTCTGTATGTTTAGTTTTCTAGTTTTTTTAAGTTTTCTGACTATGTGCGTGTTTGTGTGTGTGTGTGTGTGTGTGTGTGTGTGTGTGTGTGTAGTTGTCTAAAGGACGAGCCCGCATCATTGCAAAATATGAGATGAACACAGTCCTGTCAGAAAGAGGCTCACTCATCATCTACCTGGATAAGGTTAGACTGTTTCCTACTTCTTTACTTTTTCTCTTTATATTATTCTTACATTCTTTATCTCTATCCCACATTTGGCCACAGGTTTCTCACACACGACCAGAGGAGATCACTTTTAGGATCCATCAGAAGCTGAAAGTGGGAGTCTTACAACCAGCTGCTGTGTCTGTCTATGAATACTATGACCGTGAGTTCCAGAAACATTTTGAAACATATGATGCCTAAGATAACACAGGAAAAACAAGCATTATTATAATTCTTATATACTTTTAAAAATGATTTAACATACATCATCTGAAATCTTCTTTTCCATTGCAGAAACGCATTGTGTGAAATTCTACCATCCAGTGAGGAAAGCAGGAAAGCTGCTGCGGCTCTGTACAAATGATGAATGCACATGTGCAGAAGGTAAACAGGATGAAGTCAAACTGACACAATCTGTTGTCAGTAAACATAAATATGTTACATCGGAAATTCTTGAATTAACACCTAAACCCAACACTAACATGGTGCTTCATAGAGATAAACCATTGATCCATCATTTGGGGCTTATCATCATGCATTGTCTGTAGACTGCAGCAATTTATTTTTGTCCATGAATGAAGTTTGGGGATTTTAAGGTCAAGAGAAGATTAAACAAGATATAGAGTCTACAGCCATGCTAGTAGCTCTTAGAGGCTGTACCTATGCACAACAACACTTTAGGCTTAATGCTAATGTGCTCAAAATGACAATGCTTACAGGCTGTATATATATATATATATATATATATATATATATATATATATAGATAAAAAAAAATTCCCTCTCACCCCTTGTGGGGTGGTATGTGTCATCCTTAAGGTTGGGTCCTCTACCAGAGGCCTGAGAGTTTGAGGGTTCTGCGCAGTATCTTAGCTGTTCCTAGGACTGGACTCTTCTGGACAGAGACCTCTGATGTTTTACTTGGAATCTGCTGTAGCCATTCTCCCAGTTTGGGGGTCACAGCCCCCAGTGCTACGATTACCACTGGCACCACTGTTGCTCTTACTTTCCACATCTTTTCTAGCTCCTCTTTCAGCCCTTGGTATTTCTCAAGCTTCTTGTGTTCCTTCTTCTTGATGTTGCGATCGCTTGGGATTGCCACATCTATCACTTCTGCCTTCTTCTGCTGTTTGTCGATCAACATGATGTCTGGTTGGATAGCCATCACCAGTTTGTCAGTCTGGATCTTGAAGTCCCACAGGATCTTAGCTCGGTCATTCTTGACTACCTTAGGAGGTGTCTTCCATTTTGACCTTGGGACTTCCAGCCCATACTCGTGGCAGATGTTCCTGTACACTATGACAGCTAACTGGTTTTGGCATTCCATGTACGCACTTCCTGCCTGCATCTTACACCCTGCTGTTATGTGCTGTACTGTCTCAGGTGCATCCTTGGACTCTTCACCTGGGGTCCTGCCTGGTGTGGTAGACCCTGGCCTCTATTGCTCTTGTACTGAGTGCCAGTTATTGTGCTGCCATGATTAATGCCTCTGTGCTGTCTTTCAGTCCAGCCTTTTCCAGCCATTGGTAGGATTTCTTGATATCAGCCACTTCTTCCATTTGTCTGTGATACACGCCGTGCAGCGGCTTGTCCCTCCATGACGGTTCTTCATCTTCCTTGTCCTCACCTTTGGGTTTCTGCTGCCTCAGGTATTCACTAAGCCCTTCATCTTTGGGGGCCATCTTTCTGATGTACTCCTGGATCTTTGTTGTTTCACCCTGGACAGTGGTCTTGACACTCACTAGCTACGCTTGGTGTACAGTCTCAGGGTGCTGGATTTGGGGTGAAACCCACCATGCATGTGTGAGGAGCTTTCTCGTCTTGATGTCAGTAGCCTCTATCTCCACCTTTGGCCAGTTTATTATACCAACGGGGTATCTGATGACTGGCAGGGCGTATGTGTAGGCTTGGATCTTGTTTTACCCATTCACCTGACTTTTCAGGACCTGCTTCACTCTTTGTAGGTATTTGGCTGTGGCGGTCTTCCCTTGCTGCCTCCTCATGGTTTCCATTAACCTGTGGCACTCCAAGGTATTTGTAGCTATCCTGAACATCTGCAATGTGGCCTTCTGGTAGTTCAATGCCCTCAGTTCTGATCATCTTCCCTCTTTTTGATACCATGCGACCACACTTGTCCAGTCCAAACAACATTCCAATGTCGTTGCTGTAGATCCTGGTAGTGTGGATCAGTGAGTCGATGTCTCTCGAGACTCTCAATGCTGCACTGGTAGAAGTTGCAGAGTATCCTGGAGTCTATGTTGAACCTCCTCAGCCTGCGGAGAAGGAAGAAATGCTGTCTAGCAGTCTTAGTGATGGTGTTGATGTTGTGAGTCCAGGTCAATTCCTCACTGATAATAACCCTGAGGAACCTGAAGCTGCTGAATTTCTCCACTGCAGTCCCATTGTTGAAGATGGGGAAGTATCCTTCTCTCTGTCCCTTACTGTAGATTACAATCAGCTTCTTTGATTAACTGATGTTGAGATGGAGTTTGTTGTCTTTGCACCAAGATGTCGGGGCTCTGTGGGCGGTCTCCACACTGTCAGCGATCAGGCCGATGACAGTGGTGGTCAGCAAACTTCATAAATATTCCTTCAAGCCAACAAACACCTGCAGGATCTAGTATGATCAGAGCAGCAGTCTTGCTATAGAATATTTTATTAAAATACCTAAATTGTGACCAAGATACAGATGCATTCACCCTTCAACCCATCCACACACAAATAATCCCCATGTGCTTATTTAACCAGTTGTGCATGTAATTTGTGCCTTTTGTGTATTTCCAGAGAACTGCAGTATGCAGAACAAGGACAACATCAGCAATGATCAGCGATCAGCTAAGGTCTGTGAGACTACACAGACCAGCAGAATAGATTTTGGTAAGAGAGTGTAAATGAATTGCATTAATATCACACAAAAACAGATGTGTGTGTTTGAGTGACATAGAGAATGAGAGAATAAGTGCAGTGAGGGAGCAAGTGAGCTAACAATCTACAACCTGTCTGTCCTCAGTGTACAAAGTGAAACTGGATAATTTTACAGAAGACTTGACCACTGACATTTTCACAGTAAAGGTACTGGAAGTCATCAAAGAAGGTAGGTATTTAACTTTGAACTTCCTGAAATGTACTACAAACTGATGTTCTAATGTGCCTTATAAGTGATAGTAACATACCAATTTATTTTCCTCTTTCTGAAATGTTGTGGACACATTAAATGAATGAATGAATGAATGAAGAAATGTATTTCAGACGTATCAAAAATAAACAAAACAAAGAAATGTAGAAATAAGTTAACAAATAAGCAAACCATTCAATAAACAATATGAAACATTAACCAACATAGATATATCTGAAAATGAGTAGGATGAAGAACTCACTTATTTAATCCTACGGCTTTTTCATGGCTCAGTAATTAATTAGAGGTCCAAGCCTAAGGCTTGAAGAATCGCAGTTGCAAAGCAACACGGGTCACACAGCAGGGCTGTGGAACCTAATTTTTCTTCTTCTTCTGAATATTTATTCTCCAAACCTAAAACTTGCTACAGCCTAATCCGTACACGGAGGGGGGCGCCATTTTCAGGACTGGTCCAAAACTCTGCAAGGTCCTCAGGCGCAACGATCAACCCAGTTCCACCACTAGGTGTTATTATAGCAGAAAAATGTGTTTGGTGAAAACCCCAACTTTGCCATATCTGAATCAAAATAAATGCTATGAACGCAAAACTTTAGATTCTGGTTTGCCATGACCCTGTGAATTTTATTAAAATTGCCATATTTGTCAAAGATTGGAAATTAGGGGGTGCTATAATCAACGTTTATTTCTTTTGGGCAATAACTCAATGCATTTAAAAGAGAAATTTGCAATTGCAACATCTCTACTACAGTAAGTGCTACCAACACAATTATTATTTATTGTTTGGCTTGGCGCTCTGAGGCTTTGTACAAAATTTTGTAAAGATCAGCCATTAAGGGGGCGCTATAGTCAACGTAGACTAGTTGGACCCTTTTACTCAATTAATGTTAATGGAATAATTGTATACAATGAATTGTACCACAGACCTTGCAGCTCACACCTTTCGATATTTCCTGATCTTTTCCTCCTCACGTTACTTTTTGGGTATTGCTTTTGCGCGCTCCCCAGGTTGTTGGTCGCGACTCGCGTCCAATAACCGGGGAGGCTTGGACCCTGTCATAACTGCTTGTAGGGCCCGAGCACTGAAGTGCAAGGGCCCCAATGCAGTTCTAGCATGAAGTGTAAGGAACCTAAGAATTATTATTCCTCACCTCTCCCATCTCGCTCTTTTTTGAGGGTCTTAGCATGCGGGAAAACTCACAAAAACTTGCACACATGTCAGACATATGAAAAATCACAACATTTTGTAGTGATTGATCTCAGACATTTACAAGGGGGTCCATACCGCTCCCCTAACGTGCACCCTGAATTCAAAAAAGTAATAATTTAACTAACTTAATACTAACTTTTGAGGGAACATGTATGTCATCTGGAATTCTATCAAGCTATTTTTAGAAAAAATCACGAAATTTAAAAATTTACGATATGGCAAATTTTTTGCGAAATTTCTCATTTTACGAAGACTTGTTTGAGGATTTAGGATCCACAAAAACTCTCAAAAAGCAGTCATGTGCAGAATATTAAACTCTTTGATCTGAATATTTAGGCTTGGGAATGGTATGGTTGCTCTATAGTGCCTGTTAATTGGTTTTAGCCTGGTCTTAGCCCTGGGCAACATTTTTGATGGCCTCAATATATATGAAAACTCACAAAAATTGGTGCCCACATAAACACCTAGAACTTTGCAAGACGGTTCAGTGATTTGGCCCATACCTGTAAGTGGGCTCCATAGCGCCCCCCTAATGTGTGGAATGTTCTTAATTTGGACATAGTTACTTTGATCTTCACCAGATTTGATATTGATATTGCGCTAATCATTACATACATATTTTCCATTTACTTTCATTAGCTCCGCCCAACCGGAAGGCGGGCATTTATGAATTCTCATGTGTTTTACATTCTTTCAAACTCCTCCTAGGCCGTGATTGCAATCTTCTTGAATCTTTGCCGGTAGTATCTACTGACACTCACGACAAAAATTATCCAAAGAATTTTGATGCAAAAAATGTGATGTTACAGAGAACCAACTTTCTGTCTGGGGCTGTTGAAAGAGGAAGTTGCATATCTGGCCAAGATTTATTCTGATTGCTACCAAATATGACATGATTGTTCCACATAGAGGCTTGAGCATTCATGCCAAATCTTTAGTGAATCGCCCATTAGATGGTGCTGTTAGAATTTTTTTTTAAATTTTTGTAAAAAAGTTTTTTATCTATGGGAAACATACTTTTTCTAACTCCTCCTGGGCTGTGAGTCCAATCTGCTCAAAAAATTGGATATAGACTCGGTGGACCCTCATGACAAATAGCTATCAATAGAAATTTGATATCTAACACAATGTGCAAGTTATAGAGGACCAAATTCCTCTAAGTGGCTGTAACGGTTGTATTTTGGTAAAAGTTATTCAGATTTACATGAAAAAGAATATGTGGTCTACATGTGATATTGAGCTGCCCCCTATACTCGATCCACACCCATGTACACAGACCACGCCTCCTTATTTGGCATTACCGGTTAAAGGTCGTGTTGCAGACTAGCCACCACTGGGTAAAAAAATCACTCAAGATATATCAGTTTAAAAAATTTCTCCAAATAGTGTTAAAGGCCTGTTTTTTGTCATTCTTTGTATGCATTTTTAACTCAATTTGGTAATGACATCCCATTGGGGAGAGTAGCCTCAGCCTAGTACTATAAGCGACTGACTGGGATGAGGAAGAGGTGGAAAAACCAGCAGCCGTGTAATTTCAAACCTGCCAGATGTGTGAGGGCAAATGAGGACTTTCCAAGAGTTGGGGGAGTCTTCTGGTGGATTTGCTATCAACGCAACAGTGCCTGCGCAGCAGTGCATACAATAGTGCATACAATAATGACAAATTTTTTTACTGTCAGTGAATAGCACCGAGTGAAAGTCAAAGTTTTCTTTCTGTCTAGTGACAGTGATCATGTTGTTGATTCAGATTAGTGCTCGCAAACTTATCTAGATCTAGGAATAGAAGGGATCATGCTCTCTCCTTTTTATTTGACAAAAATGCAGAGTTTTAAAATACACAACATCCATATAGATTCTTTTTAAGGAAAGAGCAGGTTGAATCACACACAGACAGAAGCACACACACAGGTAGCTGCAGCAAAATCAATCTTTGGCTTTGCAGTGTCTGACTGTCACGAAAATGCACTGCTGCAAAGATTGGCGTCTGCCAATACCCCTGACCTGCGAGGAGGCAAGGGCCCGTTCATCGTAGCTTGCAGCTTTAATTAGGTGTCCAAGCCCACGGGTACGTGGATTGCAGTTGCAGCAAAGCGCTATGCGGCTCACACAGCAGGGCTGTGGAACCTTATTGTTTTTCAAAGGTTTTTTCCTCCATGTTTTTATTCTTCTCCGCGTAAAACTCCCGCTGCAGCCTAAACCGTACATGGTGGCGGTGTGCCATTTTCAGGACTGGTCCAAAACTCCGCCTCCAAAAGACCTCAGATGCAAAATTTGACCCACTTACACCATTAGGTTCCCTATAGCAGAACAAACGCCTTTGGCCCTGTAACTCCCAAACTGTACATCGGACATGTAAAAACCATATATATACGCGTTCCCTGGATCCAACTGAATCTTGTGATATAGGCAACACTCATTTCCGCCTAGATTCCTCCCAGACCGTGCAATGGATCTGCACGAAACTTCTCCAGACCGACCTGACAAAAAAGTGTATACAGATTTTTTAAAGAATAAAAATTGCGCATATTACGCACAAACAAATTTGTGTAGCTATCTAGAAAAATACCAACTTTGCCATATCTTGGCAAAAATAAACACTGTCAAAGCCAAACTTTAGAATATTCCTTGGTATGAACCTCTGAGGCTCTAAAACAAATTTTAAAAAAATGGCCACTGGGGGGCGCTATAAATACAAAAGGTTATATCTCATGAACTGCTCGTCCGGTTTTACAGAATTTGGTGGGTACCATCTAGGGCCACTCCTGAGTCGCCCCTTACAGTGGGTACTGATTAGTGCAAGTCGGCGTGGCCTATGGGCCCACGTTTGGATAAACCACTTACACTAAAGTGAATTACTTTAAATTAACAGGGTAGATGTAAAAATGGGTAGCTGACCTAACTTACCAAATATTACACATGTGGACCACTAGGTGTCACTTTAATGTTTTACTCATGTTTGTACACTAAGTGTGAAGCTACCTCTAGCAGTCAGCTAACTTATCGTGCATTGACAGGAAACCCACAGATACTCTAGTCAGTCCAGTTGCCAGTTCTTGGTCCTGGCCAAGAAAATAGTCCACCATTTATCCCCTTTAAAAAAAAAATTGTTTTTACAATTTCTTTCTTTGTGCAGGTTAAACATGGAGATTAGAGGTGTCGGTGGGTGGTTACCATTGGAAAGATTTAGCTAAATTAGCCGGGTGTTGGCTGCATACTTCCTTTGACAGTGGAATCAATAGTTCTATCAATTCTATCAGTTCTATCAAAAATTGTGGACAAGTATATTTCCCAAAATGTCAATTTTTTAGGTATGATTTTACTGGGTATATATGAGAATACTGCACTAATGTTTTCTACTACATATTTAGCTATGCATTTAACCTAATCCTAAAATACCTTTTCTATGATCTTCTATACTTGAATTACAGGAACTCTTGATGTGGGTCCTCTGAATAAACAGCGCACATTCCTCAGTTATCCCCACTGCAGGGAGTCTTTAGATCTGAGGACGGGTAAAACCTACCTTATCATGGGCACGTCCAAAGATATTCACAGAGATGACCAACATCAATCGTATGTTTTTTTCTTTTGTGTGAATGTTTGTAAATATTGCATTTAAACATTTTTACTGGTTCACTGTTTTCTATTTTTAAATCAAGTAAGGCTTTTTGTACTCTACCGTAAGTGTTACAGTTGCTATTGATAGTAATTGTGGAAAGAGATGAGGAGGCTTTTCGTGTTATGTGTTACAGATATACATTGTTTATTTTGTTTTCCTCAGGTTTCAGTATGTATTTGGAGAGAGAACCTGGATCGAGTACTGGCCCACAGAAGCAGAGTGTCAAACTGAGGAACACAGAATGACCTGTTTGGGCATGGAGAACATGGTTAATCAGTACCAACTCTTTGGTTGTCAGCAGTAGTGAAACTGTTATATGTTAGTGAAAATGTTAATTTTAAATTGTTTTATTTTGCATAATTATTATAATGTCAAAATGCCCCTGCTATGGGATATGAGGGCTTACAATATAGCACTGTATTGATTAAAATGTAATGGTGTTTAATCTCATTGTCTGTGTTTTTTTACAAATATACAAAGGTAACTTTTATGTTGATTACTGTATAGTAATCTTTAAGTTTAATAAATGATTGATTGAAATTGACAATGTTGCACTCAGTGGAGTGATGCATAGACAGTTAAATTTAAAATTAACCAAATTTCAAATTGCTTGTGATTCAGAATATGAGTGCAGAAGCTTGTCACAAATTTTAAATTAACAAATTCCTTTAGTTTATCCTTTTCCAACAATACTGCCCATATAAAATAAAAAACGTTTTAATTTTTTGGTCTCTGACAGATATAGGTTTAAAATATAAAGATGCATGTAATCTGCGTACAGCAATACCTTATGTTCTTTAACACTGGGAATTATTTTTTCTAATGGCTAATTGCTACATATTGCTGTGGTTAGTGGCTCCATCACAGTAGAGTGTATAGAATGTCAACCTTCCCACCTTCCCGCTCAATTTAGTCAAATGTCCTCTCAAGACTGAATCCAATGACTGCACATTGTTTTAATGGTTAGGATGATTTTGATCAAGCACCTTGACAATCATTATTTTAGCAAAACGTTTAATGGCCACATTTAATAATGAAACTGTCTGTTACAGTTTCTACATTGTGATGAAACAGGGTTATTCAATATTTATATTGCATATTTTTTGACCATTTTCTACTTCATTATATGTACTATTCATTATTATTTGTTCTTGACATAAACTTCAACCATACTTATATCTCATGATTTTCTGCTCAATGGCAACTGTGTATTTTGGCCATTATCTTTTCAGGATTCATCCAACCCTGAGGACATCTAAATGCCGAAATTTACTCAAAGTCATAGTGCCCCCTAGTGGCAACAGGAAGTAGGCCTAAAAGTCAAGGTGCTATACGTTAACAAACTCTTCCTGAAGATTTCAACCGATGCACTTCAAATTTGGTCTGTACCATCTCAACACCTTACAGATGAAAAGTTATCAAATAAAAACTTTTCATCTAATGGTGTGGGCGGGGCGTAGCGGCCATTTTGGGCATTTATTGATAAACAAAGAAGTTGTAACTTTACTGTACATTGTCCAATTTGGTTGAAATTTCTCATTGTCAAGAGTCCAGGCTTATGGACATGTGTAGGCCAAAATTGACTTTTGGTCATAGCGCCCCCCACTGGCAACAGGAAATCAGCCTTATATGACAAAAATCATATGCGTGGTCTACATATGATACTGAGGCGTCCCCTATATTGAACCACGCCCACTTACTCAGACCACAGCCCCTTTCATTACTTTTGAACCGTTTAAGGTAAAGTCTTGTGTGAGGTGTCATTGAACTCAGAGAAGAGTTCCTTCTTAATTGCTGTAGGTTTGGACTTAAGCCACGCCCCTTCTATAACATTTGAACCATTTAAAGTAAAGTCTTGTGTGACGTGTCATTCAACTCAGCAGAGAATTTCTTTTTCATTGCTGATGGTTTGGCCCGCCCCCATGCTATGTACACCCCTTTCATAATTGGTGAACCATTTAAGGTAGAGTCTTAAGTGAGATATCAATGAACACAGCAGAGACTTCCTTTTTTGTTGGTAAAGGTTTGTCCTGCCTATACTATTTCCACGCCCCCTTTCACATCCAATGAACTGTATGACGTAGAGTCTTGCGTGAGGTCTCATTGAACTCAGCAGGGAATTTCCTTTTCATTGGTGATGATTTGCAGTGTTTGATTGCTGCACAAATGCCCCGACGAGTGCAGAGGAGCAAGAGCCTGCCCAACGCTGGTTGCAGCTTTAATTCTTATTGCTATTGTTATTCTTTTTCTTATTGTTATTCTTATTATTAGTATTAGGTCAAATTGACCCAATGGGACACCACTCTGGCCTGGCCACGCATGCATGGTGGCAACAATGCACTCTCGGGTCATATTGACCTGCTGGGTCATACTGACCCGCTGGGTCAATGGGATTGTCAAGCAAATGCAAACAAATCAGCACCCAGAATGTATCTATAATTGGGAGGAGGACGGAGAAGACAGTAGTGAGGTGCAGTGGAGGAGGTGGGGGGTTGGAGTGGATAAAAGGAATGTGCAGAACAACAGTCTACATTGCCAGCAGATCAGGATCAAGCTAAAGGATGAGTAGGACTCTGCTGTGGCTGCTGGCCTCTCTGGCTGTTTTGTCTCTGACTTCTCTGGCTGATGGAGCTCCATTGTAAGTAGAGCTTCCTTACCTTTCCACACCCCATGTGCTTTTGCCCTCTAAAACCAAAACCTTTTTTTGTGGCTCCTGTCATTTTATTACTGGCAAATTAACACGCGCAACCATGGCCAGAGTGAATAGCTCCTTAATGTCTTTTGAGCTGTATAGCAAAGTTAAAATGGCATAAAACATAAAAAAGAAAAACACAATTTAGATTTATTTGATGATGTATTATTTTATGCAAAAATATGAAAACAATTGAATCAGATAATTTAACACTTTTTACAATTTTTTGAAATTGAACATGTTCTATTTGAGTGTTTTATTCACATAGTGGTCTTTTGGCCTAACTTTGGAGCTTTGTTACACAATGTTGGTATTGTTTGTTCGTCTTCCTGATATTGAAATTATTATTGGTTAAACCCCCATAGGAGGAACACAAATATCTAGGTTCCTCTGCATGTATATTCAATAAAAAAGTGTTTGGATATTAATATTAGTTTAACTTTTGTCTTCCATAATTGAAGGCAAGTCACTCAAGTCAAGGTATTTTGACCTTTCAAAAGATGCCAATGAGTTGACCTCATTCTTGTTCAGAGTTTGCAGAACGATGCATTAAGCCAGACAAAGCAAAATTCTAGAGGCATAATGAAAGGGTTTATTTATCCACTTCTTTGTCAGTGTCTTTGTCAAGGTAATCAAGAGATCACTCATTGTGTGTAAAGTCCATGCTATTGCTCATGGTCGTCATGTGAGTGTAACGGATGTGGACAGGGTGGGAAAGGCAACCACTGCAGTCAACGTTTTTTCTTGATTTTTTTTTTGTAGAAGACAACATCACATCAGTGGTCTGTTTCCAATGTTCAAAACACCATCTGCACTTCAGAAATACAAAATGTTAATGTCTAGTATGCATGAAAATTAAAACCGGAAACTGGAAGCTACGGCAACGCAGGAGGCACAAAAGAGGCGCAATGCAGTAAAAACATCTCCGCAGGAAACAATAGCGATGTGATAAATGAATTATACTCAATAAGATGAAATTCACAAATACCCAACAAAACATCAACTGATATTTAAAATTAAATAACATATAAATTGGAAATTAGAATTAATAAAATGCATTTTTAACTCTGTTACATGAGCAAAAAAACGTGTTTTCTTTGGTAATTTGGGTGAATTGTAGTCTCACTTTGCCAGACCATCCACACGATGCTGCGCGGAGGAGGGTCTGGTTAGTCCATTCTGTGGTGGGAGAAAAAAGTGCTGTGGTTTATTGGCATTTCACAACATATCACAATAGTCATGAGCAGCACTAGGCTCTGCACAGAGCCGCTGGAAGATGGTCTAGCTAGCTTTCTCGATTTAACATGCAGAGATCTGAGGAGCAGTCAACCATAGTCCTCATAAATCAACCAGAGTTTAAAATTCCAACCCAAAAAGTGGAAGGAAACAGACATCAGCAAAAATATATGCATCCAACAGAATATCTTGCATCACCGGAGCAATCCCGGAAGTGGAACATCAAGGATATGGACTAGGTGAATTGAAACTTTAACTCACACTCTCTAAGACTGTGGTTCACAACCTGGGGCTTGGGTCTTAACATAAACCTAAAGGGCCCAGAGGTAAATAAAGGAATAGGTAAGGGGTAAAAAAATGTATGTTGCACAAATCAATGTTACAATTTTTAGACTTTTCTACCATTTTTGCTTCTTTTTTGTAAAATACTAAAACGTTTCTATCATCAAGTATATAAAAATCTTATGGACACTTCTTTTTAAGGGGTCACACACAAAAAAGGTTGGTAATGTTTGTCAGTACATCATGAACAGCATTAGGTCACTTTTGCACATTGACTGCAGTAAATTCACATCTATATATTTCTGTCTCTCACCACTGTTCTGCAGGAAGGTGATGTCTGCCCCTAACTTGTTGCGGATAGGAACAGCAGAAAAAATCTTTGTGGAATGTCAAGACTGCACCGGCGAAAACATCCCAGTCAACATCAACGTGATAAACCATCCGTACAAAAACACAAAGCTGACATCCACATCTGTGACCCTTACCAGTGAAAGAAACTTCCAGGAGCTCGGACAGATAACGGTAAATGAAATACTGTCACACTGTGTATGCATTATACTGTAATTTGACTTCATTTTCTCTTTTTAGTTTTTGGTTACAGACATATCCAAAATCATATGTGACAATGTTCAATTGAGAAAATAAAAACAAAATACAAATGTTGATTTGAACTGAATTTGTTTTAGATTGATTGATTGACAGAATTATCACTAAGAAGACAAACACACAGATTAGGGACATACGAAGTGTCAAGTATGTCCGCTAAAACTGAGATTACATGAAGCCAAAACTTAGAGATAACTTGACAATCCCATTTTCCAATTCCTTTGGACTCTCGAATGGGGTGTGATGTAGTCTCTCTGTATGTTTTTTTAAGTGAATTAGTTTGTGAGCTAGGTGCTTAGAAGTCACACATAGATTACACCATATTCTCTCCCAGTCCAGTTTTTAATTCAAACTCCGTTTCATATGGATTCAATTGGTCAAGACTTGGCGCTATGGTGAATCAGTGTACTATATGTTAAGGAGACAGATGGCCTGCCCAACAATGGTGCAATCTGCCATAGGGGATGTGAGGGAAGAGAAGAATTCCAGGGAACATTATACGTTTTTAAGGCTGATAATGCTGAAAGTAAACAAATTAGGATGCAGGAAGAGAAAAAGTGGGTTCTTACGTGTTGGAATGTATGTATGTATGTATGTGTTTTGAACAAAGACCTTGAGTCCCGTATACATCACCTAATGTTTTCAATCCACAAGATGACCAAGATTATTGATTAAATGGTTTGTTACCAAATAATAACCTCTGTTTATGCCACATTGGCATGCTCTGACATAATTTAGAAGGGCCGTCCATCCAATGTTCTGCTTTCTTCACTGAAGAATAGGATGCCTTGCAGCTTGTGTGGTAATATCTTAGCAGATTCAATCAATCTCTAAGCAGTGGTAGACTGTGGGTCAACCTTTGATACAGCCAATTTGATCTTCATTCACTAGAGATTGATTAACTTTTTCCAGGTGCTGAGGAAGTTTGGCATATATTTTAAGATCACTTGTAAGTAGGGATATTGGTCTAAAACTAGAGCACTCAAAGGGACCTTTTCCCTTTTTCAAGAGTGAGGTGATGAGTGTTGTTTTTTCGGTCTCTATGAAAGGTCCAATTTTTGATTGCAAAATTAAATGAATCAAGCACAAGTGTGTCCACCATGTCCCAAAGTTTTACATAAAACTCTGGTGGGAGGCCATCCAAGCCAGGACATTTGCCTATATTGAGATACAGCTCTATGTAGTTCATCCAGCTTTAACGCAGCTTCCAAATCATCTTGGTCTGTTTGCTTGAGGCAGGAAAGCTCTAATTAGTCAAGAAAAATGAACAATCTCTGACTCTACCTTAAACAGTTCAAAATCCATAAAATGGGACATAGTCTGAGTACAAAAGCCTGGTTCAATTATACCATACATACTAAATTTCATGTAAATTGGATGATGTTTGTCATATACAGTAATTCAATTCAATTCAATTTTATTTATAGTATCTAATCATAACAAAAGTTATCTCAAGACACTTTACAGACAGAGTAGGTTTTGACAACACTCTATAATTTATAAATTAATTTACAATTAGTGCAACAGTGGCAAGGAAAAACTCCCTTTTAGGAAGAAACATCAGACAGACCCAGGCGCTTGGTACGCGGTGTCGGACGATGCCGGTTGGGGATGGGATGCACAGTGGTAATAATAGTCACAATAAAAATAATCAAACAGTGACTACAAATGGTAGTCATAGTAGTTCATGTCATAGCAGGGCATTGCAGGGTGTTAAAAGGTGTAGTGTGGCATAGCAGAGCATAGGTGGACGTAGCAGGATGCAGCAGGGTTCAGTAGTACACAGCAGGACACTGCAGAGCATCACAGGGCATCACAGTGTGTAGCAAGGTGTACCAGGGAGTGCAGCAGGACCACTGCGACAGCTGCAACCAAGATCTTATTGCCATCCTAATCCAAGGAAATATGCTGGGCGAAAAGAAAACATAAGGACTAAGTTAACATCCCAGAACTAGGTTAGTAGCAAGCATTTCTGGGACAGGATGCACACAAATTGAAAGGGAAAGGAGAGAGCAGCTCAGTGTGACAAAGGAAGCAAGGAAATCCCTCGGCAGTCTAAAACTATAACAGCATAACTAGGAAAGACAGGTTAAGGAGAGGTGCCTGGTCAGGCTAGAATTCTCGCCAGCTGGATCAAGCTTTACCGCCCTGCCTCCCTCTACTTTCCATTCACAATGGCGGCCTCCCTGTTGGGTTTAGGGTATTGCTCCAATTAGGTTTTCTGTACATCTTGACATGCCTCATATGTGTACCACGTTTACTTAGTCTATGTTAAACGTACTGCAAGGGCTCAATTTTTAAAGTTTTTTTGGGCTCTAGCGAGCCATTTTTGTGCGGCTATTCCCGAACCTCTTAGAATACATTAATATTCACCAGACTTGAAGCGACCGCTAATTTTGGTAAGTGTTTGAGTATGTTAAGCCCTTCAAAAAGGTGATTCATTTGCCAGAAGAAAGAAGGAATTATTCCTTCAGTTTCAACAGGGCTGTTTTTCGCTGTTCAAGCTAGGGCCCTAATACCAAAACTCCAGCACCTAAGTATGCATGAAGGGTGGGAAACACAAAGTTGCTTATGGAGAAAAAAAGGTGATGAGAAAACTCCTCACTAGTGTGCGGCTGGTGTGCTCACCATCTGCATCTGTCTTCTTATCACCTCCCAAACTCCTGAGCAATGAAAAGTAGGGATGAGTCGGATACTCGGCTGAAATGAGTACCAAATACAAGTATTATACGAGTAATACAAGTCAATACCTGTGCTCGGATTGAATAAAAATCCTCATTGGGTAGGTCACAGCGCCGCCCCTCCCCTACACACACACGCTCTGCTCACTTGCACCTAGAACACTGAGAAGTGAACAGCCCTCTCCCTTTCCCTCTCCCTCTCCCTCAGTCACTCAGGTCCGCGCGTCTTTTCCGTTAACGTTTAGGGTTTCTTCAGCTTCAAGTTTGTTTTTTACTTTGATTTGTAGTACTTACTTAGTAACCAGTAGATTTCTGGTAAGCGTGGGGTTTGTTCAGACATGGTGCTTGGTGACTCGCATTGCGTCTCGGCCTGTTGGAGTTTGTTTTTTTTAAACCGTCTGCTGGCTCTAATTTATTCAATCTATTTGATCCGTAGAACACAGTCCCCGCCACCCTCTCTCTCTTTCTCTCTCTCTCTTTCTGTCTCTCGCTTACTCACTAACACACACACGCACACTCACACATACCTGGTGTGGAAATAAAAAATAAATAAAAAAGAACCAAAAACAAAAAAAATCACACTGATCATAAAAAAATTAAAAGTTAAAAAAAGAAGTATGAAAACTCTTGTTCATTACATTTTACTTCATAATTGCAACCGCATGTGTTGTATTTATTGTTGCAAAACTTGTTTTGTATGTCGTTTGTTTGTTACTATGATCAAAACCATTGATCTGAAGCTCAATGCTGATGCTGTCATGTAAATAGTTTTCTAATCAGCAATAAATATAACAATTTCTGATCAATCCATATTAATTGCATGCCTAAAATAACATACAGGTTAAAGCCCCGCCCATTTCAAGACAACCGACCCACTTCCGGGTAAAATACTGTCCACTTCCGGGTTAGGCCCCGCCCAGTCCGAGTACAGATACAGATACAGATAATTCATATAGTAAACAGATACAGATACAGATAATGCTGTACTCGCTCATCCCTACTGAAAAGGCAGAGGGAGAGAGAGAGAGAGAGAGAGAGAAAGAACAAGACACACACAGAGGCAGATGTAACATACCTAATTATCAAATACCCAGAAGACGTAGCCTAGCTAATCTTGCATTCCAAACCTTCCAAAATACCTTGTAGCAAGGATCCTGAGACTGTCCATTGCTTCATAACTTGTATATGTTGAGTGATGCAAGTTCATTCCTTCATGTCCACAAAGTTTCCTTCTCTGGCGTGGGGAGGATTCCTGTGGTTCCTCTCTATGGTCAGGTTTGAGGCTGCGGCAGTTGAGTAATGGTATCAGGCCCATGTCTTTAGCCTTTTCCATGGCACCGCTGCAGCTCTTTCTCTTTGCTGTTGTCACTGGGCTGTAGTTGGTAAGAACAGGATAGAGCTAGCTGTTGGTGCCGAAGCGGTCGGAGATCGGCTGGCTCTGTTGGATGCGTACTTCACTGGATAAACTTGACGTGCCCAGTTAAGGATAGCCGATATGTCTTGCCAACACAGTAATCTGAAAATGAGGGTGTTGGCATGTTGGCGAAGCCTCTCCTACATCATACACCCAAAGAGCTCGTTCAATGTCAATGTCTCGGTCCACCAGTGAACTTGGGGAGATTATCTTTGAGGTAGTAAAGCACATAGTGCTGGTGCCAGGATAAAGTCCACAGCTTCCAAAGCGTAGGCTACGGCCACATCAAGACTAAGTTGTTCTTGGAGGGCTAGCTTTTTGCCATTAGCAATAACTTCATCAAGCTCTTCCTTGGGGATGGCAGAATCCTTGAATCTTTTCTTAATAGGCGATTGTTCATTCTCCATTTTCCGTGCATCCTTGGTTGGGGAAGGATACATGATAAGATAGACGTCGAAGTATTCAAGGTATTTGATGAATTCAAAAAAAAAAAATTTGCTGTCATCACTGTTGATGGGTCCCGTGATCTCCTTTGGCTTCCTTTTCTAACATGACTACAAATAATCTAGAAATGAATACAGAAATGTACATCCTGAGGCTCATCATCCTGGTTTCAGATCCCTGCTGAAAGTTTCAGTAACGATCCTGAAACAGCAAAACAGTATGTGTACCTACAAGCTCAGTTCCCTGACCGACTGCTGGAGAAAGTCGTCTTAGTGTCCTTCCAGTCCGGGTACATCTTCATCCAGACTGACAAGACCCTCTACACCCCCAACAGCAAAGGTGAGTTCAGTGCTGAGCTACATAAGAAACACACTTACTCCTTTGTTTTTTGAGAATGTAATGATTGTATTGTAAAATACAGTACAATTGATCTTTCTTTTGAAATAAGTTGCATAGTGAGGTGAAAAATAGATACCCTTCCTCCAACTATCAGCAGCAAAATGAACATCTTACTTTCTCTGTCAGTTCATTTCAGGATGTTTGCAGTGACGCCCCGCATGGAGTCTGTAGAAAGGGATGCCGAAACTCAAACTGATGCTTTTATTGCCATGGAGGTTGTGCAATTGTAGTCTTTGATAAGCAAATAATTTATGTATGTAATATTTTGAAAATAATCAGCTGAAACTGAGAACATTATGCCTCTTAGTGAGGTGATATTACAAATGCTTAACTGTAGATGTGTTCTAACTGCCACAGCTCTCTGTTCATGTTTGTTTTATATGGTTTATTTTTAGACCCCCGAAGGTATAATTTTACCACTTGAACCAGTCTCTTTGAAATCAGGGATCCACTCTGGAGATTTTCAGCTTGCTGAAATTGTCAGGTTAGTATTTTATTTTCATTTTATTTCTATACATTCTGTTCTTTGGTGGTGCATTTAGACGTTAACATGGAAAACAGGTGACCTTATTTCAAAACATTAATGTCTTATGGAGCTTTCAGTATTTTTGAAGTAATTTAGTAATGCAGGTGCAAGTATGCATTTAGCTTTCATACTTATTGTGTGTAAGATGAGAAGGCAGAGGTTAGTCATGTATGTCATGGTTGTAAAAAAAACAAGGGCAATCTGTACATCTTTGCCAAGCACAAACCAGAACAGTAGGCATCAATAAATTGTTGGGGAGGCTCACACGTTTTTTCCCAATCAATTTGCAGGGTCATAGAAAAATGTATTATTGCCAATTGGGAGTGTCAAGTCTTTTTTGACTAAATACCCCAAAACCCCTCTGTTAGAGCCTTAAATAATAAGCGAACAGTCACATATATTATTTAAGATTATGGAAAGCACATTTCAATATGTTTATGTTATCTTTGTAAGATTATTTTCCATGTTGCCAATATGGTGTTTGGACAACTAATAAACTCAAATGATTTATTTCTGTAGTAGAAAATATAATAAACATAAAGCCAGCGTTTTACACATGGCTTGTTTTCTGTGAAGAGGTTCTGGGTGTCCGAAAGCCAAAACAAGATAAATACCTTGGAGACCAATGTACTAAAAATAATCATGTTAATAATGCTAAACACTGTTCTACAATATCTATTGTGCAGTTTGCTGGCCAACCTCAAAACCTTAAACCTGTTTGTTTCACTTAACAACCATGCTTCTGTAGTCATTGCTCTTTGTATTGTAGTATAAACGTCAAGTACATCTCAATTTGTGTAAAATATGCATAGCTTCAGATTGACTTTTAGTTTCTAACTTAATATTTTTGCTTTATTGTGTGTGTGTGTGTGTGTGTGTGTCAATAGTACCGGACTATGGAAAGTGGTGGCAAAGTTCCAGAGCAGCCCACGGCAGAGCTATTTTGGAGAGTTTGAGGTCAAAGAATATGGTTAGTCCCATGACCTGCACCTTTATTTATATTTAATATTTAAAAAGCTATAACATTCATTAATTTTTCATTTAATTGTACCCACAATAAAACTCAATTCATTTTTTAGTACTGCCGAGTTTTGAAGTTAAACTGATGCCTGTAAGCTCCTTCTTCTACGTTGACAGTCAAGAGCTCACCGTCAACATCAAAGCTACGTGAGTGAAGGTTTTTGTTTAGTGGCTTTAGAGACCTGATTGGGAGATTGATTGCAGGAGAAAATAAAGGGTGTTTTTCTCTTACTCTTTTAGTCTGTTTGTCATTTTGTTTACTGTCCTTGTTAACTTTATTGGGGTCCTAAACTTGTCCCTCTCTTGTGGAATTAGGTATCTGTTTGGTATGAATGTGGATGGGACAGCCTACGTGGTATTTGGGGTTTTGCAGGAGGGTCGAGAAGAGCTTTCCAAGTTCTCTTCAGAGAGTGCAGGTGAGCACATTATTTACATGTTTGCTGTTGATTATTCATTTTGCCGTACAGCTTGGCCTTTACCAGTGATACAACCTGGAAGACTCTAAAACGTGAAAAAGGTCTAGGATTTCTAAGCTGCCTGTTACCATTTCAGTTAATATATTGAGATAGGACTTTAAAAATTTAAGTATTTAAGATGTATTTATGATAGTAGTTTGACATGAATTTACACCTTTAGTATATCTCCATCTGTTCACTGACTGTAGACTGTATTTCAAGATGCATTTTTCTCTTATGTCACATTAGATAGAGAGGGAGGTATTGGAGTGGTCAAACTGAAGAGAGAGCACATCACACAGACCTTCCCAAACATAATTCAACTTGTGGGGAGTTCCATATATGTAGCTGTCGGTGTGCTGACTGAAAGTGGTAAGAAAGACAGACTGTGTGTTCACTACGTTTGATCATGTGTGGGTCAAATTAACTATCAATATTATTATGGCCCGTGCGCCGGAAGCGGCTAAGGCCCTATTGGATCTGAAGGCATTATTCTTTCTCTTTCCTGGCAAATTCATTGCCTTTTTGAGGGGCTTAACATATTCAAAAACTCTTTAAGGGTTTCGGAAACAAGTGCCCAAAACTGGCTTGCTAGTGCCCCCTACAAAATTAAGAAAATTGAGCCCCTGCAGGACGTTTAACGTTGACTCACGAAATTTGGTACACATACAGTATGTGTCATGGAAAGACTTTTTCTTTCAATACATTTTCATTGTTAATGTCTGAAGATGACACAGACCAAATTTGAAGTTGATCGGATTAAATCTCTAGCAGAAGTTTGTTAAAGAATGATGTGGAAATGGCCAAAATCGCACAAATTTCAAACATTCAATTAAAAATAGCGGACTTCCTGTTGGGTTTAGGGTATGGCTCCAATGGAGTTTTATGTAAAACCTTTCGTCAGGCGGGGTGGCCATTTTGTGCGTTTTGCCATCAAAACAGGAAGTGGGTGTAACTTGAGTGTACATTGTTCAACTGGCTCAAAACTTTTCACGATTTATCAGTGTCCAACCCTGACGACATTGGCTCACAGTCATAACGCCCCCTAGTGGCAACAGTAAGTAGGCCTAAAAGTCAAGGTGCTATACTTAACAAACTCCTAGAGACTTCAAATTCAGTACGTGTCATCTTAAGACCTTAACAATGAAAAGTTATT
The DNA here is from genome assembly GCA_026937815.1 of Etheostoma perlongum. Lineage (NCBI taxonomy): Eukaryota > Metazoa > Chordata > Actinopteri > Perciformes > Percidae > Etheostoma > Etheostoma perlongum. Next base: position 24,074,893 of record CM049372.1, on the reverse strand, counting down.
AAAAGAAAAACTTATATGCCTTATATGACAAACATCATCCAATTTACATGAAACTTACAATGTGTGGTCTCCATGTGATACTGAGCCGCCCCCTATACTTCATGTACATTTTCATGAGGATTGATGCAACCTACAATTTTGTTGAGTTTTTGAGTATGGCCAGAAAGGCGATTAATTTGCTGGAAGAAGCAATAATAATTTCTTCAGTTTCACTAGGGCCTTTGCCACTGTCGGCATTCGGGCCCTAATTTCCCAAACAAGAACGAGAGGAAAGAAAATAAAATGCATATATCAGGATACGTTGTTCTGTATCAGTTAATCTATAAGAAAATAAAAATATGTTAAAATCAGTTTTGTGTTTCTGCATTCATTCATTCAGGTGGTGAAATGGTGGAGGCGGAAATGAGAAGTATCCAGATTGTTACGTCACCTTACACTATCACCTTTAAGAAAACACCCAAATATTTCAAACCAGGAATGTCCTTCGATGTTGCGGTAAAGTACTTCTTTAGATTTATATAAATTAGCAACAAAAGTATTTTTATATTTCTACTTTAATAAGACAAATCCTTTACATAAACGATTAATTACTAAATACTCTTAAAAACTCAGCTACAAACACAGATGCCGGTTTATTCTAAATATAAAAGTTGCAAAACTGTTTTAATATGAAATATTTCCATCCGTCATGGATTTTCATTATAATTCAAATATTTTCTCAAACAGGTGAGATTCCAGAGAAAAAGAAAAATTCACCCATTTGGGTCACTATATACTATCTACTTTATATCAAAATAATAGAAAAAAATGATCTCATCATGAGTTAATTTATTATGTTTTAATAATACATTTTTCTGATTGTTCAGCTGTTTTTGTCTCTGATGGCAGGTTGAAGTTGTGAATCCTGACGGCACTCCGGCAAAAGGTGTTCCAGTAGTAGTCAACCCAGGCCAGGTGCAGGCTTTAACCGCAGCCAGCGGCATGGCAAAGCTTACCATCTATGCAGGTGCAAGTCTGGCAATCACCGTAAGTCTCTCTATTTTTTATATATATTTTTTGCATTACAGCCCGAGCAAATAGGAGCTTAAAGGGTAATTAGGTATTTTTTCAAACTGGACTCTATTTTCCCATGCATTGATATCTAAGAAGTCTCACTTTAAGAATACGGACATTGGCGAAAATACAGTGGAAGTGGAATGTCAAGGATAAGTGACTAGTGTGAACAAAAATCTTAAAAATTGGTCCAGTAATAAGCAAGAATTCTTTAATTAACCAGCAGCCATAAATAGGGCTGAAATGGAATCCTTAAAGGGTACCATTAATTTCTATTTTTTTCTATTATTTTGCCACTGACATGCTTGGATTGTTATTCTAATTGTCTGAAAACGTTATGGTGAGGATCCCTTTACCCAGAAACTGACAAAAATTGTCATTACCAATAACTTGACTGTACATTGTCCAAATGGCTCAAAATTTTTCAGGATTCAAAAGAGTCCCATCCTAACCTCATATGCATGCCAATGTTGGCTCAAAGTCATAACACCCCCATAGTGGCAACAGGAAGTAGACCTAAAAGTCAAGGTGTATACTTTAACGAACTTCTCCTAGTGATTTTATCCAATGGACTTCAAATTTGGTCTGTACCATCTCAACATCTTAAAGATGAGAAGTTATTAAAATAAAAACTTTTTGTCATATAGTTTGGGTATGGCTTGGCGGCCATTTTGAGTTTTTAGGGATGAACAAGACAGTGTCTGTAACTACAGTGTATATTGTCATATCTTCTTGACATTTACCACAATCATCAAGAGTCCAGGACTGAGGACATATATAGGCCAATATGAACTTTTGGTCATTGTGCTGGCAACAGGAAATCAGCCTTATATGACAAATATCATCCGATATGCATGAAACTTGTATAAGAATATGTGGCGTACTTGTTATACTGAGCCGGCCCCTATACTTTAACTACGCCCACATACTCAGGCCACACCCCTTGGCTTTGAACCATTTAAGGTAGAGTCTTGTGTGAGGTATCATTGAACTCAGCACAGAGTTTGTTCATCATTGGTCATGGGGTGGCCCGCGCCCCTTATGTTTAAACATAACTGGTGACCCATTTAAGGTAGAGTCTTGTGTGAGGTATCATTGAAATCAGCATAGAGTTCCCTTTTCATTGGTGAGGATTTACCCCGCCCCATAGGCTTAAACCACACCCCCTTTAATAACTAATGACCCGTTTCTATAAACTATTGTGTGAGGTATCACTCAACAGAGAGTTCCCCGTTTTCAGTTGTCATGGTTTGACCCGCCCCTTTTTCTTAACCACGCCCCCTTGCCCAGGTAATGAACTGTATGACATGAGGTGTAGTGTGAGTTATCATTGAACTCGGGCAGGAAGTTCCCTTTTCATTAGTGACAATTTGCATTGTCTGAGTGCCACGCAAATGCACGGTCACAAGGAGTGGCATCCGCCAGTAACCCCTACTCACACAGAAGAGTGAGGGCCCATCCAACGCTGCTTAAAGCTTTAATTTTTATTCTGTTTCTGTCAACTTTGAATGAAGTATGTTTTCCGATGATAAAATTACTGTTAAATTGAGTCTGGTGGGTTTGGTGATTGAATCAAATTGGTAAAATACTTGTTGAACAAAACACAGTCATGCAGCTCCTCTGCACAAATTTCTTCGGAGAATCAAGATTAAGACCAAGTGTAAAATCAAGGTCCTAAGGATGACCCAAAACCTATGTGCGACCAAATACATGTTGGATAAAAGTAAAAGTCTTAGTTACATTGTAAAAAGCAGTAGCAAAAGTGCAAGGCATGTCATGAAAGTAATATATCACGAATAATAGAGGTTTAAACAATTCACAGAATTCAGATATAAAATAACTTTTTGATCCAGGAGTATTTTAAAATACAATATTACGGATTTGAACTACCAACTACCTGCAGTTCAAATGAGGCCGCATTTCATGCTCCTTTGCCAAGTCTCAGTCAGCAAGAAGAAATCAAGGCATTTATCTGTACATAAATCATTCAGAAAAAAGACTTGTTAGTGATGCCAGACCCACTGAGGCACAAAAGAGGCCCAGGCTAGGCGGTGCAGAAACCTTTTTCAAATAGATTTGATTCTACCTCCTCTCCTCCTCCCTCCAACCAGACTTCAGACCTGTCAGTGACTCAACCTTTTCCTCTCTGGCCACTGCGGACCACCTCATTCCCTCTCAGGGCTTCTGAGACCTCAGCATCCTCCAATTCACACCTGTCCACTGCTTTTGATTCCTCATTCATGGTTGTTTCACACCCCTCCTCCATCCTCCAGGACTGTGTCTGCTGTGGTGAAGAGCAGCACAGGAGCACCACAGGGTACAATGCTCGCTTCTGTTCTCTTCACCCTGTACACAACGGACTTCAGGCACAACACAAGCAGCTGTCGCATGCCAAAGTTCTCTGATGATACTCGCCATTGTTGGGAGGGTATCAGAGGAGAATGATCAGGAATACCGGGAGGTCATCTGGGCATTTGTCAACTTGTGTGAGTCAAACCACATTCACATTAAATCCAGCAAGGTGATGGTACAAAGGAGATGGTAATTGACTTTCACAGGAGGCTGCCTGGTACTACTCTGGTGAACATCCAGTGTGTCAACATTGACATGGTGATGACATACAAATATCTGGGTGTTCACCTCAACAATAAACTGGACTGGCCCAAGAATACAGACGTCCTGTACAAAAAGGCCCAAAGCTATCTCCACCTGCTGAGGAGACTGAGGTCCTTTGATGTGTGCAGGACTCTGTTAAAAACATTCCACGACTCTGTGGTTGTGCCTGCAATCGTTTATGCAGTAGCTTGCTGGGGAGCTAGAAGCACAGAGAATGACAGGAAAAGGCTAAACAGACTGGTGAAGAGTTCTAGTTTGTCCTCTGGACACTATAGAGCAGGTTGGGGAGAGGCTGGCATCAATCATGGGCAACACCTCTCACCCCCTACATGAGACTGTGAGTTCCCTGAGCACCTCCTTCAGCAGCAGACTGCTGCATCCTCAGTGCGAGAAGGAGTGGTCCTTCATTCCAGCAGCAGTCAGACTTGCAGTCACTCTGAGAGTCCTGGTATCCGGGTTACCCTCAAACCCGTCCATGCCTCCTGTTTTCCGATTTGTCTATGGATGCGCACTCAAAATCCTGGCACGCTAGCGAGATCTACATCATTTTGACGGCACATTGGCGCATACAAGCTCGTATGCGTTGACTGTGAATTGGCCTTTAGTCTTTCTACAGTTTCACTGCTAGGTGGCTCCTGTTTGGTCCCAGTAGTCCAGTAACTTACAGAGGTAGAAGTGGAATTTTTTTTCACCCTACCTGGGTGATAGCTAATGAAGTAGAGCTGACCCCCAGCCTTGCAGCTCTATGCTGATTTTAAGATTTTAAAGGTGATTGTCTTGGTTCTGCTGCTCACACATTTATTGTAAAGTATGCAAATGGTGAAGATACTGTAGTTGAGCATCTTCAAGCAAGACCAAGATATCTTTTTTCAAAACAGATCTAAAAGGAAAGCAAATATTGGCAATTAGTTTATGCTAATATTCTGTGTCTGAAGATGTTGAAAGTACACAACAGCTTGTTTAAGGCAATGATGCAATAATTAGTGGTTGCACATATTAATGTTATTTTGCCCCATGGTGGACAAAAATCGAATAATGCAGTTGTAAGTAACAAACTGAGCTGAGTTGCAGTTTGAGCCGATGGTTAGTGGATGTTAATTTAAAGTGTCTTACCTAGAAAAACACTCCCTTCTTACCTTGCTCAATTACTTGACAAGGGTTAATACAGCAGTGCAATGAAACGAAAAAATGAAGCATACCAATGTCCAGCTATTTGTTGTACTGTCAAGCTATTGTATGACAGTTCTTTTCAATTCTGATCAGTGTATGTCGTTTGTTAATCCATTAAGTGTTTTTTTATTGCTATGCTACTGCCAAGCAAAGTCTTCATATACTTGAGATGTTTTAATGTATTATTTAATCATTTGGTTGTGTGTGCTTACCTGTGTGTCATTAATTGCAGGCAAAGACCAAGGATCCTCATATTTCAAATGAAAAGCAAGCATCAGCCACCATGGTAGCTCTCCCATATACCACTCAAAGCAAAAGCTACATTCACATAGGTAAGGGACATTCTTCATTAGATATTGAAAAACAGGTGGTGGAATTGGCAAAGTATGCACCATGCACTACATCTTTTCAGTGTCTAACACTAATCACAACATGTCACATTTGCAGGTGTGGATACAGCTGAGCTGGAATTAGGAGACAACCTCAAAATCAGCCTCATCCTCAAGAAGCAGGAAAATCATGATATTGACATCACATACCTGGTGAGAGATCTTTAACATGATGTTGTTATATAACTTCTTTTGTTGCATCCCATAACTTTTGTAGTCTATAAGTGTTGGGTAAGAACTGATGTTATCTGTTTCCATAGATCCTAAGCAGAGGTCAAATGGTAAAAAATGGGCGTTACAAGACAGCAAGAGACCAAATACTGATTCCCATTACAGTCACTGTTACCAAAGAAATGCTGCCATCGTTTCGAATCATAGCCTACTACCACACAGATGGCAATGAAGTGGTATCAGACTCTGTTTGGGTGGATGTAAAGGACTCCTGCATGGGCTCGGTGAGACACTGATAGTAAGATTTTTTTATATAGTCTAACTGCTTTAACGTTGCCTCATTCATTGACCTCCCCTTCACATTTAGCTGAGGCTGGAATCATCCATACCTGTTCCATCCTATGAGCCTCGCAGGTCATTTGGTCTGGAGATCACGGGAGACCCAGGGGCCACAGTGGGACTGGTGGCAGTTGACAAAGGTGTCTATGTTCTAAACAACAAGCACCGTCTCACCCAGAAAAAGGTAATTTCTTAATTTTGTATTTAATAAATGTGTCACAATGGTTTAATTTAAAAAAAAGACATTCTATGTAAGAAAAATAACACATTAACTCATGTTTTTTAGCGTTTAGATTCAAATAACATTCAGTATGGATTTGTCCTGCAGTAAATACATTGCATGTGTTAATATCAGTGTTGGGCAAGTTATTTTTAAAAAGTAATTAGTTGCAGTTACTAGTTAATTCTTCCAAAAAGTAACTTAATTAGTTAATCAGTTACAAATTCTAAAAGTAACTAGTTATTACAGAAAGTAACTATTGCGTTACTTTCAAGTAAAATTAGAAATGCTCAAATGTGACCCCACCTCCACCCCTCTTTAACAAAACTTAAAAACATTTGCATATTCAATTTTTCACGATACATCTTAATATTTTGATTTGATGGACACGTAATACAATACATTATTAACAGAAACAATATACACAGATCTAAACTATTTTAATGTTGCTGTGGGACAAAGTGAGACAAGCCTCCAATTAAATTCCATGTATGTAGATATTATGTTTATTAAGTGGATCAATACAAATAACACAGTAAATGTTTTAGAACCTTTGATATTTATTGTCCCTCATTTGGGCTCGCCATTCCTGTCTCTCATTGACTGACTCGTTTGTATTGTTTGTTGTGTGTCTGAATATGCATGCTTTCGAACACCCGCCCAACTCTACCTCTAATTGGCCATGAAATTTAACTCAACTTCAGCCAATTGTCAGAATTCACGCGCTTGTCTCGTGCACAGCCCACTAACACCGTTATTAAGATGGGAAGAGTAATCAATTAGATTACTCGTTACTAAAAAAGTAATGCCATTAGTAACAGCGTTATTTATAATGTTGTTATTCCCATCACTGGTTAATAAGTTTTGTAAATGTGTTCAATGCCATATCAGAACTGTCTTTTAGATATGTGGTAAAGAGACTAGTGTACGGAATAGGATTAGGGCCAAATGTAAAAATGTATTTAAGTTCTTAGATCAAAGTAAGAATTCTGACTTTTTTCTCAGAATTATGACTTTATTCTAAAAATAAAGTCCTTCCTATTCGGGTCCTAATTATACTCTATTAAGTCTAAAATGTTTAAATTAAAAAAAAAAAAAAAGGTCAAAATTCTGAGACTTATCCTCCACGAATTACTCCTGTTTTTTCTCCTGCTCTGACCTTGGCAATTAACTAGTTATTTGATAGCTCCTCAGTCCTCGGCTGAACCATAAGTTGTTCTGTCCTTTCTCAGTGAAGTTCAAAGCTCTCATTTCTTTCCCAAGCAGTGCAGTGAAGGAGTTGCTAACTCCGCCCAAACAGCTGACGGCTTAATGTGACGCTCAGAGGTAAGGAAGTCTCATCCCAATACGACGTAGATGTTGTCTATCTTGTAAAATGTATTACTATGAAGCTAAATGTATTTTAATGTATTTTCCTTCCTCTTAAACATGTAAGATGTCCTTGTGTATCTAGAAAGGCGTCCGACAAATGTATTATTATTATATTTACGACACATTTGCTCGTTGCCTCTTTCCTCCGATGATATCCTCTCATCTTTCCCGCGCGTCCTCGTTGAGAGGGTCTAAGACGCGAGGAAGGGAAGGAGGTGGAGGAGTGGAATTTCAGGGCTATGAGATGCACCACCAGGTAGGAGTGGTCAGCTCTTGCTCAGCTCATGATCAAAGCCACTCTCAGTGCTATGGATAAAGATTAGGGCAACAAAATGTTTTTTTTAAGTTTTTTAAAAAAGTCAGCAATCTAAGAATAAAGTATTAGATAATAAAGACTTTTTTTCAGAATTCTGACTTTTTTTTATCAGAATTCAGATTTTTTGTGGCCCTAATCTTAATCCGTAGTAGTGAGAGTGGCTTTGAACAACCAAATGTGTTTTAGAGGGATGAGACATCCTTTCCACTGAAGCGTCACATGAATCCATCTAGTGTATAAGTGGAGTTAGCAACTCATGAGATGCAGCTCTAGTTAATCATCAGGGTCAGAGCAGGAGAGAAAACGGGAGTAAACAGAGGACAGTTATAATTCGTGGAGGATTGAGTTTAACAGTTTACAGATGATTTGGTTTTACCTGTAGATTACCTGTGTGTGTAAATGATACTAAAGTAATTGCCTTTATTATTTGCCTTTGTCTTCATGTGTGGAAGTATATTATTATGTGTGTTCATCAGAAAGCCTTAAGTTTTGATCTAAAGTCATTAAAGATGATGCAATGCTGACTTGTTGTTTTAAAATGTTAGAATGTTACAGATTATAGTTTATATATTGTAGTGTCCTTACTGAAACGTTACACAGATATGTGTACTTTCTTCATTTAAGTGACTGCTTAGTTTGGAATAATCATTGTGCACAGCTTTTTTTGGTGTCATAAAGCAGAGAGTTATATATGACATTATTTCTAAATAATTTCTGTGGCTGAGTTTCATTCGGTTTAGTGCGTTTAATGTGTATTATTTCCATGATATACACTGTGTATTTAGGGACATGGAACACATTATTGAATGAAATGTATGTTTGAGAAAAACTAGTTTATTAGTCTTTATTTTTTAAGAGTAAGTGAGCATAGTCTATTAATAAAAATTTGCCATTTAATGTTAATATAAATGGCAGCCTTATGTGTAATTATTTTCTGTGTATGTTTTCCATTTTGACCACACCACACACATACACCACCAAAAACTGTCAATTATCTGGAGAAAGGGAAGTTCTGTGTCTTCTGTGTCTGACAGAGAAACTGTGGCGAGGGCTACTACAACTGAACCACTTAGTCTCACCTACAATATGTCTGTTTAACTTGTGTAACTAGTGTCTTGTCTGCCCAGGTGTGGGATATTATACAGGAGTATGACACAGGCTGCACACCAGGTGGAGGGAAGGATGGTATGGGTGTGTTCTATGATGCTGGGCTGTTGTTTGAGTCCAACACAACTTTTGGGACTCCCTACAGACCAGGTGACACTACTTTCTACTACTTTCTCTTCTCTTCCCTGAACATACCCCTCTTCAGGCTTTAATATTGTAACACTGAAACATCCCTAATTACAGTGGGAGAAAGGGGGCGTAAAGGTTTGGGGCTCTCTTTCATAGCGTTCATTTTAATGTTTCACTATAAGCCCCTTCACATATTCACAGACACACTAATATATAATAATGCGTTAGTGCCCTGCATTCATACTGTCAACAGAGGTACGTATGCCTGTGCCACCTAATATAAAATAAATTCTAAATTATTTTGTTCAAAAAACAACATCCACCACCATACAGTCTGCCTGCCAATGCTGTTCCGTTGGATTAGGGTAGAGAAAAAAAATCCCCAGTGTAGGTATTTTGAACGACGACAAGGTGCTAGCTGTTGAAACAAAAGAAACAAAATTGTCATCATAAACATGTGACGAGGCAGGCACAGTCAACTCTCTGTTAGCCAAGAGAGTTGACACTTTAAGTTCCACTCTGGCACATTTTGTTGGGAAACAGGTCTTTACTGTGTCTCAGGCTGTTGGGTCTGACGGTGCCAGCACTGTTGGCGGCAGGCTGTACATTTGCATCATTGGGTGGCTTTTCTGAGACTGAACCCTCTGCACCACAGACCCTTCAGGGATATGGTGTTAGTGACAGATAAACATGTGAGTGATATCTATGCTCCGTCTGTGCCTCCTGCTTGTATACAATTCTCCTATGATTCCAGCAGAAGTTGCAAAACATTATACAGTACAAAACTCAAGTCAAGTTCCAACATAGTTGGGTTCTGCCAAAGAATTTATCTGTTGTGTTTCCAGAATTAAATTGCCCGGCCCACAGCAGAAGGAAACGAGCTGCAACTATTATGGATGTCACAACCAGCTTAGGTAAGAACCACAACTCTAAACTACCCAATAACCACATATTCAGTCATCTTCTGTCAATATCATTGATTTTAACAATACTTGTGCCATGCTTTATATTAATGGTAATATAAAAGTGAGAGACACCGTTTATTTTATATGTCAGTCTGTTCCTTCAACCTGCTCCTTTCCATACTGAAGAGAATGGGAGCACTCATTTCTTCTTCAGGTTTCACCCTCCCTTTTAAAAAACAATGTGCCCTAGGAAAGAGTGTGTCAAATGTTCTACTGATTGTGATTTTGCCCTATTTTATTAAGACTGACTTGACTAGAAAAATAGTTTGTATTTATTAAATAAGAAATATAAAAATTTCTTACAGCTTTCCAGTCACCATTCTTTTTCCATCTATAACTTCTTACCTCCGTCGTTCCTCCACAACCCTCTTTTTTCCAGTGAGTCAATATCAAGACCAACTCCAACGTGACTGTTGTTTGGATGGCATGAGGAACACCCCCCTCTCATACACCTGTGAGCGGCGCAGCGAGTACATCAATGATGGGGCAGCCTGTGCTGCAGCCTTCCTACACTGCTGCAAGGAGATGGAAACCCAGCGAGCTGAGATGAAGGAGGATAGTCTCCTACTGGCTCGCAGTAAGACACAGAGACATGAGATGGGGGGAAGCCTTGGTGGTTATTTGGTCATACTGTTAGTTAAAAAACAGTTAAAATAGTAACATATTTATGACAATTTAGGTGAGGAGGATGACAGTTACATGGACAGCAGGGACATTAATTCTCGCACCGCATTCCCTGAAAGTTGGCTGTGGACAGACATCAAACTGCCTGCTTGTCCTCAGGATAACTCTAACTGGTAAGTCTAAAATATATACTAAAATTTAGTTCCAAACAATACACTGATGACTTCATAATGACACCACTAGGATATAGAGGTATTATTTACCTCTCAAAGTGTTAAAACTTTGCTTTGTTTCAGTGACACCACAACATTGACAAAAAATGTTCCTTTGAAAGACTCTATCACAACCTGGCAGTTCACTGGCATTAGTCTATCAAGAAGTCACGGTGAGGATTCAGTAGTCTTGCATTGCCAGACATTCCTTCACAGTGCTTGGGAGGAGGGTTTGGCAAGTTGATAAAACATTCCAGGATAGGAGAAACATGCTCTGCTTCATTGCCATTTCTTTTAACCAATCACAATCGTCTGGGCGGTGCTAAGAGCTGTAAGCAGCAATGGGGCCTCTGCAAAATAGACTAGGGAAGGAATTTGTTTTGGTGGAACGTGTATGTTCAAAAGTTGTTTTAGTTGTGAAAAAGAAAACTCAGATTGGACAGATATTCTAGCTAGCTGTCTGGATTTACCCTGCAGAGATCTGAGAAAAGATAAACCAAAGTCCTCATAATCAACCGCAGAAAAATGCCAACACAAAGGAATCCCAAGCAATGGATATCCGGCCTAAATGAGTTGGCAACAGAGTAATCCTGGAAGTGGAACGTCGAGGATAGACTAGAAGTCAGTGACTAAAACCTTCTTCTTGTGCTGTAGTTAAGCCTCTAGCCCTAAACCCCTCCCATCCCTTACAGTTGACCCCCTCTCTATCTGTTTCATAGCTTTTTTTATCCATTTCATCTTAAAGGAATCTGTGTTGGCGAGCCATTAGAGGTTATTGTCCGGAAGGAATTCTTCCTTGATCTCAGGCTGCCGTACTCTGCTGTCCGTGGAGAACAGCTGGAAATTAAGGCAATCCTCCACAACTACAGCCCCGATCCTGCCATTGTAAGTGAGTGTTACTTTGCTTTGGTGTTTCCAGTTCCAGACCATCTTATAACGACATAGATTTACATTTGATGTTAGGCAGCAAGTTTTAGTTGCTCACATGGTGGTTGTGCCCAGAACTGAGGCAACCTTACGGGACTAATGTATACAGTGTGTTGTTTCATTCTTCTGGAGAAAACATTGTCAAGCATTACATTTCTTTAAATTTGGGATGCATCATTGTTAGGTGACCTAAAATTAAACTGATTATTATGATCCAAATATTCATTCCATTGGGTTTTTATCTTTAAAAACTGCACATACTTCAGTCTTTCACCATCTTTGTTTTATTTTTAAGGTGCGTGTGGATCTGACTGAAGAGGAGCATGTGTGTAGTTCAGCCTCTAAACGTGGAAGGTATCGCCAAGAGGTTAAAATGGGGGCGAAAACTACACGAGCTGTACCCTTCATCATTATTCCCATGAAAGAAGGAACATTTAGCATTGAGGTCAAAGCAGCTGTTAAAGATTCTTCGCTCAATGATGGAATCATGAAGAAGCTGCTGGTGGTGGTAAGAAAAACAGACTCCATCTAGGGGTTTCAAAGCTTATTTATACCATATACGATCTGTTCTCTTAAATGTTTAACCGGCAATAAAAATGTTAAACTTTACATTATATTTACAGCGTTATGCGGCTACTTTCAGGCTGATGCAACCAATACGGTTAAGCTGAGATGTTGTATGCAACCACTTTCTTGATTTGTATGGGCTATCCAAAATTACTGTAATTATCCATTTTATGATATGACAACGCTATGATTTGGATTAGGTTTAGGACTTAGGAAAAACGACTTAAATTAAAAATTTGGTTTCAAATAAGTAAAAGGGGTACAACTACAACTTTGTCGTTGTGGTTACAATGAAAACCATAAGATAAAGGGTAGGGAATTATTGTTATTACATGTTGAAAAAACATTGACTGCCACCGGTTGGAAACAGTAAAGCTACAGCAAACTCCTGTGTTAATTTAAGGAATCACTCATCATACAGACAAGATTGCTAAATAGTTGTAGTTTCTAATGTTTGTCCTCACTGTTGTATTTTTCAGCCTGAAGGTGTACTGGTCAAGTCTTCTCAGATTATACTCCTAGACCCCACTAATAAAGGTGTAGGTAAGTTTACCCAATTAGCCACGTTATATAGTCATTTAGTAATGTTTTACTATTTCCTACCTGATCCCCAACTTGACCACTGTTTCTCCCTTTAGCTGGTAAACAAGAAGAAACTCTCAACAGTGGAATTCTTAAAACGACATTGGTCCGAAACACACGTACTAGCACACATATCTCTGTGACAGGTCAGATATTATGTCATATTTTGTCATATTTGGTTTATGTCATACAGTGCCTGTACAATAAACTTTGCATAGGTGTAAATTGTTGTGTGTGGTGTATGTTGTGTGTGTGTAGGGAAAAATCAAGTTCATCGTTTGGTGAGGACCGTTAGTGCGGACTCTATGGATACTATGATCGTCCAGCCCAGAGGCTGTGGAGAGCAGAACATGGTCGTCATGACCCTACCAGTCATTGCAGTCACATATTTGGACACAACCAAACAGTGGGAAAAAGTGGGCTTTACTAAACGTGACGAAGCTCTCCAATACATCAAGACCGGTGGGCTCAAAGATGTATTTACAGTATTTTCACAGATACCAGAAATCTTAATAATTGATTGATTGCCCTGTGTATGGGATTTTAAAGTTTGAAATTGGTAGAATTGGTATCAAAACAAGCTAGGCACACTGAGAATTAATAGTCTGAAAGCAACACATAGACTCATAGACCATGTTTAACCAGGGTTGTCAGTACAAAGAAAAAACTATGCCAGCAGAATCATATGAAAGATGCTATAATCATGGAATGTAACAGGACTTCTCAAACTGGTTGTGTGTTGTTTGTGTCCAGGTTACCAGAATGAGCTTGTCTTCCGTAAAAATGATGGGTCTTTTGCTGCTTGGCCGGATCAAGAGAGCAGCACCTGGTGAGGCAGCCAAACCTCATGAACTCATATGTAATTGTTTGCACATCCACCTCTAACTTAAATTCTGACAATGTGAAGATGGTGTTTGTTGTGTGTGAATAAATTAAACTAAGCTTCCTCTCTAAGGTTGACAGCTTATGTTGCCAAAGTGTTTGCCATGGCTAACACTCTGGTGGAAGTGCAAAGTGAACACATCTGTAAAGCCATCAACTTTCTGATTCTCAACACACAGCAACCTGACGGCCTGTTTAAAGAAGTTGGAAAGGTTATCCATGGAGAGATGATTGTGCGTATACTGATATCATTGACATTTAATATTGATCTTGGTGCTACAAATACATCTGATTGAGATGAATACAATTACATATATGACTATGAAAAAATATATGATTGTATGTGTGTAGGGTGATGTGGCAGGCAAGGATTCAGACGCCTCCATGACAGCCTTCTGCCTCATTGCTATGCAGGAGTCTCGCGCCATATGTTCTGACAGTGTTAATGTGAGTATTTCATCTGCAAACAATGTTTTTTTCTTTCATTTAATCATTTACGGACTCCACACTAGTGTTGAGTGACACAAAGTTAACATGTTAGTCATCTTAGTCTTTTTTAGTTAATTTTTGTTGGGTAATGATGTGCTCTCTGGCCTTGGAATTAACATTTAGTTACCACTGCAATACTTCTCAGACATCCTTATAACGCTTATAACGTTATAACGCTTGTAGCCTACGTTAGACCATACAGAGACATTGTTTTATTGAATCTTTACATTTTTTCTTGATTCTTTTGTTTTAGAATCATTAAAAAAAAAGCTTGTATGAAGACTGTCACTCCTTCCACATTCCCATACTGGATCAAAAGGTCCCCAGCTCCCCAGAGAGAGGGGTTTAGCGAATGGTCAATTTTTCTAAGAGGATTCTTTGAACAATTGACACATTCAAAATGTAGACATATTTGCAAATTAAAGGTTGTATTATAAAAGTGACCCCTCTTCTACAGTCTACACATCTGCTTTTAAATACTGTAGCAGTTTAAAGAGGCCTCGGTTTTGTCGGTTTGATTGTTGACATGTCTAAGGGAGGCATCAAAATATCTTGCTGCCTCCTAATCCAGTCTCAGCTATTGTCCAAGGTTAAAATTATATGACATTCCTGAAGAGAGGTGGATGTATTTGAAATAGATGCACTGATGTTGTTTTTTCCTTTTGTCCAGAGTCTGCCAGACAGTATAGACAAAGCAGTGAACTATCTGGAAAGGCGTCTGCCCAGCCTCACCAACCCATATGCTGTTGCCATGACGTCATGTGCCCTGGCCAATGAAAACAAACTGAACAAAGACATCCTCTACAACTTTGTTTCAAAAGGTAACAATATTCTTAAACTAAAATTCAGAAACAAAATATGTGATAAATAGATTTAAAAAATACTACACCTCCATGAATAATGTCTATAATAGGATTAGCCCGACATATCAAACTTATGTTTGAGGTATTTTAGAAAAAGTCTAATTTTCATAGATTCTCCACCAGACTTGATAATGGTATTTTTCAGCCATATAATGTCCTGCTTAGTACATACTGGTAAGAATCTTTCAATCACAAATCTTAAATTTGAGATTTGAATCTCTCTTGATATCTGATTGTAGCATGGGTAATAGCAATGATTAGCAGTAGTACTTCTCAATACTGAAAAGAGCAGACACAATATAGGATTTTAGCTATTTTAGCTATTTAACAACAAAACAGATTACTTCTATTCGGCCTGGCTTATCCTGGAGCTCTGAAGAATGCTTCAATTGACTACATTTGCCATCAATCCCGACTGGACATATACAAAAAACGTGGTGAAAAATCATTATTCAGTCTGGCTCTCATGTAGCTTATATTTTAATTTCTGCTTAAATGGCCTTACTACGATAGAACAATCAGTTAATATTCTTTAAAGTAAGCAGATTTGAGTTTATTTCATTTTGTATCTCTATAAAAAATTTTAACATGAGAAATTAGGGAATTATTAGTGAATTAATCTTGTTTTAAATAAAGCATAGTAATGTAAAGATTTCTGTGTATGTTTTCCTCAGAGTTTTCCCACTGGCCGATAACTAAGTCATATGTTTTAACAAGGGAGGCCACAGCTTACGCTCTTCTTGCTTTGGTCAAGGCAGAGGTGAGCATGTCCCACTTATGTCTAATCAGGATTCTGACAGAAAACATACAACTGAGTTCTCATCAATGCTACCTCACTGAAAGGGTAGGGGGTTTGCAAACAAAAGTCTGTGAAAGTGTCTCTCAATGTAACTGCCTCAGTTTTCCACTTCTTAAGTAACCATATTTGTCCAGTTATTGATTTAACTCATGTCAACCTTTTACATTACTGGTGACCACTTCACAGAGCACTTTAATATATATACATATATAAAGGGAATTTCTCTTCCCCTTTTGCAATAAGTTAGTATTGAGTTGACTTATAGAAGTGTAATGGGTATGAAGCCATGGCCCTGTGAAGGGCAGAGGTTATTTAGGGACACAGGTAATATGCGCTCTCTCTCTCTCTCTCTCTCTCCCGGCTCGCAGGTTCAGGAAGGGTAGCGGGGTGTACATGTGTGAAGGCCAAACATTTCAGCTGTTTATATAAGCTCAAACTTGGAGCAGAGATAATGATTTATCGGTCATAACGACATTAAAACATGCTGCTGGTCTGAATGAAACCTAAATGACTTAAAGGACTGTCATTGAGTACAACATTGTCTGTCATTGTTTTTTCCCACATTAATTTAAAGTAACAGGCATTTTTTTCTACAGTTTTTTTTCTTTCTTAGTTTGATTTGCAATGTTAGGGCTGGTTATAGGCTCATAGCTTTAGAGACCCCTTAATGTTAGGTGCTATTTATTGTGTGTTATAGGCTCATAGCTTTTGCTATTCATATCAAGTGATTGTGTCTGTTACTTTTTTGCTTGCTAGTGTGTTCTTTATTGTTATTTACTTTGTGTGCTATTAGGGATTTGATTGATTGATTGATTGTTTGATTGATTGATTAGCTTGATTGATTGACTGATTGATTAAATTATTCTATTTTGCAATTTTGCTATTCATATCAAGTGATTGTGTCTGTGATACTTTTTTTAAAGTCGCTACTGTGTAGTTCAACGCTGGAGTGCACATTGTTCTTAATCTATAGGCTGGTAAAACAAGTCTGTTCTACTACGGTCCTTAGTCCTGGAACAGTCAGCAGGCCAAGCTCAAACTTGAGACATTTATCTCTTTAAACTTAAACTATGTGACCTTGTCAGGTCTTACTTGCAAATCTTTTAATCTTAATGTGACTTCCTAGAAAAATAAAGGATATATATATATATATATATATATATATATATATATATATATATATATATATATATATATATATCATGACAAAACAAGGGACTGATTTGAACATCCTGCTCTGCATAATCACACAATAATGACGTGAATGTCAATGTGTTTGTCATTGTTTGCTTTTATCAGGCAAGTCACAAAACACATGATTTAGAAGCTCTATTGTAGCATTTGGAAACCATCAGAAAAGTATAACTGTAAAAGAATCAGGACTTTTCTCTAGTTGTGCCAAAGTTATCAAAGTCAAGTCAACCACAGACCATTTCAACTATTGACTTGCCTTCTGCTAATTAAGGCATTTGAAGATGCCAGACCTGTTGTGACATGGTTCAACTACGAGGTGGAGACTGACGGAGGCTATGGATCAACTCAGGTAACACAGACCCTTCTCTCCATCTTGATGCCTGCAGCTTATGTTAGCTCATAACCTAAATTTCTTCTAAATCTTGTTCCCCCCCTTCACGCTTTTTCTCTCTAGGCTACTATAATGGTGTACCAGGCTTTAGCGGAGTACCATACTAATGCTAAAGATCAATCTGGGGAAAATGATCTGAAAGTGGAGATCTGGTTGCCAGACAAGTTAAAGCCTGACAAGTACAACTTCAACTGGGAGAAGAGTGGCGAACGCCACGACACCAGAACATCTAAAGTGAGAAGACACACAAACAAACGCATAGTGGCACATTAATATCATCATTCCTGATGTTTTCTCTGTTTTTATTCTGCTGATGTGTGTGCTTGTGTGTTTGCATAATTAAATCCACCAGATCAATGGTATAAACCAGGATGTAAAAGTAATTGCCATGGGCATAGGGGAAGCAATGTTGACAGTAAGTACAATTTGTCATTGTTCTGAGTTCATCTTTTGTGACAGGTGACCTACAGTATTTTACAGTAATTTATTATCTCTCAATCATTTTGGTCTTATTTTATGAAACGGTAAGGATTCTGAAAATCTAACCTAACCTAGCTGTGACCTTAGCTGTTGTCAAAACAGCAGGGCATGATGGAGAATGTATACATGCACCACCAAATTTAAGTACAGTAGAACTGAATAGTTTCCATTTTTATCCCCCCCCAACCTAAATCTTGGCAGGTATACTTTAAAGACAAATGTAACACAGAGTGTATATTTACAGTATACAGAGTTTGTATGCATAAATACTAAGCTAACAATATGTGACAGAGATATAGAAAATGTTTCTATATGTTTCCTAGAATGAAATGAAAAGAATGAACCTGAAAATTAGCATTTTATTTTTCCATTATTGTGCCCTTTTTGAATCTCTGAAAAGACCAAAGACTTGTTTTAGATATTTTTAATGTATATGTCTATTAGGTTATCACATACAGTGTGATATTTATCCATCTGACAGATGGTGTCGCTGTATTACGCTTTGCCTAAAGAAAAAGAGAGTGACTGTCAGAAGTTTAACTTGTCAGTGCAGTTCCTCCCAGGTAATTTGATAGTTTCTTCTAGTCTCTTCATCTTTATTTTTTTTATGCAAAGTATCTTACCTTATGAAAAACGGATAAACAAAGTATCTAACTACTCAATGCATTATTTTGCTCCTGCAGAGAAAATGGATGATGATGAGGACATATACAAGCTCAGCATAGCAGTTTTGTAAGTATTATCAAGAAGTCATACTGACAACTGTTACAGTACGTGTATGGACATGTATAACCAGCTAACCCCTACATTACCCGTTTCTGTTAGTTAAAGGTGGTCTAAGCCATGTTGGGTGATGTTACTTCTTGTTGACGTTCAAAGTATTGTCAAACAAAACTAAGGCTAGCTTGCCCCTCCCTCCTCATCCCCTCCCCTCCCCCTCCCATCCGTGCTTCCGCGCACTAACCCTCCAACCCCCAGGCCAAAATCCTACTTGTTTGTTATTGGCTGGAACGCTGCGAACCTGTTTGTTATGTTTCATGGTGCAGGTTGGCACAGTTTGTTTTTCTTGCAGTGTGTTGGAGCCTGGGCTGTCTACAAAGACTGTGTTTTTTACAGTGTGTTCATGGAACAGACAGCTAGCAGATAGTGAGGAGATGTTTGTGTATGTAACAAAAAATGTTGTAGCCTAAAAAAGTGACATCGCTTAGACCACCTTTAATTATTTTGTCCATTCTGTGTGCAGGTATAAAGACAAGGACAGTGATGCATCCATGTCAATCCTGGATATTGGCTTGCTAACTGGCTTCACCGTTAACACAAAGGACCTGGACTTAGTAAGAACTTGTACAAATATATATACTTATAATATGGGTATTATAAGTATATATATTACATAAAGTTTGCCAATCTGTAAGGTTTAAAAAGTTGTCTGACAGTGTGTGTGTGTGTGTGTGTGTGTGTGTGTGTGTGTGTGTAGTTGTCTAAAGGACGAGCCCGCATTATTGCAAAATATGAGATGAACACAGTCCTGTCAGAAAGAGGCTCACTCATCATCTACCTGAACAAGGTTAGATATCACGGTTTCCTACCTCTTTACTTTTTCTCTCTGCCTTGTTCTTCCTTTCTTTATCTCTATCTCACATTTGGCCACAGGTTTCTCACACACGACCAGAGGAGATCACTTTTAGGATCCATCAGAAGCTGAAAGTGGGAGTCTTACAACCAGCTGCTGTGTCTGTCTATGAATACTATGACCGTGAGTCTCAGAGACACTTTGAAACAGTTGATGCCTCCATGTACAGTACATTGCTGCCAATAGATATCAGAGTAGTGAACACGGAAAAATGCAGGTATTATTATAATTATAAAAAATTTTATTATACGTACTGTACAAAAATCCTTCTTTCCCATTGCAGAAACAAATTGTGTGAAATTCTACCATCCAGAGAGGAAAGCAGGAAAGCTGTTGCGGCTCTGTACAAATAATGAATGCACATGTGCAGAAGGTAACCAGGATAATGTCAAACTGACCTAATCCGTTGTCTGTAAACATAAATATGTTATATTTGAAATTATTAAACAAACATTTAAACCCAACACTAACATGGTGCTTTATAGAGATAAAGCATTGATCCATCAATGTGGCTTATCATCATGCATTGTCTGTAAACTGCAGCAATTTATTATTGTACCTCAATAAAGTTAGGGGACTTAAGGCCAAGAGAAGATTAAACAAGATAAAGAGTTTACAGCCATGCTAGTGGTTCTTAGAAGCTGTACCTATGTACAGCAGCACTTTACGCTTAATGCTAATATGCTCAAAATCACATTGCTTACATGCTGTAAATGAGAGAGAGAGAGACCGAGAAAGACAGAGAGAAAGAGCTGTAAACAGTGTCTTTCTTTCTGTCCCTTACTTTATTCTACGATCAGCTTCTTTGATTTACTGACATTGGGATGGAGTTTGTTTCCTTTGCACCAAGATGTCGAGGCTCTCAATTGCTCTCTGTAAGCCATCTCGACGCTGTCTGTAATCAGTCCGATGACAGTGGTGTTGTCAGCAAACTTGATGAACATTCCATCAAGGCAGCAAGCACCTGCAGGAGTATGATTGGAGCAGTGGTCTAGCTAAAGAATATTTCATTAAAATACTTAAATTGTGACTAAGATACAGCTGCACTTACTTTTGAACCCATCCACTCACATCCCCATGTGCCTATTTAACCAGTTGTGTATATACTTTGTGCCTCTTGTGTATTTCCAGAGAACTGCAGTATGCAGAACAAGGACAAAATCACCAATGATCAGCGAACAGCTAAGGTCTGTGAGACTACACAGACCAGCAGAATAGATTTTGGTAAGAGAGTGTAAATGAATTGCATCACACAAAAATGGATGTGAGTTTGTGTGACATAGAGAAGGAGAGAATAAGTGCAGTAGGACTATGAGGGAGCAAGTGAGCTAACAATCTGCAACTTGTCTGTCCTTAGTGTACAAAGTGAGACTGGACAATTTTACAGAAGACTTGTCCACTGACATTTTCACAGTGAAGGTACTCAAAGTCATCAAAGAAGGTAGGTATTTAACTTTGAGCTGCCTGAAATATGCTAGAAACTGATGTTCTAATGTGCCTTATAAGTGATAGTGTCATAACAATTAGTTTTTACTCTTTCTGAATTGTTGTGGACACATTGAATGAATGAATGAATGAATGAATGAATGAATGAATGAATGAATGAATGAATGGATGAAGAACTGTATTTCAGATATATCAAAAATAAACAAAACATCAAAGAAATGTACAAGTTAACAAAAAAGCAAAACATTCAATAAACAATAAGAAACATTAACCAACATAGAGATGTCTGAAAAGGAGTAGGATGAAGTATTCACTTATTTAATCCTTCCCCTTTTCCATGGCTCAGTAATTTATAATATTTATTTCAATATAACTTCCCTTCCTGACCTTTAGTACTGTGGAACGCTCCCATTTAACTATATATATATATATATATATATATATATATATATATATATATATATATATATAATATAATATATATATATATATATATATATATATATATATATATATATATATATAGAAATTGAATTGTATCTGATAGACAGGTGTTCAAATACTTATTTTCCTCACTGTACATACATACACATTTACATACTGTACATACAGTACATAAATACATAATTACATGCACACATGTACATATACATACACTTTACATTAATATATTTACATACACATATTTACATACACTCACACATACATACTGTAAATATAATTGAATATGAATGGTGTTTCCTGTCGAACAAAAACATCTTGGCTTGGTTCATTCACTTTCTTGCAGAAAGTTAGATAAGAATATTGGTCATAAAGCTCCACTGTGTAAGTTTTTTAGTTGAGTATTAGCAAAAAAACCCTTAGTTCTTTCACACATATGTGCTCATTCATGTGTAATTACTTCCACCAACAAATCAAAGTATTCTCGTAAGCGTAGAATCTGCCATTCAGAATCATTCAGAATCAAGGGGGTAAGCCTCTCCTCTCTAACTTTGACAGCAAATAACTTTACATCTGAAGCGTTTAAAGACTATATTTGTCCTTTGTTTATTTCTAAAGAAACACAACAATGAATAAAAGGCTCCATTACCTTGTACCTTATGTTATGGCTCCATAGCAGACGTTTTTGTAAAAATAGGCTAACAATTGGGTCATAACCAAGTGACTTGCTGTCGCATAGTTGACATATCACTGTATTGTCAGGAGAAGCTCGCAGACAGTTTCAACTTACATTAGCTGTTTAGGTTTAATTACTAACGTTAACTAGCATGTTATTTAGCAGTAATTAGCCTGTGTCTAAGTTGTCTCCTAACATATACCCATGCTCTCCGTCTGTGCTGATTGGGAATGATTGAGATCTCTCTTGGCACAGCTACCAGAAGACTTACACTTTCGAACAGGTTGCCCACGTCACATCTACGTTGTAGAGCTCAGTTAGAGGCTGCGCAGTAACGCTCAGCCATCACTGGAAAAAAGTTTCTAATATTATTCACTGGTCTCCGTCCAGAACAACGGGATCTGTTGGTGCCTTTCTTCAACTGTCTATGTTGAGATTACTGTACATACGACCAACTCGCTCAAATGGCGGCGGCCATGTTGCTCCTCCATTATTAAAATACATCAGCCAAAGAGGGACTTACCACATTTCGCGCTTTTACACTACGCCGTGACGAATGCCAGTGGGAGATTACTCGCTACTGACGGCTGATTCAAAGCCTATTCTCTAGGACATGTAACGTAGTTGCCAAGGAACTTAAAAGGAGAATTAATATGACAATGAAACAGGCCAAGCAACAATACCAAAGTTAATATTGGAGTGGTTTTTCCTTCCTTCCGCGTGTCAATGATGAAAAAGGATTGTCTAGGCTACCTTGTAATATAAATGTAATGTGTAATGTGTTTTGATTTCCTTGGCAGACAACTCACGTCATGTAACACCATAGACCAGCTACAGCTAGAACAGCTGCGTGTAAACAATGGAGAAATTAAGAGCTAATTTTGGTTTCATTGACATTGTTCATGCTGCTCAGAGAAATATATTAAAAACACAAACCTCCTTTGCTTCTCTCCTACGATGTAAACATTTCCTTACACTATTAATCTCGTACAATATACAGAATAACAACAGCACTGATATGACGTGACCAGACGTCCCCGGTCTCCTGGGACAGTTTTTCCGGGGACAGTCCCCATTTTTTTTTAAGCATGATTTTACTGCGTGTATATGAGAATACAGCATTAATGTTTTGTAATACATCTTTAGATATGCATTTGACCTAATCTTTTCTATGTTCTTCTATACTTGAATTTCAGGAACTCTTGATGTGGGTCCTCTGAATAAACAGCGCACATTCCTCAGTTATCCCCACTGCAGGGAGTCTTTAGATCTGGGGACGGGCAAAACCTACCTTATCATGGGCACGTCCAAAGATATTCACAGAGATGACCAACATCAATCGTATGTTTTTTTTTTACTGGTTCACTGTTTTCTATTAGTAAATCAAGAGGTTTTTCATGTTATGTTACAGTGTGTTATATAGATATGTATTGTTTACTTTGTTTTCCTCAGGCTTCAGTATGGATTTGGAGAGAGAACCTGGATCGAGTACTGGCCCACAGAAGCAGAGTGTCAAACTGAGGAACACAGAATGACCTGTTTGGGCATGGAGGAGATGGTTAATCAGTACCAACTCTTTGGGTGTCAGCAGTAGTAGATGCGGAGTGGCAATCGGGAGAGTTGGGACTTTTCCCGGTGGGTGGGTAGTGTTTTGAGGCTGCCCGGTGGCCGCTGCCTGCCGGCAGACCTATGCGTTGCATCAGTGTCCACTCTCTCTGTAAGATGAGTAGCACGGCCTCCGTGGTCTCAGCTTCAGGTTTATACAGGACGCGCTCCGGAGATTAAGTGGGACAATGCGGCTATATTCCCAAATGATAATAGTGGCAGACTATTATGATTTCATTTTCTTGTTGCTTATCCTTCTCTAATAAAGGACAGTTTGTGTTACTCCTTAATATGTTGGCCTAATGTTCTTTTAATTATAACTTACTTTGGTTTCATAACCTTCTCAATAACTCTCACATCCCTGGACCAATAACGTTGCCACCAGGAACACCAAAGTGCTTCTTACTCTTTTTAATCTCTTGTCAGAAGAATAATAAAAAAAACATGAATATTGTTTTACATATATGCTCACAGCATCTATTGAAGTCACTTACTTCTTTTTCTAGTTGTTGTCCCTTTCTGATTGTTCTGTGTGAACATTAATTGCACAAAAATATTTAGAATTAGACATAGCTTATAGACATTTGTGCATATGGTTGTAAAACATGTTCTCACGTTGTGAATAAGGGTTTGAAATTTCCCGAGGAACATTAATTCCTTCTGCTCACTTTTAAGGCAAAGGCTCAATAATAATACATTGTATTTATATTGTGCTTTACATGGTAGGCTACTCAAAGACACTTTACGGTAAAACCAGCACATTCATCACATAAAAACAGAAACATGAAAATAGCATATTTAAAGCAATTAAAACAGTGTAGCCTACAACTTTGTAAATAAAATGTGGCGTGACTAGTAGGTTAAGTAGATATTTTTACATCCTTATACACATTCAGTTGGTCTGCTATAGTCTGTTGGGCTTTTTCTTTCCATTTGATAACAGTTGTATTTCCCTTTTTGCATATTCTTTCCCCTCCTCGTTACTTTCCATTAGAAGCTGCTGCTCATTGGGTGAAACATATGGCGCATGCGTCTTCTCAATTCTGCATCAGTAAATTGAATTTCAATTTCAATTTCAATTTATTTATAGTATCAAGTCACAAAAAGAGTTATCTCAAGACACTTTACAGTTAGAGTAGGTCTAGACCACACTCCAGAATTTACAAGGACCCAACAGTTTCCTCCAGAGTAAGCAACAGTGCGACAGTGGCGAGGAAAAACTTCCTTTTAGGCAGAAACCTCAGAAAGACCCAGCTCTTGGTAGACGGTGTCTGACGGGCCGGTTGGGGTTAGAATGAAAAGTGGCAATAACAGTCCCAATAAAAATAGTAGTTGTTAGTAGTCCTTTGTAGTAGGCACAGCAGAGCCTAGCAGGAAGAACATGGCATCGCAGAGCGTGTTGCGGGACCATGGTGCTGCAACCATGATTTTGGAGCCTCCCCTGATCCCACGAAACATGCTGGGGGAAAAAGAACATGAGGACTCCGGGGAATGACTCCCCAGAGCTAGGTTAGTAACAAGCATTTCTGGAACATGGATGCACATAATTGGAAAGATAGAAAGATAGAGGAGAGAGGAACTAGGTGTGTCACAGGAAGTCCCAGCTGTCTAAAACTATTACAGCATAACCAGGAGAGACAGTGTAAAGAGAGGAGCCTGGTCAGGCTACAACTCTCCCCAAACCCTCTCTTGGTTAGGGTAGGGGGAGAGACACTTAGGGTTAAGGTCAGGAGGGTCAGGGTTAAGTTCAGGAAGGTCAAACTGGGGGATAGGATACAGACCCGGGTTAGGGTAGGGGGAGAGAAAGATAAGGTTAGAGTCAGGAAGGTTAGAGAGGGGGATGAGATACAAACCCTGGTTAGGGTAGGGCATATTATTATATATGCCCTAACTATAAGCTTTATCAAAAAGGATAGTCTTAAGCCTACTCTTAAATGTGGAGACGGTGTCTGCCTCCCGAACCCAGACTGGAACCTGGCTCCACAGGAGAGGAGCCTGATAGCTGAACGCTCTGGCTCCCATTCTACTTTTAGAGACTCTAGGAACCACAAGTAACCCTGCAGTCTGGGAGCGTAGTGCTCTTGTAGGGTTGTAAGGTACTATGAGCTCTTTAAGATAAGATGGTGCCTGACCATGAAGAGCTTTGTAGGTGAGAAGAAGGATTTTAAACTCTATTCTGGATTTTACAGGAAGCCAATGCAGAGAAGCTAAAACAGGAGAGATGTGATCTCTTTTCTTGGTTCCTGTCAGAACACGTGCTGCAGCATTCTGGATCAGCTGAAGAGTCTTTATGGACTTTTTTGAGCAGCCTGATAATAAAGAATTGCAGTAGTCCAGCCTAGAAGTAACAAATGCATGGACTAGTTTTTCTGCATCATTTTTAGACAGGATATTCCTGATTTTTGCAATATTACGTAGGTGAAAAAAGGAGATCCTTGAAATTTGCTTTATGTGGGAATTAAAGGACATGTTCTGATCAAAGATAACTCCAAGATTCCTCACAGTGGTGCTGGAGGCCAGGGTAAATCTGTGATTGAAACCGTGGTCTATGTGAGAAAGCCGTGAACGTGCACTTATCCCAGCTATCTACAACTGGCTTGACATAGCTTCACCTGTTCATCCTGGCTCGGCAAACGTACAACCGATTACCCTCTGAACCCTAAGGTCATTTTTACAGTTCATTGTCCATCTGGATTTATTTGATAAAAAAGCTTGTAAAACATCAACCCTATTGTCTACAGTCAAGATATGAACATGATTTTTTTTCAGGACAAACGGGGTTAGTAGAATATTTGGGTTGCAATGAGGTCACTCTAATGTTAAAAATGGTTGTAGGACCTTAAAGACAAATAAATAAATAAAACGGAACATGACTCTTCCAGATATATATTGATATCACAGACAGATAAGTAAAACCTAAGCCATTTTACACTCTAAAACACTTCTCATATGTCTTGGGAGTCACACTGTGAAGAAATAATCATTATAACTTATACAGATGACAAAATACATACATTTTTTCAAAGAAAGTCAAGACGCATTTGCCCTCATAACATTTACTTATGCCAATAATCAACATAATAATGTCATATTTATTGATATTACACCCACAGCAATGCTATACAAGCATTTGTGTGTCTAATACAGTTCTTCTATATGCAAAAATAAACATAATAAACATTATAACTCATATAAAGCACATACTATTTACATTTCTTCAGAAAAGGCCCAAATATATAATATATAATATAAATATATGCCAAATCTCAAACCAGTGAGGCCATTATGCTCTATAAAACGGTAGATATCTATTTTGTGCACTATAGCATCTTTGATTGCATACAGTTTGACTGGTAGTGTTGGCAACTTTCAGCCTCCATACTCTTTGGATGACATTGTCTCCCATATACTGTATGGGCATACTATTGGCTTTGCTTCCCTAAACACACGAGAGCAAACACGGAGCCGTGAGCTAGCGGCAGAAATGAGCCAAAACGCGATGAATTATGGACATAAAGTGGATAGATCTTGGATGTAACGTTTTGGATTTAATGCTCAACGACCCCAAAAGAGGCCGGAAGTTCCAGGCTCGATAGAAAATCACCTGTAGAGGCTAGAAGGACCATGTGTAACACCAAATTCTGTGACCATCGTATTTTGTGACTGTAGGGGGCGCTGTTGCCACTGGCACAAGGGGTCACATATTCTGACAGCTGTTGTCAGAATATGTGACCCTACTGTAACTTGGCAGAAATCACCTGTAACAACAGCCAAACCATTTCAGGTGACTTGTTTTATCTTCATGTGTATAGACAAGAAACAATAATCACTCTGGTCAACATCTGGTTTAAGGCACAATGGGTCACATATTCTGACAACAGCTGTCAAAATATGTGAAAATGCAATACAGCCTATATATCATGTCTATATATATCTCTATCTATCTCTCTATCTCTCTCTCTCTCTCTCTCTCTCTCTCTCTCTCTCTATATATATATATATATATATATATATATATATATATATATATATATATATATATATATATATATATATATATATATTTTCAAGTGAAAAAACACATTTTTAAACTCTCGGGGCTGAACCTTCATTATAAACCTATAATGAATATATTCATGAATATAATTATAAGCCTGCAGTTTTAGATAATGGCGTCACAGACTCGTAACAAAGTCGTCTGTGTGAGTAAGGTCAACCTGCCCAGTGGCAACAGCGACCCCTACAGTCACAAAATACGATGGTCACAGAATTTGGTGTTACACCTGTAAAGACCTCCGTAACCGCAATGAGCAGATCACACTGAGTCAAGCTGCACTTTTTCACTTATCCTGGATATCTTTATTCTACTTTCGTGCAACAGGCCCCAGGACTTTCTGTTTTCTGAAAATGAGTTGTTATTTTTGTTTTGTAAATAAAAAACTAAATTTTTCTGAAAATCTACCTAACGACTCCTCGTGCCTGCCAGCTTGGTCCCTCACAGGTCTGACAGCTAATTTTGCAATATGCTTAGTGAAGCTACATGTAAAAAGGATTTAAAGTTAGAAGTTCATATTCCTGCGAGGAAAGAGAGATATTATGTTATTTATAAAGTAAGTTATGTCTGTCAACACAGCACAAGAGTTACCAACCTGAAAAAAATTCATGACTCAGGTATTAAGTGAATGAATCAATAAAAGTCATAAAATGTAATAGTCCTAAGTGTTGTTGGAAGAACTCAACACAACAGTTTATTGACTCGTCTGCCTTTACTTCTTACCTGGCCAATTCGCCAATGGGTACAGTTTCTAACGTTTGGACTTGCTAAAAATCCCTGCTCTTGAAACTCCCAAAACCCCAGATACTTTGCCCAGAAATTACTCAACCCTTTCACAAGACTACTTGCCTGTGTATGATCAATATGTTTGCTTGTGTGTTAAGTACACTGATTCAGCAGGCTCAGAATAAGATTTACAATAGAATAACAAACACAACAAAAAGAAAACAAAGGTGTTACATTAGAAAACATCATAGATGCACAATGGCCATAATTTTTTGATAAACTAGTCATTCAACTGTATGCTTAGACACACATGTAAACCATTATTGATTTTCTACTGTTTATCGTTTTCCTTTAGAGCAGAGATTGCTTAATGTTTTTTCAGAAATCAACAGTTTCTACTGCTACTGGGAAATCATGTGTGGATGTGTGCTTGTGTTACACATGTACAGAAACAGGGAGGCGGGGGAGACAGTAATGAGGCGAGGTGTGGGGAGTGGAGTGGATAAAAGAAGGGTGCTGCAGAGCGACAGTCTACAGCGGATCAGGATCAGGCCGAAGGATGAGGAGGACTCTGCTGTGGCTGTTGGCCTCTCTGGCCTTTTTCTCTTTGAATTCTCTGACTGATGGAGCTCCATTGTAAGTAGACTGCCTTACCTTTACTACACCCCCCTTTACCCTTTAGTTAATTCACACAGAAAACAGAGCTAAAATATATATAGTGTGTTTATTCATCTTCCTTATATTACATTATTATTTGATAAACTGCAATAGGAGCAACACAAATATCTAAGGTCCTCTGTATGTCTATTGTGTATGTATATTCAGTTAAAAAAGAGTATGGATGGAAATATTATTTTAACTTGTATCTTACATAAAAAGAAGTTTAGTCCAGTTTGCAGTTTGTGTCACACAAGTCAAGGTAATGTGGTCTTTCAAAAGATTCCAATGAGTTGGCCTCATTCTTGTTTAGAGTTTGCACAACGATGCATTAAGCAACACCGAGTAAAAGTCCAGAGGCATGATGAAATGTTTTGTTGATCCAGTTCTGAATCTTCATCAAGGTAATCAATAGATCACTCTTTGTGTCTGAAGTCCATGCTAGAACTTCTGATCATAATCTAAGCAAATAGGTTTGCTTTATTCAGTAATTTGGTTGAATTGAAACTTTAACTCACAGACTCTAACACAATAGTTCTCAACCTGGGGTGTGGGTCCTAACATAAACCTGAGGGGCCAAGAGGCAATTAAAGGAATAAGTAAGGTGCGGGGGCATTTACCTTGCACAAAATTATGTTAAAATGTTTAGACTTTAATACCATTTTTTTCTTTTTGTTCTTGTCAAATACTAAAATATCATTTACACTTAGTAAGGCCAATACTGTATCTGTGACAAGGGTTTACCATACAAGCACTTCTTTATTTCTTTTTTAAGGGATCACACACAAAAAGGTTGGTAATGTTTTAAGCACATCATAAACAGCATGTGGTAAATTCTGCACATTGACTGCAGTATATTCACATCAATATGTTTCTCTCTTACTGCTGTTCTGCAGGAAGGTGATGTCAGCCCCTAACTTGTTGCGGGTAGGGACAGCAGAAAACATCTTTGTGGAATGTCAAGACTGCACCGGGGCAGACATCCCTGTTGAGATCACCGTGAGGAACCATCCAACCAAAACCACAAAGCTGGCATCCACATCTGTGAAGCTTACCAGTGCAAGAAACTTTCAGGCGCTCGGACAGATAACTGTAAATGAAATACCATAACACTGTGCATGCTACTGTAACTTGATTCAATTACTAAGACGACCAGAAAGAATCTGGAAATGAATCCAGAAATGTCCATGATGCTCCCCAGCCTACTCCTGATGCATATACTGCTTATGTCTCATCATACTGGTTTCAGATCCCTGCTGGAAGCTTCAGTAAGGATCCTACGATGAAGCAGTATGTGTACCTACAAGCTCAGTTCCCTGACCGACTGCTGGAGAAAGTCGTCTTAGTGTCCTTCCAGTCCGGGTACATCTTCATCCAGACTGACAAGACCCTCTACACCCCCAACAGCAAAGGTGAGTTCAATACTGAGCTGCAGAACTGTTAAGGAACACACTTAATTCTGTTTCTCCCAAATTAAATTATTGTACCGTAAATTACAGTACATCAAATCCCTCTTTTGTCATTTTTGACACAAATTTGAGACAACTTTCTCCGACCTTTAGCAGCAAAATCCACCTCTTTCTTTCTCTGTCAGTTCATTTCAGGATGTTTGCAGTGACGCCCCGTATGGAGCCTGTAGAGAGGGATGTCGAAACTCAAACTGATGCTTCTATTGCCATCGAGATTGTGGTATTGTATTTTATACAATATAATTTATATCAAGCACAGATTGTAATGTAATGTAATATAGTCAGCTGTAACTGAGAGGATGAAGCCTATTGATGAGGTGATATCACAAATGCTTAAAAGTAGATAATTTTCATACTAATGACCAAATAACAAAAACACAGTTAACCTTGTGTCTTTCTTATGTTTTAAGTAAAACATGTCCTGCTATTTACTGTAAAAAAAAATGCAATAAAAAATAAATCTAGTGGCAGAGTTACACATTGAAAAAGTATCTAAAAAATCAATATAGACATTGACCAGGGTCATGGATTTAAGACAAAAGACATACATCAAATAGAGCATGGACATACTAAATCAATTTGTAAACTGGCATGGCTTTCTGTTCATGGTTGTTCAATATTGTTTATTTTTAGACCCCTGAAGGCATCGTTTTACCACTTGATTCAGTCTCTTTGAAATCAGGGATCTACTCTGGAGATTTCCAACTCGCTGAAATTGTCAGGTTAGTGTTATTTTTAACGTAGACACTTGTGTGTGGTGTCATTGAAGTCAGCAGAGAGTTTTTTCTTCATTGGTGATGGTTTGGCCTGCCCCTATGCTTAAGCCATGCCCCTTTCATAACAATCATAATCATTTGAACAGTTTAAGGTAGTGATGGTCAAAGGAAGCTTCACAAATCACTCTTTATTTTCGGAGCTCACTAGATGGCAATCTCTGTTCAACAAAGGGTTGAAAACTCACTAAATTGCTATTCCTTTAACCTTTTTATTTGAACAAAGAGCGCCATTTTAGTGAGTTCAGAAAATAAAGACAGTGGTTTGCAAAGCTTCATTTGACCATCACTAGTTTTAGGTAGTCTTGTGTGAGTTGTCATTGAACTCAGCAGAGATTTCCTTGTTGATGGTTTGGCCTGACCCCTACGCCTAAGCCACGACCCTTTTCATAACTGGTGACCCGTTTAAGGTGGAGTCTTATGTGAGGTATTAATGAACTCTTGTTATTGGTTAAAGGTTGCTCCGACCTCTTTGCTTTGGCTACGCCCCCGTCACAGATAATGTACTGTATAAGAAGTGTGGAGAGACACACTACATCCTCAGTACATTCATCACTCAAGCCAACAATTTAAAACTTCAGTATTCAGTGTTTCTGTTGTATTAATTCAATGAATTAATTCAATGAATTTTGTATTAATTCAATGTATTAATTCAATGAATTAATAGAATGAATTTCTTTTATTCTGTATAATACTGATATTAAAAGAATATGTGTGTGTGCGTGCGTGTGTAGTCCCGGACTGTGGAAAGTTTTGGCAAAGTTCCAGAGCAACCCACAGCAAAGCTATTCGGCAGAGTTCGAGGTCAAAGAATATGGTGAGCCCCATAATCTGCACCTTTATTTAAAACTTGTATAAACCTACAATATTTACATGTTTTTTACATGATTGAACACACAGTAACATGTTTCCAATTTTTCAGTGCTGCCCAGTTTTGAAGTTAAACTGATGCCTGTAAGCTCCTTCTTCTATGTGGACAGTCAGGAGCTCACCGTCAACATCAAAGCTACGTAAGTGAAGGTTTATTAGGTGTTATTCAGAAGCTGTGTTGCTCTTTAAGTCAATTAATCATGTGTTTTTGTTTTAATTGTGGCCTTCAAACATGTCTCTTGTGGATTTAGGTATCTCTTTGGTCAAGAGGTGGATGGGACGGCCTACGTTGTGTTTGGGGTTATGCAAAATGATCAAAAGAAGAGCTTTACAAGTTCTCTTCAGAGAGTGCAGGTGATCACAAACTCATGTTTGCTGTAATTTTCTGTGTCTTGTAGGACTCTAAAACATAAAAATGTCTAGGATTTCCTGATGTCTGCAGTCATTTCAGTTACATTGATACATTCCTATTTACAGATATTATTTATTTAGGATGTTGAGAATAATGCCAGGCTGACATACAGTAAGAATTTACATTTTAGTACCTCCAACTGTTCAATGACTGTATCAATGTATTTCAAGCATTTTTCTATTATGTCACATTAGATAGAAGGAGGTGTTGGAGTGGTCACACTGAAGAGAGAGCACATCACACAGACTTTCCCAAACATCCTTCAACTGGTGGGGAGTTCCATATATGTATCTGTCAGTGTGCTGACGGAGAGCGGTAAGAAAAAGAGACTGGGGGTTTGTGCTTCTTCACTATGTTGGATCATGTGTGGGTCAGATTAACTATCAGTATTATCAGTTTATTATTAAAATTATTTTTATTATTATTATTATTAATTTCTCCAAAAGAAGAGATATCAACATACTTTGTTCTGTATAAGTTAATCTAGAAGAAATAAAAAGATGTTAAAATTAGTTTTGTGTTTCTGCATTCATTCACAGGTGGTGAAATGGTGGAGGCAGAAATGAGAAGTATCCAGATTGTTACATCACCTTACACTATCACCTTTAAGAAAACCCCCAAATATTTCAAACCAGGAATGTCCTTCGATGTTGCGGTAAAGTACTTATTTAAATTTATATAAATAACCACCAAAAGTATGGATATATTTATACTTACAAATAAAAAATGTCATTACTGAATACAGTTACTTTTTGAAAACACAGATGGCAGGACTTCTAAATATGAAGGTCGCCTGCTAATTAATGTTCTTTTAATAATTGTAATTGACTAGAGAAATGTTTTAATCTGTTTTGAATTTCATTATGATGTACAGAAAATGCATAATATTTAGTGCACAGCACTCAAATTAATCTCATAACATGAGTTTGGTCTTACGTAATAAGTTTGTTTTTCATAAGACAGTTACAAATTGTTCTGATTGTTCAGCTATTTGTGTCTCTGATGGCAGATGGAAGTTATGAATCCCGATGGCACTCCTGCAGAGCGTGTTGCAGTGGTGGTCAACCCCGGCGGGGTGAAGGGCTCAACCGCAGCTAATGGCATGGCAAAGCTTTCCATCAATACAGAGGGGAGGGAAACAAGACTGACAATCACTGTAAGTCTATAAATGTGGTTTGCAAATGGAAGCTTAAAACCTACTTTACATGAATCAACAATTTTCATGAATCAACAATTTTATATTATATATATATATATATATATATATATGTATATATATGTATATTTTTGTATATGTATAAATATATATATATATGTGTGTGTGTATATATATATATATGTGCGTGTATATACAGTGAGGAAAATAAGTATTTGAACACCTTGCTATTTTGCAAGTTCTCTGAAATTGTCATTGTAGGTGCATGTCCACTGTGAGAGACAAAATCTAAAAAAAAAAATCCAGAAATCACAATGTATGAATTTTTAAGTATTTATTTGTATGATACAGCTTTTTCTGGATTTTTTTTTTTAGATTATATCTCTCACAGTGGACATGCACCTACGATGACAATTTCAGACCCCTCCATGATTTCTAAGTGGGAGAACTTGCAAAATAGCAGGGTGTTCAAATACTTATTTTCCTCACTGTATATATATATATTATATTGTTAATATGAAAATTAACTGTACAGTATGGGAATAGTGAACTACATCTTGCCATTGTTATTTTTTTCACACACTATATTAAGCAATTTTATATTTCCGGGCTACGTTATGCCAGGCAAAGCCACGATAAGTTATGACAGGATAGAATACACTCTGGACTTTTCTCAAATTCCTTATTCAACTGTTTGTGTAGTGGATGCTTACTTGTGTGTGTTAATTACAGGCAAGGACCACGGAGGAACATATTTCAAATGAAAGGCAAGCATCAGCCACCATGGTAGCTCTCCCATATACCACTGGAAGTAACAACTACATCCACATAGGTAAGGGACATAATAACATCAGATTGTGGAAAGCAAGGTTGTGGCATTGGCAAAGTATGTACCATGCACTACATAACACTCATCATAATATGTCTCATTTTCAGGTGTGGATACAGCTGAGCTGAAATTAGGAGACAACCTCAAATTCAGCCTCAACCTCAACAGGCAGGGAAAAGAAGACAATGACATCACATACCTGGTGAGAGATGTTTGACACCTGCATGTGTGCATATACAACTCTTTTTGGTGCATTCCACAAACTGTGTTGTCTATACATGCCGGATAACAACTGATATTCATTATATGTGTCCCCAGATCTTGAGCAGAGGTCAGCTGGTGAAACATGGCCATCACAGGAACACAGGTCAATTTGTAATTTCCCTGAATGTTCCCATTACCAAAGAAATGCTGCCATCGTTCCGCATCATAGCCTACTACCACACAAATGGCAATGAAGTGGTATCAGACTCTGTTTGGGTGGATGTAAAGGACTCCTGTATGGGCTCGGTGAGACACACAACAAACAAGACCTCCACACACAAATTGATCAAGTTATTTGACATTTCTCGGACATACTGTTTTGTTCATGTATGTAACTGTTTTAACAATTACAAAAATGAATGTTCAATTTATTGACCTCCCCTTTTTACATTTAGCTTAAACTGCAACCATTGAGACCCGCTCCATCCTATGAGCCTCGCAAGATGTTTGGTCTGAAGGTCATTGGAGACCCAGGGGCCACAGTGGGACTGGTGGCAGTTGACAAAGGAGTCTATGTCCTAAACAACAAGCACCGTCTCACCCAGAAAAAGGTAATTTCTTTATTTTATATTTATCTTTAAAGAAAATATTTGAGAGGGGTTTTCATTTAAAAGTGCTTGGAAAATTATACACATGTTGACTTTTAAGTTTGTTAGCTTTTTGCTAAATAAAAATATCCGGTATAAATTTGTCCTGTCACAAATACATTGTGTGATTAGGTGTGTCCAATGCCATATCAGAACTTTCATATACTGTACTATAAGTTACAGATATTTCTGTTTATCTTACATCTTGTAAGCCTTGTTTGTTTGTATTTGGGTGTGTGAATGACCTCCACCCTGCTTAGGTGTGGGATATTGTAGAGAAGTACGACACAGGCTGCACACCAGGTGGAGGGAAGGATGGTATGAGTGTGTTCTACGATGCTGGGCTGTTGTTTGAGTCCAGCACAGCTTTCTGGAACTCCTTACAGACAAGGTGACACTACTTTACTTTCCTCTTCCCTGAATATATGTCGCTTTAGGCCTTAATATTGTACCAATGAAATATCTAGTCTAATTAAGACAAGCAGGCACATTATTCATGGCAATAAGTTAAGTGCTTTTTTAGGAGTAAGCATCTAGTGGACAGTAGAAGACCTGCATCTTAAAGGGTCTTTTAAAGCAAAGTCCCTCCCCTTCCATTGGACCTTATGAGACCTTAATTCGGAAAAAATATGAACGTTAGTAAACAAGGAAAGGCAAATTATTTTTTGATCCTGTTTAAATTGTGCCATGGATTACAAATATGATGTTCATCAATTTAAACAATCATTTTTCAACCGAAGAAAGTCTCAGTTAGCCGTAGGTTTGTCATTTGACCACTTAGTTTTTTGTGAATACACTCAGTGAACTACATCTCTTGTGTCACCCAATTTATGTCACCTAGCTTGATGCTCAACTTGCTCGCTAGCTTAGCTCTGTTCTATTAGCTCTGTTTTATCCAGTGAAGCGTTTTTAGCAGATAAACAAAAGAACAAGCAAGATCTGCTGCTCATTTGAATGGGGATGTAACCTTATTTGCATCTTTGAAGTGTGTAGTCTTTCTAATTACGTACTTTTACAGTCTTATACTTCAAACAATCAACTGTGACTTTCTTGACATTAACAAATTATCTATCAAACTGATGAACATCATATGTGTAATTCATGGCTCAATTCAAACTGGATCAAAACATAATTATTATCTCTCCATTGACCCTTGTTCATATTTTTCAAAAGATAGGTCCCATGGAAGTAGAAGGGTGGAACTTCGTCTCTCTTTTATTTTATTCCCCTTTTTTGGTATCTGGACATGCAGATGTGTCTAAGACCTTGTTTGTGAAATCCCTAGTTGCTGTCTAGACAGAATCTCAGCAACAGATACAGTATCTTGTGGTAGTCTTTATTGGCGAATACCAACTTTATTCATTTTCGGGATTGTTCAGGTGCTGCCGGAAATTTCGCCAGGTGTCCATAATTTTCGTCCCTAATTTTCGTCCCTCACCTTCAGCTTTTTTTGTGTTAGCATTCTAAACTCCTGTCAATTTGTGAGGACTGGTTAACTGCTTCTTTGATTTCTTCAGGGTAAATCGAGACAGCTGGCTAGACTATCGGTTCAATCATTTTTGTTGCACAATTAAAACTACTTTTGAAGTACACGTTCCACCAAAGTAAGTTCCTTCCTGAGGCTGTTTTGCAGAGGCACCGTCATTGAGTCTGGTGCTTAGCGCCACCCAAGACGATTGTGATTGGTTAAAAAATGCCAATAATGCCAAAAACTACACTTGGGGTAACTGAAATAATGGGTTTTAGATTGAGCCAACCCTTTAAAGACATTTGTACAATGTTTTAAAATTTTAACAAATAAAAAGTGCACTTGTGGATCTATTTTCTCCCCCCCCCACACCATCCATGTGTCTAAACCATAGACTGTACAAAATATGGACATAGCCGACGTGACTTCACCCATAAGTTTCTGATGAGTCAAAACAAGCTCAAAGTTGGCATTCCAACTGTCACTCAAAGCAGAATGCCCTATGCAGAACTTTAAGCCTGAATATAGTTTAAAGGGGTGAGTTATAAAAAAAAAGCCCTAAATTGTTAAATTATGTTGTAAAGTTGTGCATTTAACATGTGGGGGCTAAGGGGTTTGACTCCCCTTTGGAGCCAGCTTCAAGTGGCCACTCAATGAATTGCCGTTTTTGGCATTGGCTTAATTTTTCAACACCTGAGGTTTCCGCTTGGTTTTACCAGATAATGGACCTCACTGATTGTAGGAGTTTTATATACAACTGTACCATGCAGGAATCCCGTCTAGTTCCTAACTTGTTGGGTTTAAAGATCTTGTCTGTGATGCGTTTCCAGAATTGAAATGCCCGACCCCCAGCAGGAGGAAACGAGCAGCTACTATAACGGACGTCACAACCAGCTTAGGTAAGAACCACAGCTCTAAATTTCCCAACAACCACATATTTAGTCATCTTTGTCACACAGTTATTTCAGGCTCTCCACAATGTTTGGAGTTATACATGTTTATGGTTGTCTTTGTAATGCTTTCCAGTTCACCATTTTTCTTTTACTATGTCTTCTTCCTTGTCATTCCTTTACAAACCTCTTTCTTTCCAGCAAGTCAATATCAAGACCAACTGCAACGTGAATGTTGTTTGGATGGCATGAGGAACACCCCCCTCTCATACACCTGTGAGAGACGCAGCGAGTACATCAGTGATGGTGCAGCCTGTGCCGCAGCCTTCCTACACTGCTGCAAGGAGATGGAAACCCAGCGAGCTGAGAGGAAGGAGGATAGCCTTCTACTGGCTCGCAGTAAGACACAGGGACAAGGGATGGGGGGAAGCCCTGGGTGGTTATTCATGATCATAATGGTAGTTAGAAGACAGTCAAAAACCTAACATTTTTGATGACACTTTACTTTAGGTGAGGAGGATGACAGTTACATGGACAGCAATGAAATTGTTTCTCGCACCAACTTTCCTGAAAGTTGGTTGTGGGTGGATCTCAAACTGCCTGCTTGTCCTCCACAAACACCTAACTGGTGAGTCAACTGGAATATAGACACAACCAATACACTGATGACTTCATGATGACACAACTAGGATTTAAAAACATTTTTTTGCTTTTACTGTTAACACTTTTCTTTGTTTCAGTGACACTACATTTCTGACGAAAAATGTTCCTTTACAAGACTCAATCACAACCTGGCAGTTCACTGGCATTAGTCTGTCAAGAACTCACGGTGAGGATTCAGTGACTAAAAGCTGTCTTGTGCTTTAGTTGTGCTCCTACCCTTAAAGGTTCTGTACTTGACATTTAAAACATTAGTATGGCAGCAAACAAATATTAGCTACTGTATGTAAAGATATAGAGG
This sequence comes from Etheostoma perlongum, assembly GCA_026937815.1. NCBI lineage: Eukaryota > Metazoa > Chordata > Actinopteri > Perciformes > Percidae > Etheostoma > Etheostoma perlongum. The sequence continues at coordinate 24,036,120 of CM049372.1, read as the reverse complement.
AGTAATGGCCTGAGTTATGAATGATGTCCTCTCCCTTTGTGTGTTGTATTCCAAACTTCTCTGTTCGTCGTTTTGATAGCCGGTCCGAAAAAACTTTTATTTTTATTTTATTCCTCTCATTTTATAGGAATCTGTGTTGGCGAGCCATTAGAGGTCATCGTCCGGAAGGAATTCTTCATTGATCTCAGGCTGCCGTACTCTGCTGTCCGTGGAGAACAGCTGGAAATTAAGGCAATCCTCCACAACTACAGCCCCGATCCTGCCATCGTAAGTCTGTGTTATTTTGCTCTGGTGTTTCAGGTCAGAGCCAATGATGTAATTTTGCTTAGATGTGTGCAAAGAAAGGGCAAAACAACAGGCAATATTGTCAGACAATGTGTAGCAAAAAAGATAAGGACTGTAATCCTTTTTCTAGTCTTTGGTAAGTGTAATACCTGCTCACATGGTGGTCTGTCCCAGAACTGGGGAAACCTTATTGTAATATATGTAGTGTGCCTTGCCATTCTCCTGTAGGAAACCATGTAAAGCATTACATTTCCTAAGGATGCATCATAGGTTTCAATCAATGTATTTCTATGCACATTTTGCATTAGAAAATGTTAAATTTTCTCTCAAATTATTCCTCAAATTTGCAAAAAAATGCATATTCGCTTAACTCAATGCGCAAAATGGGAGATGGAAACAGCTTTACTGAATAAGTTGTGACATAGCAAACGGATGGGGGAAGGATCGGGAAATGGGTCCTATCCATGCCGTACACTTGTGAAGTTGTTTATTCACTTTAACCAGTTGATGGAAACACTTCTAATTTGCATTTTCTTTTATGCAACAGTTTAAAAGTTTGCTTAAAATTCACTTGACAATTAGATGGAAACATGAAGTGTTAGGTGAATTTAAATATAACCAGTGGTGGAACGTAACTAAGACCATGCATTCCAGTACTGTTCTTAAGTACAAATTTGAGGTACTTGTACTTAACTTGAGTATTTACTCATTTCAGAGAGAAATATTGTACTTTTTACTCCACAACATTAATCTGACAGTTTTAGTTACTTAACAATTATTTTTTGGCACACAAAACACTTGTAGTTTATAAAATACAGTGTTTTATCATGAATTAAACTACCCGCAATATAACGGCTTACAAGTCCACCGGAAATGATTAGCCGATAAATACTTAACTGAATGTCAGAACTGTTATGATCATTTCTAGTTTGATGATTGATCTGCATTGAGTACGTATACTGTTATACTTTAAATACATTTTCCTGGTGATGTTACAGGTAACATTTTCATTGCAGATATCCCAAGTGACGTCGGGCATTTTAGATTCTCAAGTGTCATAGGCCGCTCGCACTGCCACACAGGGCTTTTTTTTAACAGATTTGTTTTTACAGTATGGTATTGCTACTTTTACTTAAGTGAAGGATCTGAATACTTTTTCCACCACTAAATAAAACTGATGATCCTGATCCTTATTATGAACTAAACATACTTAAGTCTTTTCCTACATCTTTGTCACGTGTTCAAGGTGCGTGTGGATCTGACTGAAGTGGAGCATGTGTGCAGTTCAGCCTCTAAACGTGGAAGGTATCGCCAGGAAGTCAAAATGGGGGCCCAAACTACACGAGCTGTACCTTTCATCATTATTCCCATGAAAGAAGGAACATTTAGCATTGAGGTCAAAGCAGCTGTTAAAGATTCTTCGCTCAATGATGGAATCATAAAGAAGCTGCTGGTGGTGGTAAGAGAAAAGAACAGCGATCTTCCGTGTTAAAGTCAGTGTAAGAAAACAAATATCTTTTTAGGATTTTCTTTTTTTTTAGGCTTAACTTTGATAGAAATGTAAACTGTATCAGTGTTTTCAAAATTATTGTGTCACACTAGCAGATAAAGATTGCTCCAAAAGATTTGTAATTTCTAATGTTTGTTGTTTTTCCAGCCTGAAGGCGTACTTGTTAAATCTCCTCAGATTATAATTCTAGACCCCACTAATAAAGGTGTAGGTGAGTTTACCCATTACATTATGTAGTAATTTAGTACTATTTTTTTACTATTTTTGCAAGCTGATCTCCCAACTTGCCCACTGTTTCTTCCTTTAGGTGGTAAACAAGAAGAAATTCTCAACAGTGGAATTCCTTTAAAAGATTTGGTTCGAAATACACCTACTAGCACACAGATCTCTGTAACAGGTCAGATATTATGTTATATTTTGGCATGTCATATAGAGTGCCTGTATAATGAACTCTGCATAGGTGTAAATATGATACTGTATTGTTCTCGATATTGTTATTGGTGATATGACCACCCTTACTGGTTGCATTTTAGCTTTGTTTAATTGTTTCTTCCCATTGAATATTTTGTTTTTGTGCATGTGCAGGGAGAGAACAAGTTTCTGCACTGGTGGAGAATGCCGTTAGTGGGACCTCCATGGGTACCCTGATCATCCAGCCCGGCGGCTGTGGAGAGCAGAACATGATTGGCATGACCCTACCGGTCATTGCAGCCACATATTTGGACAAAACCAACCAGTGGGAAACTGTGGGCTTTCAGAAACGTAATGAAGCCCTCCAACACATCAAGACCGGTGGGCTCAAAGATGTATTTATTATCACAGATACCAAAAATCTTAATAATTGGTTGATTTCTCTGTGTGGGATTTTAAAGTTTCTGATTGGTAGAATTACAAGCTAGGGACACTGATAATTAATAGTCTGAATGCAACACATACACTCATAGACCATGTTTTAACCAAGATTGTCAGTACAAACAAAAACCTATGCCAAAAATTAACAAGACTTCCCAAACTTGATGTGTGTGCTGATTGTGTACAGGCTACCAGAATGAGCTTGTCTTCCGTAGAAATGATGGGTCTTTTGCTACGTTCGCACATTATACGACAGGCAGCACCTGGTAAGCAACCAAACATCCATGATACATCATTGTTTACACATCCTCCTTTAACTTAGATCCTGACTATGTGAAAATGATGTATAACATCATATAATTATGTACATGAATTACACATCCTCTCCTCCTCTCTAAGGTTGACAGCTTATGTTGCGAAGGTGTTTGCCATGGCTAACACTCTGGTGGCAGTGCAAAGTGAACACATGTGTGAAGCCATCAAGTTTCTGATTCTCAAGGCACAGCAACCTGACGGCCTGTTTAGAGAAGTTGGAAAGGTTATCCATGGAGAGATGATTGTGCGTATCCTGATTTCATTGACATCAATTGTTAAACTTGGTGCTACAAAGATAGCTAATCGAGATTAATACAATTACATATATGAACACGAAAAAATATATGTTTGTATGTGTGTAGGGTGATGTGGCAGGCGCAGATTCAGACGCCTCCATGACGGCCTTCTGCCTCATTGCTATGCAGGAGTCTCGTGCCATATGTTCTGACAGTGTTAATGTGAGTATTTCATCTGCAAATGTTTTCTCTTTTTCCCTCATCATTCATTTCTTCATTTACTTACTCAACACTAATGACGTTTTTTTTTGTCTTTTATAAACATTACTATTAGCTACTTAAGTTAATGTAGTTGGGTAATGATGTGCTCTTTGGCCTTGGAATTAATATTTAGTTATCACTGTATGTTATGTTTCTCAGACATGCTAATGATTGCAGCCTGTGTTAGAGCAGATAAAGACATGGTTTAATCCCTAATTCCTAACATTTTTCTCTTGTTTCTTTAGTTTTAGAATTGTTAAAAAAAACTGCTTGTATGAAGACTGTCACTCCTAACACATTCCCGTACTGGATCAAAAGGTCCCCAGCTCCTCAGAGCGAGGGGTTTAGCGAATGGTCAATTTTGCTAAAAGGATTCTTTTGAAGCAATTGACACTTTCAAAATGGAGAGATATTTAATAATTAAAGGTTGTATTATAAAACACAACCACTCTTCTACAGTCTATATATCTTCTTTTAAATACTGTAGCAGATTAATAAAGACATCCCATTTTCACACCACAGACACCTCTCTGACACGAGTAGTGCTTTTTTTGGTAATGTGATTGTTGACATGTCAAAGCGAGGCACCAAAATATCTTACTTCGATTCAATCCAGTCTCAGCTATTGTCTAAGGTTAAAATGTTATGGCATTCTTCAACAGAGGTGGATATTTGAAATAGATGCACTACTGGTATCTGACCCCTTTGACAGCCTTTTATGCTTACACTCTCCTTCCTTTCTTTTCCTTCTGTCCAGAGTCTGCCAGGCAGTATAGACAAAGCAGTGAGCTATCTGGAGAAGCGTCTGCCCAGCCTCACCAACCCATATGCTGTTGCCATGACGTCATATGCCCTGGCCAATGAAAAGAAACTGAACAAGGAGACCCTCTACAAGTTTGCTTCCCCAGGTGTCATTACACAGCAATATTCTTAAACTAAAATTCAGAAACAGAATATATGGTGTGGTAAATAGATTAAAAAATATAACACAACCATCAATAATAATAAATAGGTTTATTAGAGCCCGACTGACACGAATGGTATGGTTGATGCTATGGGAGTATTTTCACTCACTACAAAAATATTAAAAATATGTTTGAGGTATTTTAGAAAAAGTCTTTAATTTCCATAGATTCTATAATATAAAGATTTTTGTGTGTTTTCCTCAGAGTTGTCCCACTGGCCGACACCTAAAGGACACGTTTACACACTGGAGGCCACAGCTTACGCTCTTCTTGCTCTGGTCAAGGCCAAGGTGAGTTTGTCTCACTTGAATATGTCTAGTCAGGACGCTTACAGAAAACATACACCTGAATCCTTATCCATGCTACCTCACTGAAAGGGTAGTGGGTTTGCAAGTCAGTGAAATGTGTCTGTGGAAAAATCAAGGACATGTAGTTTGTGATTGACTGCTTTTATCAGGCAAGTTTCAAGTCTCTGTTGTTTACTTTTGTCATAACAGAAACAAATGATTTAGAAGCTCTATGGTAGGCTTTGGAAACTGGATACTATCTAAAGTATAACTGTAAAAGAATCAGGACTTATTTCTAGTTCAACCATTGACATGCCTTCTGTTAATAAAGGCATTTGAAGAGGCCAGACCTGTTGTGAGATGGTTCAACACACAGCAGAAGGTGGGCGGAAGCTATGGATCAACTCAGGTAACACAGACCCCATTCTCCATCTTGATACCTGCAGCTAACCTATATTTCTTCTAAATCTTGTTTCCCTCACTCTTTTTCTCTCTAGGCTACTATAATAGTGTACCAGGCTATAGCGGAGTACTGGGCTACTGCTAAAGAACCAGAGTATGATCTGAATGTGGACATCTTGTTGCCGGGCAGGTCAAAGCCTGACAAGTACAACTTCAACAGGGACAACCACTACGCCACCAGAACATCTAAAGTGAGAAAACACACAAACAAACAAACTCATAGTTGCTCATTAACATCACCATTCCTGATGTTTTCTGTCTGTTTCTTTTGATGATCCCTGACTTTGTGTGTGCGTGTGCGATTGTGTGTGCGTGTGTGTGCGTGTGTGTGTGTCACAGATCAAAGATATAAACCAGAATGTGAAGGTAATTGCCAATGGCACAGGAGAAGCAACGGTGACAGTAAGTACAATTTGTTAATGTTCTGAGTTTTATCCTCAGTTGATTATTGATGTCTCAGAAGAGAAGAGATTTGTTTAATCTTATATTTTTTAAAACAGATGTCTGTAAGTTTATCACATACAAAGAAGCGCTTTTATCTGTCTGACAGATGGTGTCGCTGTATTACGCTCTGCCTAAAGAAAAAGAGAGTGACTGTCAGAAGTTTAACTTGTCAGTGCAGCTCCTTCCAGGTAATTTGGTGCCCTCTGTCTCTTTCTTTATTTATAGTTATGTGTTGCTTAGGTAAAATAACATAAAGTACCTCACCTTATGAGAAACAAATAAACAAAATACTCATACATTATTTTGCTCATGCAGAGAAAATGGATGAGGATGCCAACGTATACAAGCTGAGAATAGAGTTTTTGTGAGTATAATCAAGTCATGAGTGAACAAGTGTTGTTCTCATAATTGTTTTTAATCTTTTTTATGATGTTATTTAATTATTCCATCCATGCTGAATACAGTTATAAGAACAAAGAAAGGGATGCATCCATGTCAATCCTGGATATTGGCTTGCTAACTGGCTTCACCGTTAACACAGCTGACCTGGACTTAGTAAGAACTTATACAGATTTACCTCATGTAACCACATACAGTTCAGTCAGTGTTCATGGTTTGGAGGAAAAATATGTTTTAGAAAGTTATTTGACTGTGTGTATGTGTGTGTGTGTGTGTGTGTAGTTGTCTAAAGGACGAGGCCGCGTTATTGCAAAATATGAGATGAACACAGTCCTGTCAGAAAGAGGCTCACTCATCATCTACCTGGATAAGGTTAGACATCACTGTGTCCTACCTCTGTACTTTCTCTCTCTGCCTTGTTCTTCCTTTCTTTATCTCTATCTCACATTTGGCCACAGGTTTCTCACACACGACCAGAGGAGATCACTTTTAGGATCCATCAGAAGCTGAAAGTCGGAGTCTTACAACCAGCTGCTGTGTCTATCTATGAATACTATGACCGTGAGTCTCAGAGACACTTTGAAAAATGTGATGCCTCCGTGTACATTGCTGTTAATAGATGTCAGAGTAGATAACTTAGGATAAGCAGACATTATTACATTGTCAAATAATTGAATGTACATTTTTTGAAATCTTTCTTTCCCATTGTAGAAACACAATGTGTCAAATTCTACCATCCAGAGAGGAAAGCAGGAATCCTGTTGCGGCTCTGTACAAGTGATGAATGCACATGTGCAGAAGGTAACACTGTTAAACTGACCTAATCTGTCTACTGTAAACATTCATTTGTTATACTTAAAATTCTTGAACAAACACCTAAACCGAACACCAACATGGTGCTTCATAAAGCATTGATCCATCAATGGAGGGCTTATCATCATGCATTGTCTGTAAACTGCAGCAATTTATTATTGCACCTCAATAAAGTTAGGGGACTTACGGCCAAGAGAAGATTAAACAAGATAAAGAGCTAAAGCCATGCTAGTGGTTCTTAGAAGCTGTACCAATGTTCAGCCGCAATTTTTGGGCTAAAGGCTAATATGTTCAAAATGGCAATGCTGACATGCTGTCACATCTTAGTTGGAAATGATATCATTTTGCAGTTGTTGGGTCATGAACATAAACATTACACAAATTAAGATTTAAAAAAAAATCATTAAAAGAAAAAAAGGTCAGAACATCACACATGTGCTGACAATGTACCTAGTAAATGTGTGAATCTAATTTAATGGCAAATCAAATAGTTGTTGAGATGTGTTACTACTAGCTAAATATGTAAACCTGCTGGTGGCGCTACAAGAAATGTCACGGATCACCAGAGTCATTCAAATGTATCCTCTGGGCACCATGCGTATCTCTACTGGATATTATGGAAATCGATCCTTTAGTTGTTGAGATTCTTCCATCGGGACCAAAGTTGTGGGATCACTGACCGACAGACAGACATGGTCACTATCAGTGGCAAACTTTGCTAAAAATGATGGTCAAACCATGATGACATCACCAGGAATATTCTCTCAGAGTTTAGACAACTCCCTTCAGAGCTACAGAGGACAATGTATAAGCATTTTCTCAGGCTGAGTATACTACTTCAGATGGTACAGTATACTGTACCTCGAGCAGAGTGCCTTTTAAGATCTGGTGAAGGAGATGGCTGTGGAATTACATTTTTTAGTAAATCACCAGATTATAAATTGTAAAATATTCAAAACAATGTTCCTTTAAGGCAACAAACCTGCAGGATCAAGTATTGTCAGGTCAGTGGGCTAGCAAAGAACAACTCTCTAACATATTTAAAATGATACTTCACCGATTAATATTAAGTTTTGTATCAGTAGAAACCCGGTAGTATTTTCGAATGACCTTGCTTCCCTCCATGTGCTGAGACAAGAGATCTCTGTATTGTGTGTCTGGAAAAAAACGCAAAAATGACGCAAAAAATCATCATTTTGCGGCATCTGAGGCATTTTGCACAGAAGCAGGGAACTACAAACCAGCTAGTTCCGCATGTTTTCAACCCGCTCATAGGGGGTTGGCCCTAAAGCAAGCCAAAGCAAGCTGAAGCGTGTCAAGTGTCAGCCATCTTGGAGCTAAGCTACAGAAATGGGGTGCTTTTATCCAACTACTACTCACCGCTGGTGAAGTTTGTGACTGTTAAATGCCGACCATTCTACATACCATGCAAATTCAGTGCTGTGTTTATACTCTGTGTTTACAGCCCACCAAGCGCTAATGCTACCAATGCATTAGCTTAACTTTATGGAGTTAAGTTAATGTGTGTGCACTAAATGTAGCCTGTTTCATTTGTCGTTTTTATATAATGTCGTTTTTTACATCCACGACCCCATACCGGATAAGCGGAGGAAGATATATGGATGGTTGTTTTTATATATTTTAAATGTGTAACACCACTTGAGCCACGGTGAACGTTTCGTGTATATGGTTGAAATGACAATAAAACCACACTAGAGTTGAGTTGAATGCCTCATTAGCTAGTTTCCATCCAAGGGCTTTAAAGCTAATTAAAACCTGTGCGTAATGACATCGCATGGTGTTTTCGTATATCGTTTTGTTTTGGTATATCGAATTGATTTTAGATATTTTAAGGTATTTCCATTCATTTTCACAGTAAATCGCATTCAAAACCTTCAAGCAAACATTTGCAAACAAAGTTTTTCTAGACAACATGGATCACGTCGTCTACCAATAATGATCAATATTGCACAAGTTGTATTGATATGATGATGCAGATGCAACTTGCCTTTTATTTTCCCTCAGGCACCGCTGTGAGACAACTCTTTTTTGAGACATGTATCGTTGTTTGAGTGCCTTCCATTTATTCCGGAGGACGTCCCATGGCTTGTTGTAACCTTTGTTCGCCATTTCCTTCGCGAGTTCCTGATAAATTAAATTCAAAAAGTCACTCGTCTACTTACATCTGTCTTTGTTGACACCCGCCACAGAGCGGAAATACTGGGCGGAAATGAACTGAAACTTCTTTTTCTTCGTTTTGTGGCAGATTGCAACCTTAAAATGACCTAAAAGTTAATCGCAATTCAGTATTTATTTGGCAAATAACGTTTCCATCAGCATTTATTGCATAAGCCGTATATCGATCACGATAGAATTCGATTGGGACCAAACATATTTTTTTGAGTCGATATTTCATATAATTTGACTGTTTCCATAAGGCATTTTTCATTCAATATCACTTAATTTGGATAAAAACATGTGGATGGAAACATAGCTACAGCAAAGCAAGTGCATTTTGAGATTTGGTGTCTTTCATCCATGAGCCAAAAACACATTTTTTCTCGGCCTAGAAGGCACCAATTTCGAAAATATTCCACATTTCTACTACATAAGTGACTCAATTTAAAGATATATTTATCTTTCCAACGGTAAAATATCCCTTTAAATTGTGTATCAGATACAGGTGCACTCACCCATTAATCCATCCATAAATATCCAAATGTGTTTTTTTGATCAGTTGTGTATGTACGTTGTGCCTTTTGTGTATTTCCAGAGAACTGCAGTATGCAGAAGAAGGACAAAGTCACCAATGATCAGCGAGCAGCTAAGGTCTGTGAGAGTACACAGACCAGCATAATAGATTTTGGTAAGAGAGTGTGAATTGATTGTATTTATAAAGAACTTTGATCCAAAAAAAGGTTGTATTTTAGTGTAAGTAAGTGAGCTTACACTATGCGAACAACTTGTCTGTCCTCAGTGTACAAAGGGAGAGTGGAAAGTTTTGAAGCAGATTTGTCCACTGACATTTACAAAGTGAAGGTACTGGAAGTCATCAAAGAAGGTATGTATTTATCTTTGAACTGCCTGAAATGTACAAGACACTGACGTTTTTCCAAGGTTCCTTAAAGACATAACAATTTGTTTTCCTCCATCTGAAATGGAGCCAGGCAACGCAGTCATAAGAGTGGTATTATTAGAGGTATCAATCTAAATCTCTGCAAGAAGGCAAATAAGTATTTCCTCAGTATTCCCAACTATTTCTTTAAGCACGGGAATATGAGAATACAGCACAAATGTTTTGCACTGCACCTTTAGCTATGCATTTAATCCTTTTCTCTGTTCTCCTATACTTGAATTACAGGAACTCTTGATGTGGGTCCTCTGAATAAACAGCGCACATTCCTCAGTTATCCCCACTGCAGGGAGTCTTTAGATCTGGAGACGGGTAAAACCTACCTTATCATGGGCACGTCCAAAGATATTCACAGAGATGACCGACAACAATCGTAAGTTTGTTCTTTGTATGATTGTGTGTGGGGTTTGCTTTTCTACAATTTTACTGTTTTTTATTAGTAAATCAAATACTTTCTTGTAATCTAGCTTAATTGTTACTCTCACTATTGATAGTGATTGTGGGAGGGGGGGAAGTGGCTTTTAATGTTGTGTAACAGTGATGTGTATTTTTCACTGTGCTTCCCTCAGGTATCAGTATGTGCTTGGAGAGAGAACCTGGATCGAGTACTGGCCCACAGAAGCAGAGTGTCAAACTGAGGAACACAGAATGACCTGTTTGGGCATAGAGGACATGGTTAATCAGTACCAACTCTTTGGGTGTCCGCAATAGTGAAACTCAAGAAAAGAAAATGTTAATTTTAAAAAGTTTTATTTTTTATTTTGCATCATTCTTATTATGGCTTACAATGTTGCATTGTATTGATTTAAATGTAATGGTCTTAAATGTAATTGTCTTTGTTTGAAAAATCGACACTTATAACTGTTATTTTGGTTGTGATTCAGAATGTATACGCTCATGTAGATCAATTAACGATCCGTGTAGAAGTAATAAAGCTGACATTTTAAGCTATTATAAAACCACTGTCAAAATGAAAGTAAGCGCCTGGTTAGCTCACCTGGTAGATGTGTGTCATACGTATTTACATTAATTTCTCAGGTAGAAGTATAGATTCTAGGGTTAAAGACTTCTGTAGAACTCACGCTTTTTACTCAAGTAAAAGTGTAAAAGTAATGGTTTTAGAACTACTTAAAGTATAAAAGTAAAAGTAATCTAAGGGAAAAAATTATATCAATATGCTTATTCAAATTAGATGGCAAGTTTTGTAAACAATTAGCTCGTGGTACTTGGGTGCTTAGAGCTTGCAGCACATTCAAAAAAAAGTTGTTTTTGCATCCAACCATTTCAAAAAATTCTTCCAGGTACGGCCAGGGATGTAGACGGGTTGGCTGGTCTTCCTGGGACATCTCACTGGAGTTCTCTTGAGTCTCATCTTCGTACTAGGCTACATACGTCTATTTCCTTACTGGAGTATGACAGGATTTGTGTCATGTGCAGGTGCGATGGCTGGAAATTCACTCGCTCGAGATGGCGCAATTTATCTGAATAGATTTTTTTTGGATAGCCGGAATGAAAACAAGTCAAACTGATATAGGAATAATAAGGCTATTTTTAAAATGTAAGGAGTAGATGGTACAGATATTTGCATTAAAAATGTATGGAATAGAGTAAAAAGTCTGCTGTAAAATAATTACTCCAGTAAGTATTTGTACTTCATTACCAGACACCTCTGCTGGTAGAGCGGGCGTCCATATTTAGAGGTTTACTCCTCGGTGCAGCGGGTCGACTCCAACCTGTGGCCTTTTGCTGCTGTCCTACAGAAATAAATGGCCAAGAAATAAAATCTTTAAAAATAAAATAAAACTGTAAGTCAATTGCTGTTTTTTTATCAGCTGGTTTAGCAAGGACATCACTTTAAAAAAAAGCATCATGATGCAGCAGGTGCAAGTAGCCCTATACTACAATTTTAATTAATTAATTTATCAATGTATCCCTGTCCAACAATGTCCAAATCCCTGTTGAGATCAAATTCATATATTGATAATAATTAAAAAACAGACTTATTCCATGCGGATACACAACACATTACTGAAAGACAGTACACCCACACTTACATGGAATGCCATTTTATCCAATAATAAATAAATTAATAAATACATACATATACAAATATGCCTATCAAAAACATCTTAAAAGAAATGTTTGATGCAATACATATTTAAATGAGTCAATATAGTTCAATAAATCCATCCTGAGACTTGCCCACCCAGCTCTAGCCCCTATATCTCCTAGCGTTCTGAACTCTTTTCAACCTATTAGTTACAGTGTTTGTAGGATTATTTTATTAGGAAAATTAAGCTATTGTTTACTCTTGATGTACCATCTTTTCTATTATTTTAGGTTTTACCTATTATTGGCCCTGCTTTTTCAGCTATTGTGAGACAAATTATCCTGGTCCCCCCCATCTGTTCCACAATTTAAAAAAATTTAAGGAACTTGAAAGATTATAGTCCTGGATCAAGAGACCTTTTTCTCCATATTCTTGTCTATTAAAATTAGGAAAAGGTTCGAGCAATGAGGAACACGAAAATCATGTTTAAGTGTTAAGATACAGGATATTGAGAACAATAAGAAGTATTGTGTACTAACAAGACTGTACATTTAAAAAGCACTCACTTGACTTGACTGACTCAGACCGCTTAAGCCTTATATAAACTTTGAAACATTTATGTGAAAAAATGAGCTCTGTGGATCTCCCAATACTCCCTATGAACAAGAATCATAGCAAGAAAAAAAAAAGTATGGGCATTTAACTAGTGTTTTAAACAATGTAAGCCTATCCTTTAAATGGATGAGACATAAATGGATGAGACAGTGGTGAGGAGAACTAAAGGTGCATAAGGAGGGACGTGAGTGAATAAAAAGAGAGTGCTGCAGAGCAACAGTCTACATTGACAGCAGATATGGGATCAGGTCGGGTGATGTGTCAGACCCAGCTGTGGCTGCTGGCCTTTCTGGCCTTTTCTTCTCTGGCTTTTTTAGCGGATGGATCTCCATTGTAAGTAAACCTGCCTTATCTTATCACAACCTTTTTAATATTAATGTTTTATATCTTTGACTGATCTGATATTGTCATAATGCCCAAATAACTGTTACCATATACCATCAAATGTTGTTAAATTCACCTAACCTAAGGAACAGATCATGAAATTTAATTTCTCAAACACATTTACACCACAGGAAGCAAATCTTAGTTTTTGGTTGTGAAATTTACCTCTTTAAGCAACGAGAAAGGGAAATGTAATTTTGGTGGCACTCAATTTTCAGACATTCATCTACTGTTTTAATCATATGTTACACTACTTTGTGAAACTCAGACTTTGGTCAACTCATTTCAAGCAACAAAACAATTTGTCAACACACCATTAGTTATGATGTGTTTTCTAAAGAAATTTGAGTAATTTCAAAGAGCCAACTTCAACTTTTAAGCTTTAGCACCAAATCATCTCTTTACACATTGCTATAGAAAAAATTTGAGTGTCACTAAATGGAAAGCTGACTCTGTTCTGAATATTTTAATGTGAAAACATAGTGATCTGTTATATGCAAATACCCTAAAAAGGTGAATTTAAGTAGATGTGTAAAATCCCCTTAGGCCTCAGAGGGTTAACTTATTGACTAATTAGATTTAAAACATGGCTTTAGTCTTTTACATCTCAAACAATATCATACTAGAAATGGATATGATGATTATATCTATATGTTTTGAGATTGTAACAAATCAATTGAGAAAAACTGTAATGGGAGCGACATTAAGACCAGGTATTACCTGCATTTACTAACAATTAAAGAGTTATTGATGCAGGCTTATGAAGATTTTTTACATTTTACCTGTCTAACATAATGAGGAGCTGCTGTCTAGTTTGTGTTACATAAATCAATGTACTGTGGTCTTTCAAATGATGCCAAATTGGCTTATATTTTGTTTTGAATTTGCAGTGATGCATTACAACAGAGTCCACACAAATGTGAAATGTTGGGTGCCAGAGCTAGAGCGGGTACCCATATATAAAGGTTTACTCCACCCACAACGGGCCCGGGTTCGACCTTTTGCTGCATGTCGTTCCCACTCTCTGGGATCTTTGTCAAGATAATCAATAGATCACTCATTGTGTGTGAAGTCCATACAGGAGCATGGACTTCAACCCCCAGGCAGGGACGGAATGGGGCTTAAAAACAGGCCTGGACTTTCTCCCAAATAGGCCTATCATCCAGCCACTCACGTGTCCTGATACTATGCCACAATACTGTAGCCTATATCAGACAATGTATTCACAGAGAGTAACTTCTCAAAACCAATGATCCTAATTGGGATTGTGTTTATAAATGAAGCTTCTGCCTTCAAATAAAAACAAAAAATGTACAATGCATCTGCATTGAAATAAAATGCAAATAATGAAATGTCACTGGCTACAGAAACCCCAAATTACACAGACTTGTAATTATAAAACAGTACAGAGTATTACTGACAACCCTTTCATAGATAAAGTAGGCTACTTGCTGTACCTGAACATGGTTATTAGATATATACAGTAGGCCTACATCTAACTATTTTCAACCTGAATAAACACATGATTTTAAAGACAGGTTATTAGCTATTATTGATTATATATGATGTGTTGCTTTGTGTTAAAGAATTAGCATTGAATAACCTATTTCATATTTTGTCAATGTCATATTACATTCATATTAAGGCTGTGAAATTATGAAAATGACTAGTAGGACAATTTTGCCTGGACGGAGACGAGTGAAGGATATTAGAAGCACTTTTCCGGTGATGGCTGAACGTTACTGCGCAGCCTTCAACTGAGCTTGACGACGTAGATGTGACGTGGCAACCTGTCAGAAACTTGCAAGTCTTCGGGTAGCTGTGCCAAGAGAAATCTCAATCATTCACAAACTTGCAGAGACGGAGAGTGTAGGTATATGTAAGGAGACCAACATAGACACTGGCTAACTACTGCTAACTAACATGCTAGTTAACATTAGTAATTAAACCTAAACAGCTAATGTAAGTCGAAACTGTCTGCGAGCTTCTCCTGACAATCAGGTGATTTGTCGACTATGCGACAGCAAGTCGCTCGGTTGTGACACGATCGTTAGCCTATTTTTACGAAAACGTCTGCTACGGAGCCATAACGTGAACATAATGGAGCCTTTTATACATTGTCGTGTTTCTTTAGAAACAAACAATGGACAAATAGAGTCTTAAACGCTTCAGATGTAAAGTTATTCGCTGTCAAAGTGGCGTCAAAATGAATGGCAGTAAATGGGATGCTAACGGCAGGTGATTGCTTCATGGCATTAAAATGACGCCATAGGAGCAACGCTTAGAAAGGGGAGGCTTACTCCCTTGGTCTTGACCATAGACTATTAACGGTCTATGGTTCTGACCTGCTCCCGCTACAAATCTGCGAAGGCCAACTCTTCTTCCTCAGTTTTTTATTATTTTTTTTTTACACGTAGCGTATACATGATCGTATTAGCGCCCCTGCTGTTGGATGTTCATATTGCTTTGTCAGACTTCTTATTGTGCCGTCGGCTGGACTTTTCCAGAACGCACAGATTATCAGTCCGTCCCTGCCCACAGGAAGGTGATGTCTGCCCCCAACTTGTTGCGGGTAGGAACACCAGTAAACATCTTTGTGGAGTGTCAAGACTGCACTGATGATAAGGACATCACTGTAGAAATCATCGTGGTGAACTATCCAACCAAAACCAAAAGGCTGACATCCACATCCGTGACCCTCACCAGTGCAAAGAAATTCCAAGACTTCGCACAAATCAATGTAATGTAGAAATACTGAAATATACTGTATATTACTTGGTTTTATTTATAAAATATAGTACATAATATGAATTCTAACTGCACATGATGTACCCCACCCTGCTGCTAGTGCACGCTTGTGCCTCTCCATACTGGTTTCAGATCCCTGCTGGAGAATTTAGTCAGGATCCTAACATAAAGCAGCATGTGTACCTGCAAGCTCAGTTCCCTGATGTAAAGCTGGAGAAACTCGTCTTACTGTTATTCCAGTCTGGGTACATCTACATCCAGACTGACAAGACCCTCTACACCCCCGACAGCAAAGGTGATTCCGGTGCTGAGAAACACAACATTGATAAAACACACTTGTCCTGATTGTTTTTTTTATTTCCTTTTTCAACCTTTGGAAAAGAAATGTATTTCCTTTAGTTCATTACAGGATGTTTGCAGTTACGCCTGCCATGGAGCCTGTAGAGAGGGATAATGAAACGGATGCTTCCATTGCCATTGAGATTGTGGTATTGTACTTAATCTTAAATATTGAATAGAATTTTCGATCACTTCCATACTTTCATCTTAGTTTAGCATAATAGCATGCTATGATTTGCTAATGAGAACTAAACACAAAGTAGGCTACTCCTGAGGCCCATGGGAATGTTGTGCAAGTATGGTCGCAAACCAAAATATTGGACAAATGGGAATTTTGACTTGATGATGGGGCTAGACAAAAAGTAAGGACATGAAAGTTTTATGAATGTCCATCTCACAGTGGAGCCAGAGGAACAGACAGGTAAACAGTCTGGACCACGGGTCAGCAGCCATTGGCGCGTGGTAGTTTGACCATTGGCACTCTAGCATTAAGTTTAAAAGAGAGTGTTTTGAAAATGTTGATCATCTCATCCGCATGCCAAATGATCTCTATCACAGCCATTGGCAGGAGCACAGTTATTTACAGTTAGCTGGACTGACTTTTCCCCCAATCTGCATTCCAGTAAGAACCGCCCTACTCTGCCTCTCATTGGCTAGTACTTGCTGCCCAACTTTAGTGGGCACGGTAGATGATAGCATGCTTACTGCTGACATGGCCCACTGATTAACAAGAACATTTTAAAATGGCACTTCATATCAACAAGGTTGCCGACCTCTGGTCTTGACCAAAGTGGTGAACGAACTAAGTGACACACAGACCAACATTGCCATCCGTTTTACCAGATTTTACTGTTTTCTTATTTACTTTTTATTTCATTGGGTAGGTTGTAAAAATTTGGGCTTTCCTTTGTCCACTTTCCACCAATGCAATGCTAGACTACGTATATTCCAATGAACTGGTCCATCCTCTTATCTGAGTAGTATGATAATGGCAGGACAATGAGATCAGCAGGCTCAGCTCGACACATATTGACTGATAACTCATAACCATCAGAACCAAATGTATTTCAATTTATTACAATGGGGTTAAACATTTTTTTACAATTACTATTCTGTCATATCTCTTTGAGTGTCAACTTCTAGTGTTTAAAGTAACATTATTTTAAAGACTTGTTTTATTTTAGGACTCCTACTGTTTAATTAATGGTTGCTGAGTTCCTTTTTAGACCCCTGAAGGCATCATTTTACCACTTGAGCCAGTCTATCTGAAATCAGGGATGCACTCTGGAGCTCACAGACTCAATGAAATTGTTAGGTAATTAATTACTCATTTAGTACCTTTATTTCTCTTTTTTGCATGCCGGTGAATTAAATTAACCTATATAAGACTAACACACAGAGAAAATAGAAATTATACTGTCCACGTCCACTGGAGTCTGCATGATGTAAATTACATCATCAGAGGGTATCCAAGGAAGGTTAAATTTAAGAAACCCACACACAGAGACCAAATGTTAATACCTTTGAACATAGTTAGACATTGTATATATATAATCTATGAATATGCAAATCATTCAAATTTCTGCTGGACACTGCCAGCCAGTGTACAGTAAGTTGCATACTGGTATATACTGGACCACAATTAGTTTTTACAGATGACAGAGATAGACTTTTCCACTTTAGCAGTTGAATGTGAAAACAGCTTTCTACTTAAGTAGAGTGGGACTTAAAGCAATAGAGAAAAACTTTTAAATAAAGATGCAACTGAGAGCCACTAATGATGGCTGCTACATAGTGTTAGTCATAGCATGTTAGTCAAGCACAGTAAAGGCTAGAGAGGGATGCATCCATGTCAATCCTGGATATTGACTTGCTTACTGGCTTCACCGTTAACACAGCTGACCTGGACTTAGTAAGAACTTATACAGATTTACCTCATGTAACCACATCCACATACAGTTCAGTCAGTGTTCATGGTTGGGAGGAAAAATATGTTTTAGAAAGTTATCTGACTGTGTGTGTGTGTGTGTGTGTGTGTGCGCACACGCGTGTGCATGTGTGCGTGCGTGCATCTGTGCGTGCGTGCATCTGTACGTATGTCCATGCGTGTGTGTTAGTTACGGACTGTGGAAATTGGTGGCAAGGTTCCACAGCAAACCACAGCTGAGCTACTCTGCAGAGTTTGACGTCAAAGAATACGGTAAGTTATAGCAGAGGTCCTCTTTATCTCTAAACCTACACCACATCTCCTTACTTTTTAACTTATTTAAAACACAATAAAATGCATTTCATTTTTCAGTGCTGCCCAGCTTTGAGGTTAAACTAAAGGTTGAGAGCCCCTTCTTCTATGTGGACAGCCGAGAGCTCACAGTCAACATCAAAGCTACGTATGAAAAAAAAAAAAAAAGAAATAAAATGTTTTGTGGCTTTAAAAAGGTTTGATTGGTACATTAATAAGTAGATGTTAGGTTATTTGTTTTTAATTAAATGTTAACCATAAGTATTTTTTATACTCTATGTTAACTGATAGTGAAATAAAAATACTTATTTGTGATTTTAGGTATCTCTTTGGAGAAAACGTGGATGGGATGGCCTATGGTGTATTTGGAGTTATGCATGGGGGTCAAAAAAATAGCTTTCCCAGCTCGCTTCAGAGAGTGCCAGTTAGTACTCACACATTTGCTCAATCACTTCCGCTGTTTGTGCTTGGCCTTGTATTAGTGTTTCAAAATAATTGAATTGTATATAAGTAAAGTGAAGTACCAACTGTCCACTGTAATTCTAGTTGCATTTCTTAATTACTGTATGTCACATTCCTTTAGATAAAGGGAGGTAATGGAGTGGTCACTTTGAAGAGAGAGCACATCACACAGACTTTCCAGAACATCAGTGACCTGGTGGGGAGTTATATATTTGTAGCTGCTGGTGTGCTGACAGAGAGCGGTAAGTGAGTGTGAGTGTGTGTGTGCGTGTGTGTGTGTGTGTGTGTGTCCATGGGTTTTTACATGTGTTTATGTGCATATGTCCAAATACTCTATCCTTGCACAGGTAGTGAAATGGTGCAGGCAGAGTTGAGAGGTCTCCAGATTGTTAAATCACCTTACACCATCCACTTCAAGAGAACGTCCAAATATTTCAAACCAGGAATGTCGTTTGACGTTGTGGTAAACTACACACTCATTTATACATTCATTTAAAATTACAAATTTAAATTAAAATAAAATAATTTTAATTCCTTCAAATACAATGTCACTTGTAAAATTCTGTGGTCATAAGCCATCATTCAGGAGTACTGTTCTGAAAGATACATTGATATTAGTCTATATTTTATTTATATATTTTATTGCCAGAATGTCTGGCAATGTGAGACTTTATTTCTTCAAACAAAAGACAATTCACAGACTTTTTATCACTTCATGGGTCTTGATAATAATGTAAATGCCAGTCTCTTCAAACGGATGAATTTCCTGAGAAAAATAATACCTGACATAGACATACTAAACCACTATTATCTCAGTCATAACAGCAAACAAATATAACTGCTCTTTCATTAGAGCTACTGCAGTTAGCGGATAATTTTAGTATTTCCATAACAGTAATAGATACTAGTACTTAAACTTGTTTTATTAGACAATTGGATGTTTTCTGATTGTTTCTACGATGGCAGATTGAAGTTGTGAATCCTGACAGCAGTCCGGTACAAGGTGTTCTAGTGGTGGTCAATCCGGGTGACGTGCATGGCCGCACTTCAGCCCAATGGAATGGCTAGGCTTTCCATCAATACACAGGAAAATTCTGAACCATTGACGGTGACAGTTAAGTGTTGAAATCTGCTCAAATTGTATTTATTTACGGTTTTGTGTCCATTTAGGAAATGTAGGCATTAAGCAAACATGTATGAGAAAAAAAGTATGCCTACCTGTGTGTTCAATTGTAGGCAAAGACCAAGGATCCTCGTATTTCATCTGAAAGACAAGCATCAGCCAACATGACAGCTATCCCATACAGCACAAACAGCAACAATTACCTCCACATAGGTACAAACTGAAATAATATCAGATAGTCAGTAATAGTTCTGCTAGTGGCAGCGCTGCCAAACTACCACACAGGTTTTTGTTATGTTTAGCACTAATTTTGCTAATTGGAATGTTGTTATTGCAGGTGTGGATACAGCTGAAGTAACATTAGGAGACAACCTGAAAATCACCCTCAACCTCAACAGGCAGGAAAGTACAGAAAAAGATATCACATACCTGGTGAGAGATTTTTTTACTCCTGCGCATGCGTGCATTTGTGCATGGGTGTTTGTGTTGCTTCTAGCAACCTGTGTAATACATTACACATGCATGTCGGATAAGTACTGATCTGTGTTCCTAGATCCTGAGCAGAGGTCAGCTGGTGAAATATGGACGTTACAAGAACACAGGTCAAATTCTGATATCCATGGTAGTTACCATTACCAAAAACATGCTGCCATCGTTCCGCATCATAGTCTACTACCATCCAAATGACAATGAAGTGGTATCAGACTCTGTTTGGGTGGATGCAGAGGACTCCTGTATGGGCTCGGTGAGACACACAACACAGATGTAGCTGAGTTTAGGAGGGCAATCAATACAACCACACACAATAAAGTATTTTTCACAAATACAAGTATGCCTCCTCCTTTAGTTGAAGTTGGAACCAGACAAACCCAATCCATCCTATGAGCCTCGCAAGATGTTTAATCTGAAAGTCACTGGAGACCCAGGGGCCACAGTGGGACTGGTGGCAGTTGACAAAGGCGTCTACGTCCTAAACAACAAGCATCGTCTCAACCAGAAAAAGGTAATTCCTTTATTTCATATTTATCTTTGAAAATATTTGAAAGGGGTTTCATTTAAAAAGCTCACATATAAAAACACAGTTAG